>BLSH010388810.1:444234-465495 GCA_018402905.1 Glandirana rugosa | reverse complement strand
AGATGGTGCACCACCACATTATGGGTGTCAGGTCTGAGCATTCCTAGATGAACAGTTTCCTGGAAAGTGGATTGGTCATTGTGGGCCAGATGAATGGCCCCCAAGGTCTCCCGATCTGACACCCTTAGACTTTTATCTTTGGGGTCATCTGAAGGCAATTGTCTATGCTGTGAAGATACGAGATGTGCAGCACCTGAAACTACGGATACTGGAAGCCTGTGCTAGCATTTCTCCTGCGGTGTTGCTATCAGTGTGTGAAGAGTGGGAGAAGAGGGTTGCATTGACAATCCAACACAATGGGCAGCACATTGAACACATTGTATAAGTGGTCAGAAACTTGTAAATAACTCATGAAAGAATAAAGTTACGTTAAAACCAAGCACACCATTGTTTTTCTTGTGAAATTCCCAATAAGTTTGATGTGTCACATGACCCTCTTCCTATTGAAAAAACAAAATGTTGTATTCAAAATGGCCAACTTCAAAATGGTCACCACCCATCTTGAAAAGTTTCCCACCTCACATATACTAATGTGCCACAAACAGGAAGTTAATATCACCAACCATTCCCATTTTATTAAGGTGTATCCATATAACTGGCCCACCCTGTATATTATTGTCCCCAGTAGATTAGTGTTCTAAAAAATGCAGCATTAGTGGGATCAGCCTAGATACCTGCTAGCACCTGCGTTTAGCCCCTCAGCCCGGTCCAGCCCACCAAGTGCAGTATCAAATAGATTACTGGCACACAAAACACAACACACATATCTGCAGTGTTCGCAGAGTTCACGCCTGATCCTTGCGAATGCTGACAGTGATTTTGGTAGTGATTGAAGCAGGCTCTGACAACCAGGTGCGCTTTTTTGCCCGTGAGTCACACTAGTGTACCGATAAATTTAGAGCCCAAAATGTCAAATCTGAGGTACACTAGTGAGGAGGCCTACGTGATGCTGAGCATGACAGATGAGAGCGATGGGGAAGCCTCACTGTCAGATTCAGGCTCAGTATATGAACCTGTAGACAGCAGCGGCACTCTGTCAGATAGCTCTGACGAAGGAGTTGTATTCCCTGCTAAGGTCAGGGGTACCCGATCCCATATTGGTCCACTGACTCAATTCACCATATGCCCGTGTTCTCTGCTACCATGGCCAGGACACGATACGAGCAGATCCTGCGGTTTATGCACTTGAACAACAATGAACTCTGTCATCCACAGGGTGACCCTGAAAATGATCGGCTCCACAAAATTCGGCCCCTCGTAAACCACTTCAACCAAAAATTTGCAGCCTTGTTTGTTCCTGATCAAGTTGTCTGTGTAGACGAGTTCCTGATTCAATTTTCTTGCCGTCTTACTATCAAACAGTACCTACCCAGCAAGCGTGCCAGATACAGGGTCAAGATGTATAAGCTCTGTGACAGGGCCACAGGCTATACATATAGTTTTATGGTTTACGAGGGAAAAGATAGTCACGGGGAGCACCCCGACTGCCCGGACTACATAGGGAGCACAGGCAAGATTGTTTGGAACTTGGTGTCACCCTTATTCTGAAAGGGGTTCCATTTGTACGTAGACAGTTACTACACAAGCGTGCCACTTTTTTGTCACCTTTTTGATTCTGGAATTGGCACTTGTGACACCATGCAATCTAATTGCCAGGGCTTCCCCCAACGGCTGGTAGAATCCTGACTTAGACAGGGGGAGAGAGCCTGCTTGAGAAGCAGTAATTTGCTTGCGGTGAAGTGGAGGGATACAAAGAATATTTTTGTTCTGTCCTTCATTCACACAGACACAGCTGTCCAAATTCAAATGGCAACTGGTACCTAATTGTCCACAAGGCCAGACGCTGGTACAAAAAAGTGTCTGTAAATTTATTTCAATTGGCTTTGCTGGACGCTTATGTGCTATACAAAGCGTCAGGACGGACTGGATCCTTCCTTAAATTCCAGGAAGAGATTATCATAGCCCTTCTGTTTCCAGATGGTGCTGCACCCCATCTTCCCAATCCAAATGCAGTGAGCCGGCTGCATGGGCGGCATTTTCCACATGCCTGCAGACGATGCAGATACAGGTGTGACACCCATTTTTACTGTCCCTTCTGTCCTGACCAGCCTGGTCTTTGCATCGGTGACTGTTTTCAGCGCTACCATACACTAGTTGAGTATTAGCATAGGGTACAGCACTACTCAGGAATAGGGCACACTTTCATAGGGTCTCCAAACATGTCATGGAATTTTGAGAGACCCGAACCTTTACTGTTAAAAAAAAAAGCGTACCAAAAAAATAAACATTTTTTTAAACAACAAAAAAAGCCAAAAACTGTTGTAAGTTTCTTGTTCTTCTCTCTATATTGTTTTCTCTCTATTCTCTCTCTATTGTTACTGTTTTTTATGCATACCTGTAATGTTTTGTTACTGTTTTTTTTATCATTTTTTCTTTGCATGTACGTGTTTTTTTATATGTTACTGATTACCTGTAATGTTTTATTGTTACTGTGTTTTATAATGTTTTTTTGCAGGCATGTCGTTTTTTTATGTTACTGTGTACTGTGTTTTATTAATCGTTTTTTGCTTTTCAGGTATGCCATTCAGCTGCAGCACTGATTTACTTATGGTGACAGCAACAGCGTTTGCTCCCACCATACGTAAATCAGCGACTCCATCACTGTGGGAGGTGATTTCACCACCACAGTTAAAAAAGAGCATATATACTGGAGCATAGGGGCAGTGGGTGGAAATTGGGGCAGATTGCACCTATGCTCCGGTATATATTTTTAGAACAGTGCTATGCCCATCATTAGAAGTGCGAGGATGCAGGGTGGTTTTCTAATGGTGGGCGTACCTACCGATTGATTGATTCTTTTTTTTTATTTAACCCACAGGCTGAATAAAAAGAAAGAACATTACAACATATGCCCAACAAGGACCAGCAACGTATTAGTATGTTGCTGGTCTTTGAGTGGTTTTCTCAGGCTCTCCTATCCCACCGGGGAACGTGAGAATGCAGCCGATGGTTCCACCAGCTGACCATAGAGCTGATCGAAGACTAGAATGGCTCCAATCATATCTATGGCCTAAGAAACCAGAAGCTATGAGCATTTCATGACTTCGGTCTTGCTGGATATAAACAGCGCCATTGGGAAATTGGGAAATCATCTTATCACACTGATCTTGGTGTGGTCAGATGGTTTAAGGGCTGAGGAGAGATCTAGAGTCTAATAGACCCCAAAAAATATCCGACACTACCTATTTCTTACCTTGGGGGATATTTCAATTCCCTGTGATAACGATAAAAATAATTTAAAAAAATAAAATGAAATGGACAGCGTAAAAATAAAATAGAAAGCAAAATGAATAATAATAATAAAAAAGCACCCCTGTCGCACGCAAAGTTGAACGCAAGCGTCGGTCTCGTGTCATATGTACACAGCAATTGTACCATGCATGTGAGGTATCACCGCGAATGTCAGGGAGGTAATTCTAGTAGTAGAACTCCTCTGTAAATCTAAAATGGTAACCTGTAAAGGCTTTTAAAAATGTAGTTTGTCATAACTGCGCGGGTGTGCGTAATTTTTAAAGCATGTCACGTTTGGTGTCTATGTACTCAGCATGAGATCACCTTTTATATTTCACCAAACATTTGGGCAATATAGTGTGTTTTTGTGCATTAAAATTCAAAAAAGTGTTTTTCCCCCAAAAATTGAGTTTAAAAAATCGCTGCGCAAATACTTTGTGAAAAAAAAATTGCAGCACCTACCATTTCAATTTGTAGGCCCTCTGCTTTAATATATACATATATATATAATGTTTGGGGGTTCAAAGTAATTTTCTAGCAAAAAAAAAAAAAAAGATTTTTTTCATGTAAACAAAAAGTGTCAGAAAAGACTTGGTGGTTCAAATTGTGTGTCAAGAGAAAAATAAAAAAACTTTTTTCAATAATATGGATACAAGTATAGTCAATATACATATGAATAGATAGTGTATGAAATAATAAATAAATAAGCTGGATGAAATCCCAGGCATGTCCGAGAGCAATTTCTTGTAATGTTTTACCAAAATATCGCAAAAGGCTGTGGAAGGCTGTGTTTGGTTTATTTTAGCAAAAGGCTGTGGAATTGATTGCTACCAACTATATAGGTAAGAACAACTATTGATGAGACAATTAATACAATAGTGTTAACCTATTTTTGGTGATCTTCTACATATAGCTTCAAATAAGCTTTTCTCCTCTCTGCTTTTGTTCCATTTTTTGTTCCTTTTTCTTTATACTTGTTGGAGATTATTTCTCTTTCATCATCTACTGGAGGTGTTAATGATCAATTATATGGAAATCATCTCCGGTGATCTCCACTTTTTGGGTTCGGATTGGTGTCTATGTTCCAGGAACATAAATGAGAAGAGGAGGGTTTTTTCTGCAATAGTGTCTGAAGATCTTCCATGTATATGTTAATTAAACCCTTCATTGTGTAATAATAACAATGTTGCAACCGAGTTTAAAATGATGCAATATTTTGGTAAAACATTAAAACAAATTGCTCTTGGACATGCCTGAGATTTTATCCAGCTTATCTATTTATTATTTCATACACTATCTATTCATATGTATATTGACTATACTTGTATCTATATTATTGAAAACATTTTTTTTATTTTTTTCTTGGTGCACAATTTGTCTCATTTATGTGGTGGCTGGCATATATGCAATAATAGTCTTTTAGCTCAATCAACATCATCACATAGGACTGTTATTTCCTAATTGTGCTTTTTTTAGTTAGAATATATATCGCTCAGCAACAATGTAACTAGCATATGGAACTGTTATTTCCTAATTGTTTTTTCGAGTTAGGACATATATTTTTCATGCAACAATGTAACTAGCATATGTTTTTAGAAAAAAGTTTTTTTTTTCCTTTTGTTTCACGTTATGTGTTTGTGTACAATTATGCTAATTGCCATCAGCTGTTTGGGGGGTTTGACCATTGAGGCTGCAACCTCAAATAGCTGATCATTGGTGTACTGCCTTTGTAATGATTAAGCTCCTAATGTACGAGTGAAATGCGTCTAGCACCTTATCCTGTATATGGCTGTTTGATGAATAAAAATTTAAGCTACTGAATTCATCTGTGGAGTGCCGCCAATCCTTCCTTTGAATCTACATGTTGCACGGCGGCAAGCCGAGGTGTGCACCCACGTGGGTTTGGCTGTCGGCTTGAGCGGTATGTTTCAAACTTCACTTCAACATGCCTCTCAGCAAATTCCTTGGGGTGTTTACTGAAAGGATTTGACGGTATCCATTTTGTATGCTAGGGTTCCACTTTAAATATCTGTTAGGCTGGCTTGTTTCTGGCCTTATCTTGAGAGAATGTTTTATGCTAGGTTCTCAGGAAATAGCTGAGGTCAGCTAGTCACACAATGTAGATTTGTATTTTGTAACAATATTCTGCAGCTAACATACTTTTTATCTTGTAACAAAGGACACCTGTTTTTACCAGTTTTTACTGATTGCGTAAATACTTATTTTTCTGCTGTGTCATTTTTTATACTGCGCATGTGTAAATTTCTGTGACGTGTATCGTCTTATAAAAGAACACCCTAGAATTAAATATACAGACATTCCCTGCTTAACTATACTTGTGTGTGTGTCTTTATTATCTATGGAAATTGCCTCCAGACATGTCTGAAGGTCATTGAAGTGCCTGTCCGAGGTCCAGGAGCTAGCCGAGGATACAGTAACCCCTTCCTTTCAGCTGGGGGCTTGTCCGGAGATCTTGGAGACCACCTACAGTAAGTAATATTTGTCTTCTCTCCAAGAACCATTTGAATCTGAAAGGCTAAAATAATACCTGTTGAGATAAAAATAACACTAAATGGCCAATTAGAGTGCTCTGATAAGCACTGGGACGTCTGGGACTCCCGAGTATACAGAGAGATAAGAAAAATGCTCTGATAAGCACTGGGAAGTCTGGGACTCCCATCGGGGCTGTCGGGGACCCCTGAACATAAGTAAGAAACAGATAAAAACCAGATGCAGTGGACTTCGTGATTATATTTCTTTCGTTTTCTCTTTCTCTCTGTCGCATGGAAAATGGTTTAAATGACTTGTCTTGAATGTGTATGTAGATTACTGTGGTGTGTGGGATGTGTGTATGCGTTGAACTCTTTGTGTTGTGATGAGAAATGTTTTATGAAGAGGTTAAATACATTCTGTTCTTTCTGTAGTGAATGTGATAATGTTACAGACGGGTTATAACATAAGTTTTGCTACTTATGTTTGAGAGTCTATGTGAGTTTAATATTGAGAGAGATGATTTGTGTGTTCACATCAGTCCCTACCTTCAGGAAGCTTGCAATCTAATAGAGATATACTGTGTAAGGTATTTTGTGTGAGGAGCTAGGTCTGTGAAATGTAGTGCAATGTGTTTTACGTTTCGAACAACTATAAAATACTAGTATGACATGTGTTGCTCAAAAGTAAGTGATGTAAAAGAAAATAAAAACTTTGTAAGATAAAGGACATTTTTAAATACTTTTGTAGAAATAAAATCCTAGTTGAAAGGATTCGTTTTGCTATGTAATTCTAGCATTATTTGAAACAAAGAAAAAAAATGGCTGAGTGCCCTTTGAATTCCTAAAAGGTAGCCATGATTATTATAATTATTTAAATGTTTAGTTCTCCATTCCAGCCTATTGAGCGTGGAAAGGGAAAAGGCTCCACGCACTGATAAAAACTGGGTTGTACCGTTTAATGAAAATCATTTAAACAAGACAGTTGACTAGTAAAGACCAGGCTTAGATCATCTTTACGTAACAGTATATGATAGGACAATAGTGAATGATCACTGGAGATGTATGTCTATGTATGTATCGTTTTGAGTGGTGATTGTAACGAAGTGTGATACTTTAAAATACAACACTAATGATTGTTTTATACCTTTTTTGTTAATACAGAAATGACCACATTTATTTCTAGAAGTTTTCAAGATATGTATGGGAAGAGGTTTAAATAGAAAAAAATCAATGGATTTGGTGATGTATAATCTTTGTGCAAAATGTTATGAACATACTATAAAGGTTATGGTGAAATATTATTGATAATTTTTGATGGACATCCTTTAATGAAAATCCACGTGGTGATAATTAATTATGAATTTATTGCATATGGGTAGAAAAGAGTGCACTCTTATTAAACAATATGGGCATATGTTTTCTATTTTGTGATGAATATGTGTTTATTGCTAACCAGTTGTTAATTTCTAGGAGGGAAATGTAATGATAATTCATTAAGATCTTTATTTTTTTTTAGTTTCTAGATAGTGCTACTAAAAAAGTAAAGCATCAATCCACCTGTCTGATATGGTTTGATGTCCGTGAACTAAAGATGAATATTACAGCACACATTGACAGTTTGCATCACCATAATTGTTAATATTTAGTTTATTTATGTAAACATCAATATCAAGACCACAAAGAAGGGTGAGATTGTAGTGCAATCCACCAAGGTCCCAATAATTTCCTTCCTAACCCTGATTGTGGCAGACACCCACAGACCACCCCCAGGTACGACAGAGTATGGGCAGAAAATTCTTTTGATGCTGGCCCCATTTCCTGTACCCCCTGCAAGGCCACTCTTAAGGCATGGACAAAACCTGTGTACCATAAACAGTATCCTTTTTCAAAAGAAAAGGAGGAAGGTATTGCTCCAGTGGTAGCTACAGGTATGTACAGGATCTGAGAGCCATAAATGAACTTGTGGTCCCCATTGCCCCAAAAGTGCCAGATGTGCCATCACTCCTGTGCTCCATTCCATCCGATGCAGAGTGTTTTACAGTGATTGATCTGGCAAATGTTTTTGTTCATCCCTGTGGATAAGGAGACACGGCCAATCTTTGCCTTGTGTTTAAAGAATCACCAATTTATCTGGTGTAGAATGCCCCAGGGCTATGTGGACTCACCTGTAGTCTACTCGATTGTGCTCCAGGTCACACTGAGGTCCTGGACTTCCCGTAATGGTTCGGTACTACTTCAAATCAGGCAGCTGGACAGGAGGACAGTGTGGATCTCATAAACTGTGTACTAGAAAATTGTCACAAAGTGTCAAGAAAGAAATTGCAGCTGTGCCAGGAAACGGTTGTGTACCTTGGTTTTGTCCTCACAAAAGGAGAAAGGAAAGTCAGTCACAAGAGAGCTGCGGCTCTCATGGGTCTTCCCCGCCCATTGACCAAGAAGGACATGCCTACATTCTTTGGCATGATTGGTTACTGCCGCCAATGAATACCTGACTGTTCCTACTATGACAATCTCCTGAGACATGCCATAGGTTCTGATATGCCAGATTGTGTAAACTGGTCAAAGGAAATGTGTAATGCTTTTGTGTATTTGAAAAATGCTATGGTAACGGCCCCTAGTCTAGGCCTGCCTGATTCTAGGGACAACTGTAAAACGATGGTGGGAGTCCTAGCTCAGGAACATGGAGGCAAGCTCTGCCCTGTTCTTTTTTTCTCAAAGATGGTTCCAGTACAGGTTCAAGGCATGCCTGCATGTCTCAGAGCTTTAGCATCCTTTGTGATGGTGGTGGAAATGGCTGCATCATTCACTCTGGGACAGGATACCACGTTACACACCCAACATATGTCGGCCCAAAGGCTTAGTGGTTATAAGGTTATACTGCTCTCCAACCCTAAGCTAAAGATAAAATATGCTTCTCTTACCTCAGGCCCAGCTCCAATCCTCAATTTTTTTAGAATTAAAAGCAGAACAGGATGAGATTGTTCCATAACATGATTGTTGGATCTCATCCATCAGGGCACATCCCCAAGACAGGACATATCTTCTGTGGCCCTTCCAGATGCACAGAATGTGTTTGTGGATGGCTCTTGTTTAAGGCCAAATGAAAACACATATCATGCAGGATATGCTGTTGTACAATTACCAGACAAAATTCTAGAGGCAAAATCAATTCTTTACCAGTCAGCCCAGGCTGCAGAACTGATAGCCCTCACAAGAGCTTGCCAGCTCTTTGAAGGACAAGATGTGCATATTTAAAAAAATAATAAAAGCTATACAGCTACCAAGGTCCATTGCCATTCTACATTGCAGGGCACACATAGGCCAGCAAACTGATATAGCCAAAGGAAATGCCCTAGTAGATAGAGCAGCGAAGGAAGCCACATCCACTCAAAATGCAACCACCCAAATGCCTTTGTTCATGTCAGAAATGCTAATTTTAGACCAAATATTGCAAGATTTACAGACATATGCCACGGACATAGATTGGAACGCAGGTGTGCAGATAAGCCCTAATTCTGGACTTATCTGCCAAGAGGGGAGACCATGCATTCCAGGCCTCCCCTCCCTTGTCAAGGCATACGTCTCCAGATGTATCATATGTATCAGAAAAAAGGGCAAAACATGAACACCTTATATACCCAACAACACCATTCACTCACCTACAGATACACTTTACACATATGCCAAAGGTGGGTAAGAGACAGGAGTACCTTTTGGTGATCGTGGATATGTTTTCACGATGACCTGAGGTCTTTGTAACCACAAGAGAAGATGCCCAAACAGTTGTAAAAATTCTTACAACAGAGATTATTCCCACGTGGGGATGTCCGCTCTAGATTAACTCAGACAATGGCCCTGTGTTTGTGGCCAAGGTCTGCCAAGAACTGGTAAGGACTTTTAAAATTGACTGGAAGTTTCACATACCTTATCACCCCCAAAGCTCAGGTATAGTGGAAAGGATGAATAGGACTCTCAAAGATAAGATAAGGAAGGCAACTGGAGGTACGTATGCAAATTGGAAGAAGGTCCTCCCAGCAGTTCTGGCTGAGGTAAGAATGACCCCCTCTGAGAAGACAGTTGCTCCCCTTTTGAGGTTTTAATGGGTAGGCCATTCCCCTCTCCATGGGCCAGACAGCCACTTATGGTAGAAAGAGGGGACCTAGATCTAATCCAGGAGGAATATGTGAGAAAAATTATCGAAACTCTGGACAAAGTTGAAAGAAACGTTGCTCGCACCTCTCCTTGTTCTTCACAGGTACCAACGCACCTTTCCCAGGTCAGGGACCAGGTCGTGATGCAGAGATTGCCTAAAGGATGAAAACAACAGGAACCTCCGTTTGGACCAGCCACAAGAGTGGTGGCCATCACCAGGACAGCTATCCTTACAGAGGAATCCCCTAGCTGGATCCATGCTAGTCGTGTGAAAAGGATGAACCAAGCACCCGAGAAGCAAGATAAATACAAGTCCTCGAACAGAGAGTGAAATAGGTGGAAAAGTCTCTGAAAAAGATGACCTCTCTTATCTCACCTCAGACTTTTGGGAAGGTCTTGTGCATTCTAATGGCGCTCCTCCTCTTGCTCTTCCTTCCAGTTTGGATAGTAACTAACTGTATATATCACCCTGAGGACGTAGGCCTCATAAGATCTATATTTGGAGAAAGCCCTAAGACTGTCGCTGTAATGAACAATGCTACAATTAAGAGAGACAAACGAGAGATAGAAAGCGATAAAACTGTTAGTGACTCCTTTTCAGGGAAAATTCTTTTGCTAACATTTAAATATGCATATGCTCAGAAGTCAGGTTTCAAGGAATGTTGGATTTGTAGTAAGCTACACCCTAGTACCACGAGAATTCCCCTGCTAACAGTACCATTAAACATCACACCTATGCTAAATGGCACCCCATCTATAGCACTGACAAATGTCACCGCAGGACAGGCAAATAAATCAATACCCTTTCCCATGGTGAGTACAGCTTATAGACCAAACTGGTGCTTTAAATTAAGAGGTTCAGATAAAGGCCAACACGTGTAGCAATTCGAAATTTAATATCACTAGGCCAACCAATAATGGTTCAATAACAGACGATACCTTTCACACATCAGCTTCTGGGTTAAAGAATAGCCTTACTAGTCTATTATTGTAACATTGGCCCTTGTTATCCTTCTGCTTTATTTAGGGTTCAAGTTACTTATGATGTGTATTGCCAAATGTACTGCCCCAAACCAACACCCCTCTCATGCATACACCCAATATCTCCAGCTTTATATGGGTCTGTGTAAACATAAGGATCAAACTAAGGTGGCCCAAGAAATCTCAAAGGTATAGAAGTCATATTCATGACTTAAGAGGGGATTTGAAGGTATCCATTTTGTATGCTAGGGTCCCACTTTAAATATCTGTTAGTCTGGCTTGTTTCTGGCCTTATCTTGAGAGAATGTTTTATGCTAGGTTCTCAGGAAATAGCTGAGGTCAGCTAGTCACACAATGTAGATTTGTATTTTGTAACAATATTCTGCAGCTAACATACTTTTTATCTTGTAACAAAGGACACCTGTTTTTACCAGTTTTTGCTGCTTGCATAAATACTTATTTTTCTTCTGTGTCATTTTATATACTGCGCATGTGTAAATTTCTGTGACGTGTATCGTCTTATAAAAGACACCCTAGAATTCAATATACAGACAATTCCCTGCTTAACTATACTTCTGTGTGTGTCTTTATTATCTATGGAAATTGCCTCCAGACATGTCTGAAGGTCACTGTTGTGCCTGTCTGAGGTCTGGGAGCTGTCCGAGGATACAGTAACCCCTTCCTTTCATCTACTTTCCAAAATGGGGTCATTTGGGGGGGGGGGGTTGTACTGCTCTTCCATTATAGCACCTCAGGAAATGAGATAGGCAGTCATAAACTAAAAGCTGCGTAAATTCCAGAAAATGTACCCTAGTTTGTAAACACTATACATTTTGCGCAAAACAAAAAATATACGCTAATTGACTTTTTTTACCTGAGACATATGGCTGAATGCATTTTGGCAAAAATGTATGATTAAAATTGAGTTTATTTTTTTTTAATAACAAAAAGTTGAAAATATAATTTTTTTTTTCAAAATTTTTGCTTATATCGCAAAAAAATAAAAAATGCAGAGGTGATCAAATACCACCAAAGGAAAGCTCTATTTATGGGAAAAAAAGGACACCAATTTCGTTTGGGCACAGCATTGCATTACCGCACAATTACCAGTTAAAGCAGCGCAGTGCCAATTTGTAAAAAATGGTCATTGAGGGGGAAATCCTTCTGGGACTGAAGTCATTAAACAGTTATGAAGAGAGTGAGGTTAGCCTGTGTAGAATTAATGGGAATACGTTTTATTTTTGCAAAATAAGTACATTAATGCTATATTGGTACATAGGGGAGCTGGAATTTAATAAAAAAAAGTGAACAAAGGTGAAATTAGCCTATAAAGTCGGGATCCCTCCAATGCCTGGATCGACTGAGTGACATCTGGGTCACAGGAGTGAGGGGCTGAGTGACATCTGGGTCCCAGGAGTGCAGGGCTGAGTGACATCTGGGTCACAGGAGTGCAGGGCTGAGTGACATCTGGGTCACAGGAGTGCAGGGCTGAGTGACATCTGGGTCACAGGAGTGCAGGGCTGAGTGACATCTGGGTCATAGAAGTGCAGGATTGAGTGGCATCTGGGTCACAGGAGTGCAGGGCTGAGTGACATCTGGGTCACAGGAGTGCGGGGCTGAGTGACATCTGGGTCACAGGAGTGCAGGGCTGAGTGACATCTGGGTCACAGGAGTGCAGGGCTGAGTGACATCTGGGTCACAGAAGTGCAGGGCTGAGTGACATCTGGGTCACAGGAGTGCAGGACTGAGTGACATCTGGGTCACAGGAGTGCAGGGCTGAGTGACATCTGGGTCACAGGAGCGCACTCCTCTGACCCACAGGAAAAGAGCTTTGGTCCTACTTCTCCTTTAAATTAAAGCATAGACACGGAAAAAGCATAAAATCTGTGTGCATGGTTAAGTATTGCACTGTATTTAGAAATTATTCTTTCCAGGCTTAAATGAACACTGACTTTTTTCTGCAAAGCATGCTGACTATTTTCATTCGGATCTAATACGAGGACACTAATGTAGAACACGAGGAAATGGCTGTATATGTCTAAAGCTACAAAGAGTCTCCTCTCAGCAACACCTGTACTGCCTCCATCCCTTTCTTTGCAGGTCAATTTCCCCAAAAGACTAGACAGAAATTAAAGAAAATGTAGATAAGGTAAATACACAAATTTGAAACTATATATATTAAAAAAATCAGATAACTGACATTATACCAGTTTGCTATGGTACTCACCACCATCCAGGACAGGTCTTCTCTAACATGGCAAAGGAGCATCACATACACTGCAGAAGGCAGACGACTTTTCTAGTATTCTCTCACAAGTCACTATTGCAGCACAAATTTTAGGGATACAACAACCCACTCACTCTCTTCTTCCAATCCTGCCGCCACACTGTTATTGTGTGTCTCAGCTTCTGAATAATGAAAGATTTACCTCCTGTACAATCCCCTGCACCAGGTGGCTGAATCACATGTGTGTAAAACATCTAGTTAGATCAAAAGACTTGCCTTCATGAAGACAAATTGAAGGTTTTTTTTTCTAGTGAGGAAAAATCTACAGTAAAATTGCAAAATACTCTATTATGTGCACCTGGAATTCCATTTAGCTGAAGCGCTCCAGAAATACTTGAAGCTTAAAAATAATTACCAAGCACCTGTGTTGATTTGTGATATTTAGCATCTGGGTGTGTCTAGATAAAGCTCACAGGGATAATAATAATGGCTGGTGTTATCCACAAGGCAACCTGAAAGATGTGTGTAATGGAAAGACTTCTGGTGTCATTGTAGATCTTATGTGAGATCATTTTCTGGTCAATAGTGAACTCAAAAACAAAAAGTAATTATTAGCATTGTAATTATGAAAATGAAGTAATTATTGGCATTACTGTTTGTTAAGTTTTGTGTATGGCTTGTTTTTACATTTAAAACGAATCAACGGACATAGAAAAAGACTGAATATCTAATCTGCTCTGGGTATTATGTCGCTAACATCTACAGTGAGGGGAAAAAAGTATTGATCCCTTGTTGATTTTGTACGTTTGCCCACTGACAAATGAATGATCAGTCTATAATTTTAATGTTAGGTTTATTTTAACAGTAAGAGACAGAATAACAACAAAAAAAATCCAGAAAAAAGCATTTCAAAAAAGTTATAAATTAATTTGCATTTTAATGAGTGAAATAAGTATTTGACCCCGGAAACCATGACTTGCTCTATGGCAAAACCCTTGTTAGCAATCACAGAGGTCAGATGTTTCTTGTAATTGGCCACCAGGTTTGCATACATCTCAGGAGGGATTTTGTCCCACTGCTCTCTGTAGATCCTCTCCAAGTCATTAACCTTCAGCTCCCTCCACATATTTTCCATGGGAGAAAGGTCTGGAGACTGGCTAGGTCACTCCAGGACCTTAATGTGCTTCTTCTTGATCCACTCCTTTGTTGTCTTGGCTGTGTTTTGGGTCATTGTCATGCTGGAATACCCACCCATGACCCATTTTCAATGCCCTGGCTGAAGGAAGGAGGTTTTTACCTAAGTTTTGACGTATATGGCCCCGTCCATTGTCCCTTTGATGCAGTGAAGTTGTCCTGCCCCTTAGCAGAAAAAAACCCCCAAAACATAATGTTTCCACCTCCATGTTTAACGGTGGGGTTGGTGTTCTTGGGGTCATAAGCAGAATTCCTCCTACTCCAAACAAGGCGAGTTGAGTTGATGCCAAAGAGCTCAATTTTGGTCTCATCTGACCACAACACTTTCACCTAGTTCTCCTCTGAATCATTCAGATGTTCATTAGAAAACTTAAGATGGGCCTGTACATGTGCTTTCTTGAGCATGGGGTCCTTGTGGGCACTGCAGGATTCCAGTCCTTCACGGTGTAGTGTGTTACCAATTGTTTTCTTGGTGACCATGGTCCCAGCTGCCTTGAGACCATTCACAAGATTCATCCGTGTAGTTCTGGGCTGATTCCTCACCATTTTCATGATCATTGAAACTCCATGAGGTGAGATCTTGCATGGGGCCCTAGACCGAGGGAGATTAACAGTTATTTTGTGTTTCTTCCATTTGTTCTTGTAGTCCATTCCAGCCTTGTGTGGCCTACAATCTTGCCCCCGACATCCTTGGACAGCTCTTTGGTCGTGACCATGGTGGAGAGATTGGAATCTGATTGATTGATTGCTTCTGTGGACAGGTGTCTTTTATACAGGTAACAAGCTGAGATTAGCAGCACTCCCTGTATAGTAGACACCTTGGAGCTAGAAATATTGCTGATTGATAGGGGATCAAATACTTATTTCACTCATTAAAATGCAAATCAATGTATAACATTTTTGAAAAGCATTTTTCTAGATATTTTTGTTGTTGATCTGTCTCTCACTGTTAAAATAAACCTACCATTAAAATTATAGACTGATCATTTCTTTGTCAGTGGGCAAATGTACAAAATCAGTAGGGCATCAAATATTTTTTCCCTCACTGTACATACAGAAAACACATTATACCACTGTATGAACACACAGGGTATTTCTAAACACATGCTATACCATTACAGAGCCCCACCTTTTCACATGCTCCATCTCACCTTTTGGGATTGATGTCAATTTTAATACATGTAAGACTGCAAATGTTTGATCTGGGGTCATATGATGGCATAATGTCAGACAAGAAGCTCAGGGTGAGAAGGAAGTACAACAAGTATAAGGCGCAACACCTTAGGTATGTCAGTCCACAAAGTTCATATGATGATATGATTGTACTAGTCCATGCAAAGTGTGGCTAGCTGGGGTGGCAAGGTTAGTAGCACTAGATCAAGCCTCTTGGGGGACTGGACTGCTCCCCCCGTGCCTACAGATGACCTTCCACCCTGCTCCTGGCTGTTTTTATCATGTGAGTCACTTGTACATTGGTTTTAATAAACTTTTTGGTCTGCACTTAGAGCGCCTTTTTTATTTTTGTCTTTTGAGAAAGAAGAAACTTCAAGCGAATGTATGGTGGAAGAGGTCAGCTACAGATGCACCATAAAACAGACTAAATCATTTGGAGTTAGGGAATCCTCATAGGATGGTAGCTCAGTAGTCAGGCTTGTTGCTGCTGCATCTTGCTCGCAGGGGATCAGTCATTGGGGTTTGTAGAGTAGTACTCTAACGGGGCACTTTTAACCCCCAAGAAGGGGTTAAAAAGGGGTTAAAAGTGCTCGTGTTGCAGCGCTTCCGAAGCACTTTTCAAAGCGATACCCATTCATTCCAATGGGTAGGGGCGATGTAGTAGTGCTGTATACAGCGCTCTCACACTGCCCCAAAGATGCTACTTGCAGTACTTTTTTTCCAGACCCCAAGAGCACTGCCCCAGCACTAAGGCTTTCACACTGGGGTGGCATGGGAGGCAGTTTTCAGGTGCTTTACAGGTGCTATTTGTAGCACTAAAACACCTGAAAACTGCCTCAGTGTGAAAGAAGTGTTAGGCCACTTTCACACTGAGGTGGTTTTCAGGCGTTTTAGCGCTAAAAATAGCCTATAAATCACACCTGAAAACCGCCTCAAAACTCCTGCCCATTCTTCTCAGTGTGACTTTTCACATTGGGGTGATGCGGTTGCGGGACGTTCACAGAAGCCCTACAAGCAGCATCTTTGGGACGGTGTGGGAGCTGTGTATATACCGCTCCTCCACTGCCCTGCCCATTAAAATGAATGGGCACCACTGCTGAAGCTCCAGCACATTCAACCCCTTTCTAACCCCCTCAGGGGGTTAAAAGCGCCGCACTCCAGAGTCAAAAGTGGCACTGCTGTGTCGGTAAAGTGGCGCTAAAACAAGCAGCACTGCCAGTCTTTGCAGTGTGAAAGTGCCCTTGATGAAAGGTCCCAAAATATATGAATATCTCCAGTTTGGGTCTTTTTTCAGCCGCACTTGATGAAAATTCAATCGCTGTGTGCCTCAACCTAACAACTGTATTTTCATTTTCTTCAACAGCTCATCCACCACAGTTGTTACCTTTTGTATCCCTTTTAGATTGTAAGCTCTAACAAGCAGGGCCCTCTGACTGATTGAATTGTATTGTAACTACACTGTTTGCCCTAATGTTGTAAAGTACTGCGCAAACTGTTGGCGATATATATATCCTGTATTATAATAATAATAATACCCATGAAGGCTCACATTTGGGCTTTTCAGCTGTCATCTAGTATATAAAACACCATCACACCATTCATTGGGAAAATAACCATAACCAGCAATGTCAAACTCATCCTTTTCCTTCCTTCACTCATGCTGTTGATGGTGCTGGCTGGGTCAGTGAAGCATCAATGCCTTTGTCAGTGTGCACATAGCAAACATGTAGCCTGCCAGCTCTGTCATCTCAGGAAATTGGGTTCTACTGATGAAAAAACAGGGCTGTGTAAAATGATTAGATCCATATTACTCACCCTTTTATCAGCAATTTTCACCTTCAGAAAACTCAACTCTGCTACTTCCAGAAATTGCTAAATATGTCCTACAGTGGGTAATAGTGTAAGCTCCTGATTATTAGCAAGAACGCAATTCTATTTATTCGTTTATAAATAGAAAATGTGTGAGAGCCCATTTACATGTGTGTGGTGCATAAATGCACATTATGTTACACATTACTGTGCTCTACATTTAGACCCCTTTCACACTGAGGCACTGCAAAAACTGCTCATAAAACACTGGTCTTTTTGCGGCACTTTTCAAGTGCTTTTGAGGGGCTAGCGGTGTGCTTTTTTTAACCACTTCCTGATCGCCGGCCGCACTTATATTGCGGCAAGGGGGCTCTATTACACAAATTGTCGTACTGGTATGGCGCTCCGAGTAATAGATATAGCGGGCGCGCGCAGCCCCCGCCGCGGCCCCGGAGCCAGTGCACATGGCTGACGGGTGCAATGTCCGCTGGCCACCCGCGATCGCTCCACAGAGAGGCAGAATGGGGATCTGTCAGTGTAAACAAGGCAGATCCTCATTCTATCATTGGAGTTCAGAGTGATTGTCTGTTCCTAGTGAACAGGAAAAGCGATCTCTCTGTACTCCCCGGCAGTACACTCCCCTTACAGTTAGAAAGCACTTCTCTAGGGTACACTTAGCCCTTTGATCACCACTAGTGTTAAGCCCTTCCCTGCCAGTGTCATTTATACAGTAACCCGTGCCTTTTTATAGCACTGAACGCTGTATAAATGTCACTGGTCCAAAAATAGTGTCAAAAGTGTCCGATCTGTCCGCCCCAATGTCCTAGTCCTGCTAAAAATCGCTGATCACTGCCATTACTAGTAAAAAAAAAATATAATAAAAATTCCATAAATCTATCCCCTATGTTGTAGATGCTATAACTTTTACGCAGACCAATCAATATACGCTTATTGCGATTTTTTAACCAAAAATATGTAGCAGAATACATATTGGCCTAAACTGAGGAAGAAATTGTGATCACATACCACCAAAGAAAGCTCTATTTGTGGATCAAAAAGGACATCAATTTTGTTTGGGTACAATGTTGCATGACTGCGCAATTGTCAGTTAAAGCGACGCAGTGCCGTAACGCAAAAAATGGCCTGATCAGCAAGGGGGTGAATCCTTCTGGGGCTGCAGTGGTCAAGGTCACGTGACAACATGACCTTACAAGAAAGGAAAAAAGAACCATTTTGCTGCGCTTTTGAATCGATTTTGTGGCTCTTTTCAGGCACTTCCCATTCATTTCAATGGACAGGGGTGTTTTGAGGTGCTTTTTAAAGCGCTCCAAACATGCTCCAAAGATGCTGCTTGCAGGACTTTTTTCACTGTCCTGCAAGCACCCATTGAAATGAATGGGAGGCAGTTTTCAGGAGCTTTTCAGGCGCTGAAAAGAGCCCCAGTGTGAAAGGGGGTCTTACGCAATTAAAATCAATGGGTTTCTGACTCACTAAAACATCCCAAAAATTGGATATGTCACAACATGTGTGCACTATGGTGTGTTGCCATGCATTGCACTGTTGCAAAGCATGTGCGTTGCCTTAGCATAACTAAAGCTTCAAGCTGTTATACTGAAAGATTTTAAAGCGTTACTAATTCTAAGGAATTATGCCTTCACTATACAACTGACCTTGGTACAAACTGAGCCTGCCTCTGCGAATATTCACAAACTGCACCAGATGTGTAAGTAACTGGTCTGTGGGATGGATGAAAGACAGAGAACAGCTGGCAGAGATAGGCCACCAAAGAAAATATTGTCATTGTTCAAAATTGTCATGCAGAATAGCATTTCATATAGAGACAAGGGACAGGACAGGTAATAAGCAGGCAAAGTTCCAATAGACACGTTTAGATGAGAGATATTCAGGCAAAGGCAAAATGCAGAATGTTAAGGTAGGCATCAAACAACAGGGAACAGGTCAGCATAATAACAATCAGGATTGCAAGATACACAGAAACAGGGACTGGAAAACAGACACTCCATGCAATATAACAGCAATTCCTAAGGCTACATTTACACTGGTACACAAAAGTGGCTGAGACAGTGAGAATCAGCAGATTCTTGCTTTTGTTTCTAAATGCTGCCTGCACACACTCAGGGGAATTCATTAAAGCCATTGTTATGTATTAGTGTCTTATACTGCTCTCCATCCAGTAGGGGGAAGCATTTTAACATATGTTCACTTCTCTATTGTTCTAGTAGAGCTATGTATCTTTAGACATATTTTATTTCCTTTTTCCTGTATCCTGTGTGACATTAAGTAAAGGAGTCCTGTGAATGCCTGTCTTTATAAGTGATTCAATTACATTTTAAAATACTCAAAACTGGCGACGAGGATGGTATTTCAGTGAATGGACACTGCAGAAACACATGAATCAGCTTGAGTGAAGAATCAGAACTTGTGTTTTAGAAACACATCTATAAATATCTCCAGCATGGCTCCTCTGGGACACATGGAGGAATTTGATGTGGCTAATCCATCCTCATGGGACTCATGCTGACAGGTTAGAGTTTTTCCTGGAAGCTAATAATGTGGTCGATGCTGTACAAAAAAAAAACTTTGTTACTGAGTGTTATTGGATCTAAGACTTTTGATATTGTCTGCTCACTGATATATCCTGCTAAACCAAAAGATTACTCCTATGACGAAATACTGCCACGGTTAAAAAAAAATCATTTTTCACCCACTGCATCTGAAACAGCGAGGTGTTTCCATTACAATCTTTGCTAAGAGACAGGCTAGTGTGTGGAGTACAAGATGAAGCACTGCAGAGGAGACTTCTAGCCAAACAAAACATACTTTTTATTACTGCACAAGAGGAAGCGATTGCATATGAGGCTGCATACCTTCATTCAAAAGAAATACAATCTTCCTCCAGCAAAGATAATTCATCGTATATAAATCGAGTCGCAAAGGACTTTCCACCACACACTGATGTCACAGTTCCATTTACAGGGAAGTATTACAGCTGCGGCGGGAAACACAGGCGTAATACATGCCATTTTAGAAATGCAGTTTATCACACATGCAAACGTAGAGGTCACATACAGACAGTCTGTCAGACTAAAGGTCAGTCTACAAATGTAAATATAATGCCAACGGCAGCACACTCCATTAATGCGCCATTTGTTGTTAAGAATGATGAAACCTCTACAGGTGTTTATACAAATGACTATGTGTATAAAGTGGAAGACACTTCAGGACTGAAGATTTACACCAAGATTGTGTTACAAGATGTTCCATGCAAAATGGAAGTAGATTCAGGGTGTGCATATTCCTTGATTTCAGAAGAAACGTTTACCTCATTATGGCCTCAAAATGCTCCTTCAATAGCACCCTGTGATATCCAGTTGGTAGACTACAACAAGTTGTGGAAGTTAAGGGTGCTTGCTTTCTGACAATGAAATATGGTAATTTCAGAGGATGCTTATTACTAAGGGACAAAGAGCAAGTTTGCTGGGTAGAGAGAGGTTTGAACACCTTGGAATTTCATTATCGGGAGTTCATAATGTATCTCCAGTTACTTTACAGAATGTGATAGAGCAGTGTTTCTCAACCTGTGGTACGCGTACCCCTTGGGTGGTACGCCGCACAGAGCCGAGTCAGACTCCTTGTTCTCACTCGTGCTGCGGCGTCCTCCTGTCACAAGCCTGCCGCCCGGAGAGTAACAATCTGAGTGAGCAACTCTCCGGGCGGCACAGTGACGTTGCTGGGTAGTGGGGGATGCAGCCCGCACCTGGATGACCCCCGTGGAGGGTCCGGAGGCATGATTCTCAAGCCTGCAGCGGCCGCCCGGAGAGTGACAGTCTGAGCGAGCACCTCTCCAGACGGCCGTCGCCCGCCTCCTTCTACGTCACACGTCGGCAGACCTCTCCACGAGCGAGTCTGACAGTGAGAGGC
>BLSH010388810.1:432730-443494 GCA_018402905.1 Glandirana rugosa | reverse complement strand
CTGCACTGATGGAGGGGGGTCTGCTCTGATGGAGAGGGGTTATCCTGAGGGAAGGGGGTCTGCAGTTTTTGAGGGGGTTATCCTGAGGGAGGGGGTCTGCACTGATGGAGGAGTTATTCTAAGGGGGAGTCTCTTCTGATGGAGGGGGGTTATCCTGAGGGAGGGGGGTCTGCACTGATGGAGTGGGGTGGTTTATCATGAGGGGGTCTGTACTGACGAAGGAGGGGGGATTTATCATAAGGGGGATCTGCACTGATGGAGGAGGGTGGTTTATCCTGAGGGGGGCTGCACTGATGGAAGAGGGGGCTGGTTTATACTGATGGGGGTCTATACTTAGTGGAGGGGGACTGTACTGCATTTGGTGGGCATTGCACTGATAAGGGTGCATTTGGTGGGCATTGCACTGATAAGGGTGCATTTGGTGGGCACTGCACTGATGAGGCTGCATTTGGTGGGGGCGGGCACTGCACTGATGAGGCTGCATGTGGTGGACACTGCACTGATGAGGCTGTATTTGGTGGGCACTGCACTGATGAGGCTGCATATGGTGGGCACTGTACTGACGAGTCTGCATATGATGGGCACTGCACTGATGAGGCTGTATTTGATGGGCACTGCACTGATGAGGCTGCATATGGTGGGCACTGCATTGATGAGGCTGCATATGGTGGGCACTGCACTGATGAGGCTGCATATGGTGGGCATTGCACTGATGAGGCTGCATTTGGTGGGCACTGCACTGATGAGGCTGCATTTGGTGGGCACTGCACTGGTAGGCTTCATGTGTGTGCATGTGTCTACCTGTCTGCTAATTTTGTATTATGTGTGGGTATCATTGTGTTCATTTGTGATTTTGTGTGTGTGTGTGTGTGTGTGTGTATCTGTCATTGCAGCATGCACACATACCGTGATATTGCACACCAACAAAAACCATCGCAAACACACACAGAATTATCACAAACACATACGGACATTACACACGCACACAAAAACCATGACATAACTTTCTCGAGACAGGGGTACTTAGAAATTTTTTTTAGACCTGCAGGGGTACTTCACCATAAAAGGTTGAGAAACACTGTGATTGAGGACTGTAGTACAATGTATAAAGGCCCTCCTGTTTCTTTCAAATTAGACCCTACAGATCCCAAATCGTATGAAACCGCGCAAAGTTGCATTAACTCTTAGACCAAAAATTGATGCTGAGATTACACGTTTTGTGGAGCAAGGTATACTTGAACCTGCAACACACCCTAAGTGGTGTACTTCAATAATTCCAGTATTGAAGCCAAATGGTGACGTTAGAATTTGTGCTGACTATAAATGCACAATCAACAAAGCACTGCAGGAACATCCCTATCAAATTCCAGCTGTACATGAAATTCTGACTATGTTAGCAAAAGGAAAGGTATTTGCCAAACTGGATATGGCACAAGCTTACCAACAATTACCTGTGGCTGATGACGCTGCGGATGCACAAACAATAATAACACAAAGGAGTTTTTCCAGCAAAACGTTTGCAGTTTGGAGTTTCCACTGCCCTCCGCATATTCCAGAAATGAATAGAGGACCTCTTATCTGGACTTCCAGGTGTGGTACCTTATTTTAATGATGTTCTTATAGGAGTGGATTGCATTCAGTCTTTGGCTTCACAACTACAACTTGTTTTGAAACGTTTTCTTGATGGTGGTCTCAAACTTAAAAAAGAAACGTGTGCTTTTTTAAACAGCGTGGATTTCCTTGGATACAGAATTGATGAACACGGAATCCATCCAACTGATTCTAAGGTTGAAGCGATCCATAAAGCTCCAGACCCAACAAACAAGAGCTACAAGCTTTCCTAGGGATACTTAATTTTTAACATTCTTTTCTGCCTGACAAAGCCACTGTTGCTGAACCCCTGGATCGTTTACTAGATAAAGATGTTCCATGGAAGTGGACTGACGTTCATTCTACAGCTTTCAATGCTCCAAAAAAGCTGTTATCTTCTGACAGTGTACTTGTACACTATGATTTAAAAAAAACACTCACTCTTACCTGTGATGCTCCATATGGCATTGAAACTGTATTGAGTCATGTTCTGGAAATTGGTGTTGAGGCTCCCATTGCATAGTATTCTATGACAGAGAGGAATTATGCTCAAATTGACAAGGAGGCTTTAGCTATTGTGTCCGGGGTAAAAAGGTTTCATGACTATTTGTATGGGCGGAGGTTTACCATTGTAACAGACCATAAGCCTTTGCTGGGTCTGTTGACCAAAAGTACTCCCACTCCTCAAATGCTTTCCCCTTTGCCTTTGATTTCTCCTGATTTCCTTGTCCCTCCTGTGCCTGAGGTTCTCATGTTGGAATCCATTCCAAACCCTCCGTTACATGCCAGAGACATTGCTGGTATGACTGCTAAAGATCCCGTGCTGGCCTGTGTGCTCAACTGGGTGTGGAGGGGATTGCCCAAATCAAAAGTTGAAGAGCAGTTCAAACCATTTTTAGTTTGCCAACATAAACCGTCTGCCTATAAAGGTTGCCTATTATGGGGAAAGAGTGGTAATTCCAAAAGCAGGACAAGCTCAAGTACTGCATGCTCTCAACAAAGGACATCCTGGAATAGTCCACTTGAAAGCAAGTTATGTTTGGTGCCCTAAAACGGATGAAGTTATTGAGAACTGGGGAAAGACCTGTGTACCATGTCAATCCACCCATCATGCTTCATCTAAAGCCTCAGTACATCCCTGGGAAATGACTAGGTTACCTTGGTCACGGTTGCATATAGATTTTGCGGGGCCTTTTCAAGGAAAGATTTTTTTTTTTAGTTGTAGATTCCTTCTCAAAATGGCTTGAAGTTGTATCAGTTACATCCCCCACTTCAGCCACTGTCATAATAGTTTTAAGGAGGTGGTTTGCTACACATGGGTAGCCAGATACAATCGTGTCTGATCATGGAACGCAATTTACCTCCTCAGAATTCAAAACCTTTATGGCAAGCAATCGTATTCGACATGTTACGATTGCACCATTTCACCCATCATCAAATGGTCAAGCTGAAGATATGGTTCAGACCACCAAAGACTCATTGAAAAGAATTGTTCAAGGGGATTGGAATCAGAGACTTGACAATTTCCTTCTGCAATAACATGTGACACCATGCTCAAGCACTGGCTGTAGCTCAGCAGAAATCCTAATGAACCGTTGTCTAAAAACATATTTGGATCATTTACACCCTGATCTGACATCGGAGTTACAAGAAAAGCAAGAATTGCATTTTAAAAACGATGCCAATGTGTCTGTGAGGGTGTTTGAGCCTGACACTGCTGTCTATGTCAGAAAGTATGCTGCTGGGCCTTGTTGGATACTGGCAAAGGTGCTTGTGGCTACAGGACCTTTGTCATACAAAGTACAAATTACTGACAGTAGAATATTACGAAGGCACGTTGATCAGGTCTGAGAAAGAAGTGCTGAAATCGTACCTGCTGCTGGTTCTAGTGGTACCTTGACTCCAGTGATGCCAGATCATGGTAAACCATTGGTTGATACAGTTGCTATTCCTCCAGGAAATGTTGTTGCAGAGCCAGTTTCTCTCAGTCCCTCTGACACAGCGCAAGAAGAATTGCACCCAACTGAGGGTCTCAGCAAACTGTCTCAAACAGTGGTCCTTAGGCGTCCAAGGAGAAATATTCACCCTCCCAGTTATCTCAAAGACTTTGAGGTCTAGGGGGAAGGAGTGTTATGTATTAGTGTGTTATACTGCTCTCCATTCAGTAGGATCCACTTTTCTATTGTTCTGGTAGAGCTATAAATCTTTAGACATCTTTTGTTTCCTTTTTCCTGTATGCTGTGTGGCATTAAGTAAAGGAGTCTTGTGAATGCCTGTCCTTGTCAGTGATTCAATTACTTTTTAAAATACTCAAAAGCCATAACATCACTTTTCTGGTGGTATGACCCTTTAAAAGGTCCTGCAGCAGATTCAAAACTCCCTGCTGCCAGTTTTGGCAGCTTTACTACTGTTTACTATGTGTGGTGGATTTAGGTAGTTCTTAATAGTGCCACAACACCACCGCCTTGCTTCTCCACCTCATCCCATCAGAGAATACTTTGCATTCATTCAGAAAATGCAAAGCGCCCGTGCGAAGCAGCCAAACTCCTATGTTCAGAATGTAGCAGGGAGCAGGGAAGCTCCTCGGCACGGAAGCTAGTGGAGATCACTGGACGGAGTACATCCAACACTCAAAATGGATTTCTAGGTGCTTCCGGCATCTGAAGTCACTTCCTGACGTGTTTCATCCATAGACTTTGTCAAAGATATATAGTCATTTCCCTGACTTCAGGAAGTGACGTCATTTGCCAGAAGCACCCAGGCAGCCATATTGAGTGTTGGATGTCTGCATACCTTCTTACATGTAAGCAAATTGATGGTGAATAAAGCTGTTTTTATGGGATCTTCTGCACTATGAGCTCGTTTTGCTTTCTCTATGTCCTTTACTATTGATCTATGGGGAGGTTGAATACGGAGATGACTGGGAGAGAGGCTTAGATTTCCATATAGTGTGCCTTAAAGCAGTGTTTCTCAACCTTTTATAGTGAAGTACCCCTCCAGATCTAAAAAAAATTCCTAAGTACCCCTGTCTCGAGAAAGTCATTTCTATTGTTTGGGTGTCATGGTTTCTGTGTGTGTGTAATGTCAGTATGTGTTTGTGAGGGTTTTTGTGCCCATCAAATGCAGCCTCACCAGTGTCCATCAAATGCAGCCTCAACAGTGCCCATCAATGCAACCTCACCAGTGTGCCCATCACTGAAGCCTCACCAATGCAGCCTCACCAGTGTCCATGAAATGCAGCCTCACCAATGCCCATCAAATGCTATCTCAACAGTGCCCATCAATGCAACCACAACAGTGTCCATCAATGCAGCCTCACCAGGGTCCATCAAATGCAGCCTCACCAGTGTCTATCAAATGCAGCCTCACCAGGGTCCATCAAATGCAGCCTCACCAGTGTCTATCAAATGCTCCCTCACCAGTGCCAATCAAATGCAGCCTCACCAGGGTCCATCAAAATGCAGCCTCACCAGTGTCTATCAAATGCAGCCTCACCAGTGCCCATCAAAATGCAGCCTCACCAGGGTCCATCAAAATGCAGCCTCACCAGGGTCCATCAAATGCAGCCTCACCAGGGTCCATCAAATGCAGCCTCACCAGTGCCCATCAAATGCAGCCTCACCAGGGTCCATCAAATGCAGCCTCACCAGGGTCCATCAAATGCTCCCTCACCAGTGCCCATCAAATGCAGCCTCACCAGGGTCCATCAAAATGCAGCCTCACCAGTGTCTATCAAATGCAGCCTCACCAGTGCCCATCAAATGCAGCCTCACCAGTGCCCCTCAGTGCAGCCTGTCTGTGTCCATAGAATACATGAAGGTGAAAAACCTTCAGATCTTACAACCACTTTAACCGTTTGGGGGGGTTAATGAATCTACAATGCTATTTGTAATATGCAGCGTGGAGGGGGTTAATGTACTGCCATTGGTCACTGATGCATTAGTGACCAGTGGCAAATAATTAACCCCTATGTGCTATATTAGTGGCACCAGTGGCAGTGTTAATTAACCCCTTTATGATGCAGCACATAGGGGTTAATTATTTGCCACTGGTCACTAATGCATCAGTGACCAATGGCAGTACATTAACCCCCTCCATGCTGCGTATTACAAATAGCATTGTAGATTCATTAATCTCCCCCCCCCCACATAAAAAAAACAAATAAAGTTAAGCACTGCAGTAGGAGCACACAGATAAGACACATTACAGCCTACAACCTTATCAGCCTCTGCTCACTCATCCATGACACTCCGAGCGGCTCGCAGAGACAGCACTTCTCTTCCATCCCGCGCTCCCAGCCTCTGAATAGCATCGCGCTGGCTGGACCTAGGAAGCTCCGGTCAGGCGGAGATCCCTCCACCTGACAGGGAAGTGTCTGTGTGGTACCGCTGGGTGCAGGAGTGCACTCGACACACTCGTACCGCTCCGCTGCAGGCAGCTCTGCAATTTAACTGTGTAGGGGCCGGCAGGTTTATACAGCAAGCCGCCCCTACATTAATGCAGACTTTTATCTGGGCATCAGAGCGGCGATTTCCACCCTGCCCCCAAGCACAAGCGGCGTACCCCCTGCCCTTGGTACAGGTACCCCTAGGGGTACGCGTACCACAGGTTGAGAAACCCTGCCTTAAAGGATCCATTTTGGTAAGGTGATTAGCACATTTATATGTGCTAATCATTGAGGAATTAAGGATTTACCCTTTATGGTTGGTATTAATGTTGAGCACCGGGAAGACTGGAAGAGAGAGCTAAGATTACCTGATTTTGCACCTTAAATTACTTACCACTGATAAGGGGTTAGTACACATTAAGCTGGAATGTGGTGTGGGAATCAAAGGTCTACCATTTATTATTGATTTAAATGTGAGCATGATTTGTTTATTTATATGGTTTGCAGTGTTATTCTTTACGGTATTACACTATATTTTGCATCATTTTTATTTTTAGATAAACCGAGAGGAGGAACACAGTTTTACTGCTACAGGGCAGCAGCTGTGCACCGGATCACATATATATATATTATTCCAGACTTTTGCCTGCAGGGGGCACATGCACTTGCACGGCGGCACACCCGCAGATCACAGCAGAAGCCGATCTGCCGGTGTCGGGTACTCAATGTCTTCCAGCACCCGCCAATCATCGTAAAAGTACACAGAACAGGGATCTGCTATGTAAACGAGGCAGATCCCTGTTCTGACATGGAGTAAGGAATGGATTCTGTGTCTCTGCAAAGCAGGGACTAGAATCCACCTCTTGCCTTGGTAAAAGCAGCACACACATGACACAAAAACACTGGCTATGCACACAGTTAACCCTTTGATCACCTTGATGTCTAACCCCTTCCCATCCAGTGTCATTAGTACAGTGACAGTGCATATTTTTATCATTGGTGTTACTGGTTCCCACAAAGAATGTCCGCCGTAATATCGCAGCCCCGCTATAAGTTGCTGATCTCCGCCATTACTAGTAAAAAAAAAAAAATACATAAATATATCCCATAGTTTGTACAGTAGATGCTTTAACATTTGCATAAACCAATCAATATACACTTATTGGGATTTTTTTTTACCAGAGTTCCATGCACCAGGGGTAAATGTCCAGTGTGCATTAGGCCTAATTCATTCAGCCGGGAACTAAAAGAATCCGGTTGTTATGTCACAGAAATAATTCTACAGTTGTAACACATCAGCGTAAGCAATCTCTGATTTATGATCATTGATTATGGGCTACCACATACTAGGGATCGACCGATATTTTTTTCGGTGCCGATACAATACCAATCTTTTTGCCCACCTCTCGGGCCAATAGCCTATATTATGCACTGATATTTTGCATGTTTAAAATTGTTATTTTTACACTGTCCTTTTACATTTTTTTTTATCACTGTTATTGCTGTCACAAGGATTGTAAACATCCCTTGTGATAGTAATAGGCAGTGACAGGTACTCTTTATGAAGGGATCAGGGGTGTATAAGACCCCAAACCCCTCCTCTGCACTTGAAAGTATTCAAAACGTCTAGATCAGCATTTTCTAATATTTTCCGGAACTGGCGCTTTTAAGATGCCAGTAATCTGGGAAGTGATATTCCGAGTTACTAGATCCAAGACCTGAACAAAGCATCGGCTTTGTTCGGGTTTTCTGCCAGCCGGCGGAGGTGCCGGCTGGTTGCTCGGGCCTCCTGGTGGAACGGGCGAGCCCAGGCGAGCGGCGGAAGGCGGCAGGAGGGGGAGCGTCCCGTGTTGTGATAACAGCTGAGTGGCTGCTGAGCCGCATCAATCGTGATTACAATAAAGCTGACCGTCCGCTCTAAAGAATGGTACCAGTGTGATACATGCAGCTGCATGCATCACCCCGGTAAAACCCCTTGAAGGAACATCAGTAATATCGGGTACATTTATGACCGATACTTCCAAAAAAGTGAATATCGGCTGCCGATAATCGGCCGCACAGATAATCTGTCAATCCCTACCACATACATCATGAAATCTACCAATGAATGCAAAATAAAACATTTTTATAATTACTTTATTTCACCTCCTACTAATATTATGCTCCAATGTGTCATATGGGATAATGAAAGCTGCCTGTGTATGAAAACAAATAATGTGCGATATTGCTGATACACACCATGTGTCACTTATGGTAGATGAAGATGACTCACTGCTGCCTTCAGAAGAGGTAACTGTGAATGTACAAAATGCTGACCTTGTTTTCCATGAACACTTATTTCATTGGAATAAACTGTAGAAGAACAGAAGTATGCTGATAAATTTAATGTATTGTTGGAGAAAAACAATAATATTCAATATTCAATCAGCGCAAAATACCCTTATGTCAAAATCACAAATTGTGTGCAATCTCAGAAATATTGTGCAAGTAAGTGCAAATGTGCAATGTTATAATTAATCTAGCTGCTGCAAACACTGAAACATGTTTCACTTCACATTGATAACATATATCGCCATGCAGTGCTGCGCTGCTAATGCCAAATTCAATTAATCACTTCATTCAAAAGCCTCATATAAATAGTCCCAAATTCATATAGTGAATATCATACAAAAGTTCAAAAATGTTAAAAATGTTGAAAAAATATGCGTATAAAAATTGTATATAATAAAAGTTTAAATTCCAATTGCGATCATTTTTTTCACCACATAAAGTGCTCCAAAAGCATACTGTGACTGTGCTCTCCACCAACAGTGCACCTGGCTGCTCACCTCAATATCTGACCCCTGTTTGTGAGCCAGATGAAGCATTCCCTATTTGGGGTATATCAGAAATATCTCAGATGGGCTGGTCCTCTGTCTCCTTTGTACCAGTCCTCAGCTCACTCTCCCGATCAAAACAGCATATATAAAACAAAAGTGCGTGATCTAGTGCTCTCTGTATTCATAAGTTTATTCTCCAGTAAAGTAATCAAGCTATACTCAAAAGCATGGCACTGTTAAAGTAGTGCAAACTTTACAGCCTAAAAACATCTCTCTGTTCACACTTCGTACACAGGAATGGCCGTGGGATGACGTCATTAACTCAGACTCCTCCCCATTGTATGCGTTACGTCAATGGGCGCAACTTCTTCAGCAAAAGGTCTGTACGCTGTAGAACGGTCACATGCAGGGGCTTATCTACCATGAGGCAAACAAGGTATTTGCCTTGGGCAGCATTTTTTCAGGGGGGCACCGCTGTCTCCAGGCTCCCTCTTCCTGCCACTTCACCCCACTGCATTGATTCCCCCCCCCTCGCAAACAGATCTCCTGCAGCTGTCGGCTTTCCTCCTCTGCCCTCCCGCTGATGTTGGGAGCTGCAGGGCAGCCACAGAGGGATCTGTTTGGCCAAACAGACCCCCCCGCGCTGATCCGACCTACCTTTTCAGTGCCCCCCTGTGAGTGCTGGGTGCCCCCTCCCCTGAAGCTGCTGGCCGGCTCTCCCTCCTCCCCCTCCCACCGGCTGCAGCGACTGCTAGTGCAGGAGATCACTGGATGGATGAACAGTGGGGGGGGGGCTGGTAAACATGTGTTGAATATGACTCTATTCAAGTCGATATCTTTTTAGAAAACCAGCCTGGCTTTTATTAATATTACTTTTCCCAACACTCTTTCCTTACTACCGTCTACAATATATATGCAGATCTATATCAGCTGATACTTGTGGAACCACCTACCTTTAACATCTGATGTAGAGATATTTACCTCATATATACAACCTTTAACTACACTACAGGTAGGTGTAGGTTCCTATTGTTTTATAGAAAAAAACATTTTTGGATGTCTCTTTGACAACCATTTTCCTACTTTACCACATGTATTCTATATCTTTGCCTGCTAGATCCTAGGGTTGGCCCGTGCTTGTCGTGTGATCCCATAGCTTCCCTTGCATGGCCCTGTGACCCTATCGGAGTCTGTGTCCATTTGGGTATTCTGCCACCTTGACAGCAAATTCTGTATTCCATATGTAAGTAACACCGTCCTATTATGTATTATATCACAGAAATACTGTAATTGTTGTACATGTGCTGCCAAGGCGCAATAATTTACTGTAGGGATGGGGGAGCCTTCCTTATGTTACAAGGCTGATAGAATTAGTGACAGTGGCAGTGATTTTGACAAGCAAGTGACTATTGGACATAGGATCCCCTAAGCTTGGACACCATGAATGGGGGAGGAGGGGAGGGGTGCAGTTTGGCATCTTTGCCCTGGGCACTGGGTAGCCTTGTCTCGCACTGTGTGTTGCTATTGTATACCATTTAGCATTTAGAAAAGCAGAAATGACACCTCCTGAACTGGCTACTGTTACCCACTACTAACCACTTTAGGATTTGACCTATTCAGGTTACCATATATGCTACTGTCTTGAGTTGACTGCCTCACTCAGGTTTATCTAGGCCGACCAGTTGCTGACTTTTAAATGGGTGGAACTCTGCTTTAACCGCTTGCCGACGGCTGATCGGCAATTGACGGCGACAGAGTGGCTCTGTAACGCGAATCGCCGTCATACGACGGCGGCCGCGATACAGAGCCACTGTGAGCGCGGGCTTGTGTCACTCGCGCGCGGAGGCCGCCGCGCGCGCGCGAGTGTCACCGAGACATAGCGCCGGCGGCAGCATACTGCCGCTAAGCGCAATGTCTCGGTGAGACAGCGGCAGTTAACGGCTAGTCGGCAGCCGTTCGCCAATTTCG
>BLSH010388810.1:409675-432070 GCA_018402905.1 Glandirana rugosa | reverse complement strand
GATCAAATACCACCAAAAGAAAGCTCTATTTGTGGGAAAAAAAGGACGCAAATTTCGTTTGGGTACAACGTTGCACGACCGCGCAATTGTCAGTTAAAGCGATGCAGCGCCGAATCGCAAAAAGGGCTCCGGTCCTAAAGCTGGAAATCCTTCCGGGGCTGAAGTGGTTAAGTGCTTTATACTTGCTTTAGGCTCCATTCACTTCTGCATGTTCCTGGAACGTGCGAAAAACAAATGTCGCATTGTAATACCATTCATTTTTTTAATATTTACATTTTTTAGGTATGCTGTGTGAATGGGCACACATAACAAACGTATAGTAGGTTTTTTTCAAGTTTGATCGCAAAAGTGGAAATACCCTTTAAAGCTGAACTCCAGGGAAATGAGAAAAAATTCCCTTGTAGTGCAGCTCCCCCATCACTGCAATGGTTAGATACTTGTTTTTGCCTAGAGTACCATTATAGAGCCCTTTTACTTACCATAGGCTGGTCCCCCCAAACCGTTTCTCTCGATGCTTCATCCATCGCACAGCACAGCGACTTACAGTTAAGGAATACAGTGGTGTCCTCTCTATACCTCCATCCTGCTGACTAGACCATGAGGAGCAACGGGAGCCTGATGAGGTCATCCCAGCTCACTCTATGCCTATCAGCATGTTCCTTGTCAGTACATTTTACATGCAGCACACCTGATTGGCTCCTAGTCCTGCCCCTCCCACTAAGAGTGTGCAGCACAAGGTATTACAAAAGGCTGATACCATGTACATTTAATGGTGTAATTATTATTACAAAGCTGCATTATTTGTGTCTTTTATGTTTGCCTAAAGTTCAGCCATAAATGGCCATTTACCTCAACCTATAGAATTTGGGAGGTATCATATTTAGCATATTTAGCAGTTAGGCCCCGTTCACACCATCACAGTGAATGTGTGCCTCCGCACGTCACGTGTTGGGCAGCCCACTCATTTTAATGAGTTGCCCTATGTGCGAGAAATGCTCAAAAGAAGTCCCGGACCCTTCTGAGAAATCAAGCCACACCAAAACGCATTAAAATGCACATTCGCCAATGCGGGAGGTTCTATTAGGAATTAATGACACTGTCACGTGTCTAAAAGATCAAAACATTTCTGTGTTTTGTGGAAAAGAGCACAATTTTGTCCGCGTTCCCACAACACAGAGGTGTAAAGGTATCCTTGGTTGTTGGTTCTTTTTAACGGCCAATGAGACTGGTTTGTTCAAACTGTTTGTTCAAAGAAGCAAAAAAGTTGTTGCTGATGGCAGTTAATTGGATTAAGAAAGTCCTTGCTGTGCAGCTTTTTGTATTATCAGAGTTAAATTGTACAATGTGGTTCAGACATGAAGATGTGATACTACACAGTTATACTTATGGCTCCTTCACACCATGTTCATTTAACTGCATTGATAAACACAGACTCAATGCAAAGACATATAAAAAAAACAATTGTTTTCTATGTGTGCTTTTCACTGTATACAGTTGCGTTGCCGAGTGTTGCATGTCTGCATTTATACACAACACAATACACAAAAATCCACAACAATGCATGTCAAAGCAATGCAGTGTGTCTGACCTAATTACATTTTTTTTTTAATTTTGACGCATGATATGACCTGTATAGAAATAAACATTGTGAGAGACTGTCCATGACCCAGCTTGGGTGCTTCCCTCAGTATACAGCTTCCTCCAGTCTGGAACCAGGAACCGGGTATTATAGTGGAATATTGCACCCAAGGGCTAGAAGACACTAGCTTAGGAGCGAACTGGAACTCACTTTATTGTAAACTCACACAGAATTGATACCACAAAAAATCAGATAAGAGCTTGATCACGTTATGCAAACAGTAAGATAATTAACATAGCTAAGGAACAGTCAACATAAACATTATTATTATTATACAGGATTTATATAGCGTCAACAGTTTGAGCAGCACTTTACAATATGAGGGCAGACAATACAGTTACAATACAAAAAGCAATGTAATTAAACAGTAAGCTAACTAGTCACCTAGACAAGCCTAGGTGACTCAGTGCCCACCCAGACTGTTCGGTACCAGTTCCCGAGTAAGAAGACCTAGGGCTGTCCAAATCTTGAAAGGATTAGCAGACAGACAGAAACAATAGGTGACTCAATTAAAATAGGAATTCACACCTAGGAGGCACACAATGGGGAAATCATGCCATCCTAGGTTCCCAGAGTCTGTGTGTTTTGGAGGAACATGAACTTGAATCTAAAGCAAAACTACTCTAGAGATCCTCCAGGCACACACCTCCCAATGTTATTCTTTAGGGTCTATGCTAAAGAAATATATATAATGTTTGCGGCTAAGTAATTTTCTAGCAGAAAATAATGATTTAACTTGTAAGCAACAAGTGTCAGAAAAAAGGCTTGGTCTTTAAGTGGTTAAACTGCCCTCATTTGCCGACCAAAGTTCATCCCTGTGATCTAAAAGAACCAAATGTTACAATATTTCCTTTTATCTCAGCACTGAGCAATGTTGATAAACATTTGCCGGATGGTTTTTTTTTGTTTTTTTTTTACAGCTGTGAATGAGCACAGAATGGCTCTGCACTTGCTACATGAATGAATTGTTGAAATGTTGGATTGAGATCGTGAGGGAGGTTGAATAGAGATTGAGATTTTTTAATGATTAATCGTGCAGCTCTAGCTAAAAGGTAGCGGGTCCTGCAGCAAAAGCCAGCTGAAGACTGAAAGCATCACAGATCAGTGTACATATCTGACAGCACACCACGGATCTTCAATCATTGTCCAAAGGTTTGATTGAAGAATGACCACATCACAGTTTAAGAGTTGCAACATTTCGAAGCCCTGTAGAACCCCTTCATCAGGCATGGAGCGATTTATTCTCACTTCCTCTGGCTACGGGACAGGAAGTGAGGGGAAATCTCCCCAATGGGGGCACATATGACAAAGAAACTGACAGGGGCTATAACCCTCCTTTATTGTAAAATGAAATAAAAAAGTTTTGGTTGCAGTTCTACTTTAACTTCCATGCATTAATTCACTGCAACAAATTGCTTTAAGTGGACTAGATTTTCTTTACCTCTTCCCTGTAAACTATTGGGCTGGAGGGCTGTTTTAGGACATGTTTTTATCTACTGTAGGTATGGGGCACTATAAACATCCTTTGCTGAACTGATTATTTCCTCCTATATTCTAAATAATTAAACAGAATAGATGCATTGTAATTGTTTTACCACAGCTGTGAAGTTCTGAAAGTGGGCTACTACAGCAAATGAATATCTATACAATAAGCAGACGTCTAGATGCGATTTTATTATGTCAATATTATTTCTTCTCTTCTTTTTTGCTATAGTGTTCTTTTAATATAATCTCCAAGGAAGTCTACTTGTGGTTTCTATTAAGTCTGCCCATATAGTGACAGACTGCTAATATTTTTAAAATCCTTTGGTAATCTCTCATAAAATTGATGTTTGGTTAGCATTTTAATTAGCTTTCACTCTTCATAATGAATAGTCTAGTTGGAGCTACAGATCAAGCCTTGTCTCACATACATCAACTCTAAACTGCAAGAGTGGGAAAGTAATTAGATAACCTCAACTACTGGATTTTCCTTATTTCTGCTGAGACCGTCGCTTTAAAGTGGGATTTCCAGGAAAACGGAAATCCATTTTTATTATATGCATTTATGTAGTGCCATCATATTCTGTAATGTCCTAAACCATAAACACCAGTCCTCTAGCATCACAGTCATGCAGATACATACATTTATTAGGGCCATATTTTATGAAAACAAATTATTCTATGGTATATTTAAAGTGAAATTCCAGGCTCTAGGTAACTAAGCTTAAACCGGCTCCCAACCCCCTTCTAGCTCCTATACTAACTTCCCTATAGAAGGAAAATGCCTATACTTAACTATTCTCAGGATGCTCTGATTCAATCATGTAATTGGCTCCCAGAGGCAGCTTCAGGGATGGAGAAGACCCCTTGTGATAGCTTTGGGCAGGGACAGGTACTCTTTATGGTAAGATCAGGAATCTATTAGACCCTTGATCCCTCTTCTGCCTTCCAAGGCAGCTGATCGTACAGCAGACTCACTTGTTTGTCCTATAGTGGGATTGCTATACCTGCCATTGGGTCTCAGGCTTGTCAAAGCTTGTGGCAGGGACAGGTACTCTTTATGGTAAGATCAGGAGTCTTTTAGACCCCTGATCCCTCCTCTGCCCTCCAAGGCAGCTGATCGTATAGCAGACTTACTTGTTTATCCTATAGTGGAGTTGCTATACCTGCCATGGGGCCTCAGGCTCGTCAAAGCTTGTGGGCAGGGACAGGTACTCTTTATGGTAAGATCAGAAGTCTATTAAATGCCTGATCCCTCCTCTGCCCTCCAAGACAGCTGATCGTACAGCAGACTCACTTGTTTGTCCAATAGTGGAATTGCTATACCTGACATGGGGCCTCAGGCTCGTCAAAGCTTGTGGGCAGGAACAGGAACTCTTTATGGTAAGATAAGGAGTCTATTAGACCCCTGATCTCTCCTCTGCAAGGCAGCTGATCGTACAGCAAACTCACTTGTTTGTCCTACAGCGTGATTGTTATACCTGCCATTGGGTCTCAGGCTCATCAAAGCTTATGGGCAGGGACAGGTACTCTTTATGGTAAGATAAGGAGTCTATTAGACCCCTTATCCCTCCTCTGCCTTCCAAGGCAGCTGATCGTACAGCAGACTCACTTGTTTGTCCTATAGTGGGATTGCTATACCTGCAATGGGGCCTCAGGCTCATCAAAGCTTGTGGGCAGGGACAGGTACTCTTTATGGTAAGATCAGGAGTCTATTAGACCCCTGATCCTTCCTCTGCCCTCCAAGGCAGCTGATCGTATAGCAGACTTACTTGTTTGTCCTATAGTGGAGTTGCTATACCTGCCATGGGGCCTCAGGCTCATCAAAGCTTGTGCTTGCTTCCGATTGAGGAGCTCTAGGCCATAGCAAAGCAGGAGATGTATTGGACCTCTGCAGAGAGACCACTATTTCTACAGAAAGGGTCCTTGTCTACATCAGGGAACAAGGGCCCTTGTGGGTTTCAGGTTCTGGGTGCTTTCCAAAATAAATGAAAAACACAAACTGTAAAATGGTATACACACATTTTTTGAATACGAATGTATTTAGTTGATTTAAACTGATATTTCAATTGGAATTTAAAACAGCCAGCAGGCGGGCAGATTCCTCCATACACAAAAATAAGGTAGGAGGAGGAGGTAGAATTGTATTCTTAAAAAAGTTATCCAGCATGTGCTTTCAACAGAATGATCAACTTCTGTTAAGTGGACACATACACACACCAATCAAAATTTGTTTTGTTCCTGTTGAACCAGGTGGATTTCAATCAGTGTACAGCCAGCTGTAATGTCAGTAAATATGAAGCTGCTGTAAGGAAAGTTGACAAACTACAAATGATTAGGATCAGTAATGAAACTGTACTGTAATTGTGATTGCTAGCTTTTTGGGCAATCAACACTTTTGCTACCTTTTTGGTTATTAGTTTAGGCTTTATTGTCTTTCTTATTTTGCCTTTGATTTGAGGTCAACGATCACTTTTAGCTGCTGTTTCGCCCATAGCAAGCTTTATTTTATTTATTTTTTTCTGCAAAGCTGTTTGAGGGTTGGTGTTTTGGGGAGGATATATTGATTTCGATTTTACGTTAGGTTAAACTGCTATTTTTGCTGTAAGTCTTCCCTTTAAAAAAAGTGGGATTTTGTTTAAAGAGAAGTATTCAAGGGATTTAATTTCTTTTGTGGGTTTTTATTTCTATTTTATGTGGATAGGGCCGTTGTTTAAGTTTATGATGCTCACAGCAGAGCATTCACTTGTTACTAACCATCTGTTCTTGGAGCTGTCTTTTGTTTTCAGCACATCTCTGCATCGTTTAAAAAGAAAAAAGACAAATGCAAGAACAGCGTACACATAAACCACCTTACATTATATCATTCACATTCTCTGAAGCCTGCTATACCCATAGATAAAATAAAAGTTAGGCATGCACCATTTAGGCTCATTATGCCTGATTAACTGTCCTGCTGCAGAAAATTGTACACTGCTGTAACCACTTCAGTTTCTGCAAATTGTTACTAAACCCACAATAGTAAATTCAGTCTGTATTTGCAGTAAAGCATGCTTGTTATACTAAGGCTTAATGCACACAGGACGTTAAAAAACATCCTAAAAACATCAGTAGCTTATCAGTGTTTTTTTCAGCTTTTATTAGCGTTATATTAGGATTTTTACACGTTTCTAAAGGCCCAGCATTTTTTTCCTCAATTGATCTAAAATGTCCAAAACAATGGGGGCCGGCGTTTAGCCGCATTTTTGAGCGTTTTTACAGCTGAAAAATGTCTCTCAGAACCCACTGGTCTTGGGTTTTTTTTACAGCTGAAAATGTCCCTGCCAAAAAACAGTTGATAACAGCCTATGTGTTCATGAACACAGTATAACAGGATCGAGAATTTATTGACTGTAGAAAAAAACGTCTGCAGCTAAAAACAGCAGCTGTAAAACAGTCAAAAAACGTCCAGTTTGCATGAGGCCTAACTATGTAAACCTCCTGTAAGAGGTTAATCCTCCACACTCTGCAAAACGGCTGTTTAATCCTGCCTTCTCTGATCTTCCCCTTCCTCCACAGTCCCCCTAACCATCTCCTGATAAGACAGAGCCTTAGGAATCACTCTGAACATGCTCAGTTTGGTGTGTATTGCGAGTTTACTTTTTGTCCCAGGAGGGTGCACGTGATCAGCACAGGGCCAATCAGCACTGTCCAGACAGAGGGTCAGGGGTCATGCAACCTCATAGGACAGTCAGAGGAGAATGAAAACTCCTCCTACAAGTATTAACCAGACACTGATAGAATTCACAAGACTGCTATATACTGCTGATGAGAAAAGGTATTTAGCAGTTTATATTTACTAAAAATAATTGTATTTCTATGTGCTGTGTACTTTGGGAGACCAGATATAGTGAATGCAGGGTCCTGGATTTAGTAACACTTTAAAGGGCTTGTAAACCCGCATGTTTTTTCACCTTAATGCATTATGCATTAAGTTGGAAAACCTACTGTAGTGCACCAGCCCTCCAGAGCCCCCCTTTTACTTACCTAAACCCAATCGTTCCTGCGACTTGGGACAAGCACCACCGCTCCAGGCAGTGTCTTGGGTCCTCATTGGATAGATTGATAGCAGCGCAGCCATTGGCTCCTGCTGCTCTCAGTCAAATCCAATGACGCGGGAGGTATCAATGGACACAGCAGCGGGACACAGGAGTGCGCCCGCATGGGTGCCCTGAGGGAGAGCGGCTCTCCAATGGGGCACTCGAGAAGAGGAGGAGCCAGGGGCACCACTGAGGGACCCCAGAAGAGGAGGATCCGGCCACTCTGTTCAAAACCAACTGCGCAGAGGAGGTAAGTATAACATGTTTGTTTGTTTTTTAAAAAGTCCCGAACCTTTAGATATCCTTTAAGTCATGTAGTCAAACCCCAGCCAGTGCTCTTGGTTTCTAGTTAGACCGCTAAGCTGGGCAACTAATACACAAACAATTGTCTCACATTACAGAAGGACAAAGCATAGGTTGTGATGGAAACTGCGGTTATGGGCTCATATGAAGCACTACAATCACTTTTGTAAGGTGTACGGCCCCATATTCATTCACTTGAACTATAAGAGAAACCATTAAGGCATGGGGTAAAACCCAGGTGCTCCCCTTGGCCTCCTCGAACCACTGGTCCCCTCCCCCTCTGCTATGGAATAATCCGAATCTCCACCATTTCCTCCAGATCGCTGACCCTGGATGACCAAAGGTATTAAAAGCTTAAAGGATTTGTTTTTTTGAGGTATTTTTGGGCACATTTCCTTCTTTTGATGAATTTAAAGTTAAAGTAGAAATATAGGCAAAATGTTTTCTTGGACCCTCAATGGCAGCATACAAATGATAGAGCTCCATCTCGACTCCTGCCTCAGGACCAGTGAATATCATAAATTAAAGATGTTGCCCCGCCCCCAACTTTCTCCTTTTTTTCCTCATACTTTTTGACTCGTGAAGAAAGTAGTAGCATGCCCATACCTCTGCTGACTAAGCACTTTCCACAGGGTTCAGCATCTCCCGAGTGCAGTCCCTGTACTTGGGCCGCTATTAGCGCTGATAAGTTTGGGAACCCCTTCTGTGGATGTTTTGGGGTCATTGCAGAGTTTCCTCATAGGAACGCAGCCTGCCATCTCTTTGGAGGAATTGGTGATTGCTGGTGGAAAGGCCGCAGGATCAGCTCTCTCTCTACTTCCTTTACCTCCACAGCGGTGTCCCCTGGAAAATTCTAGGATACAGGGTCCCCGGGTAGGAGCGGCGGCCATCTTTGTGGTGCCAGGTATGATCTCTCTTCTTTTCTCTGTCTGTATTAGGTCTCTTTTTCAATATGTATATGTCCTCCCTATGGGGACTCTGCCCAGGTGATCTATTTTACCGGCATGGCTCCATGCTGCCTCCCCGCTAGGCTGCAGCAAGAGACAGTGATGGCCAGTTGCCGTTCGCCGGTGGAAAAGGTCACTGTGCATGTGCGAATGCGGATTCGGCACCGCGGTCGCGTCATTTCACGCAACGCATGCACAGGGGCGATCGGAAGCAGCGGCGGCCATCTTTACTGTGGGAAAGAGCGCCTATTGCCAGGAGGCTTGCCAGTAGCAGTCAGGTGTTGCTAATGCATCCATCACCTTAAGGGTATTTAAAGGCTGATTGCAGAAGATGTCGACGCTGACACCTGCATGCAGCCTTGCATTTTCTCAGATGGTTCACATATTAAGTGGAAAGAAGGGGGCTGTTTGTATTATATTAAAAAAAAAATATATATATATATATAATTTATTTAAAATGCTTGCTTCCTCCTCACTTCTAACTGATCCTCTGGCACGATCCACCATGAGCCGTTCACCTCACGGTCAAGATCCGCGATCATCTATTAGGTATGTGACCACCTGTTGTAAGTATTTTAAAAGAGTGCACCGATGACCTTAAAAAAAAAAAAGAAAAAAAGGAACACCTTCTTTTGGTATCGTTTCAGCCCTGTTCACTACAGGGGTTCCAGAAGGTCATCGAGACATCATGATGATCCATGGGATCGCAGCCCTGGAACACAGGACCTACTCTTCACACTGCAGATCCTCAGGGAGATCTAGATCACGAGGACACTACTGCTCTCACTCCCCTCCTGAGGGACCAGCGAGGATGAAATGCTTGGCATGTGGGGCTACCCCTCTTCCACATAAACTGGTGTGCAAGAGTTGCTTTCGGGACTACGCAGCTGACAGAGAAGAGAGAGTCAAGGTCATGGATCTGCTTTAAAAAACGATGAAAGACTCCTCTGATTTAGTAGCAATGGTGCCTGCCCAACCTGTAGCACAGGAAACTCAGCTAGCTGACAGGGCCCTGGAGATCCCAGGCCCTTCCTGCAGTATATCAAGTAACCAGGGATGCTCCACAAGAAGATCCCTCCGAAGGTTCACCGGATGACTCTGAGGCGACAGGATTTAGCTTCTCCCTCGTCCATTGAATGGGAAGAGCCAGAGGAGCAACCCAAAAAGTCTAAGAAGTATTTCCCTCACTTCAAAAAGAAGCAAGTGGCTTTTCCTATGATGAGTGAAATCAAGGAATTCATAGAAGAAGAGTGGAAAAAGACAGACAAAAAGTTTGCGCTAGCCCGCTTTGGCAAGCCGTATCCAATGGTGAAAGCAGATACGCAGGGGCTAGATTCTATGCCGGTCATAGATACAGCAGTTCTATGCCTTGCCAAGAATATGATGCTTCCCATGGAAGACTCCGCCTCCTTTAAGGATCCCCTGGATAGGCGTATAGACCTGGGTCTCAAGAGGAACTATCTGGCTTCAGGCGCAGCATGTAAGCCCGCCATTGCCCTCACCTCAGTATCCAATGCTATTATGGCCTGGACCAAAAACATAGAAACGGCCATATGCCAGGACGTCCCAAAGAAAGACATTATCAAGGCATTGGAGCAGGGGTGTCAAACTGGCGGCCCTCCAGCTGTTGTGAAACTACAAGTCCCATCATGCCTCTGCCTGTGGGAGTCATGCTTGTAATTGTCAGCCTTGCAATGCCTCATGGGATTTGTAGTTCCGCAACAGCTGGAGGGCCGCCAGTTTGACACCTGTGCATTGGAGGAATTGAGAATGTCAGCAGACTTCATCAGGGAAGCAGCAATAGATACGATACGCTGTTCAGCCCAATCAATGTTGCACTCAGTGATGGCGAAGGGGGCCTTATGGTTAAAGCCATGGGCAGCGGACTTAACATCTAAGCAGAACTGGTGCAAAATTCCCTTTGATGGGAAGGCCCTCTTTTGACGCTGGAGCTGATACGTGTGGCCAGAGGCTGCGATGTCCGCTGGCTACCTGCGATCGCTCCTGAGAGAGACAGAACGGGGATCTGTCAATGTAACAGATTTCCGTTCTGTCAGGGAAGTAGAGAGAGATCTGCTGTTCCAAGTAATCTGGAAAAGCGCTCTATCTCTACTCCCTGTCAGTACATCACCGCTCACAGTTAGAAATACCTACCTAGGGAACACTTAACCCCTTGATCGCCCCTAGTGTTAACCCCTTCCCTGCCAGGGACATTTATACAGTAATCAGTGGCTATTTAAAGCTCTGATCACTGTATATATGTCATTGGTCCCAAAAAAGTGTCAAAAGTGTCCGACCTGTCCGCCGCAATATTGCAGTCCCGCTAAAAACGCAGATTGCCGGCATTACTAGTAAAAAAAAAAAAATAAATAATAAAAATACCATTAATCTATTCCCTATTTTGTAGATGCTATAACTTTTGTGCAAACCAATCAATATACGCTGATTGTGATTTTTTTTTTACCAAAAATATGTAGAAGAATACATATTGGCCTAAACTGATGAAGAAATTAGTTTTTTGGATATTTATTATAGCAAAAAGTAAAAAATATTGTGTTTTTTTCTAAATTGTTGCTATTTTTTTGTTTATAGCGCAAAAAACAAAAACCGCAAAGGTTATCAAATACAAACCAAAAGAAAGCTCTATTTGTGGGGATAAAAAAGGACAACAATTTGTTTGGGTACAACGTCGCACGACCGCGCAATTGTCCGTTAAAGCGATGCAGTGCCGTATCGCAAAAAATGGCCTGCTTAGGAAGGTGAATCCTTCCAGGCTGAAGTGGTTAAGTGAGTAACTGTCCACCACCAAAGATGGGTATTGTTCTTACCGGAACAAGTGGACTCAGATACCGTGGAACTGCGCCAATAATAACAATGGTTATAGAAGTTATTCAGAGGGTCTCACATCACCGCCTCCTCACAGGATTGCCACTCACTTGATAATATTATGAATTCCTATGAACCATGTAAACATAAAAGAGCCTCCACATAGTGTAAAACCGTAATTGGCAAATTTATTAAAAAATGGTAGAAAACGTACATCACATCCAAAGATCGAAAGCCTGTAATATGAGCCAGCATGAAGACAAAGCAGGTATAATGCAATGGCCTGGATAGAGCATAGGACCATATACTTTCAATTTTTTCTAATTATTTTTATTTTATATACTTTTTTTTATTGCTATCACATGGGGGCTAACAAGCCAATTATGTGATAGAATCACCGGCTTTACCACTTAGGCATTCCGAATGAAAAGAAAACCATTGCCAGTAATTTCTTACAAGACAGCTCATGAGACCATCTTTTTAGCCACAGAACCCTACACATGTGAAAGGACACTAGAGCTGCACGATTCCGGCCAAAATGAGAATCACAATATTTTTGCTTAGAATAAAGATTCTCGCAGCGTAACATCTTACATATACAAAAAAATTGGGCTAACAGCACTGTTTATTTATTTATTTATTTTTTGAAAGGGTAATTTTTCCCAAAAAATTGTGTTTGAAAGACCGCTGCGCAAATACCGTGTGACATAAAAATATTGCAACAACCGCCATCTTATTCTCTAGGGTCTCTGCTAAAAAAAAAATTATAATGTTTGGGGGTTCTAAGTCATTTTCTAGCACAAAATACTGGATTTTTATTTGTAAGCAGCAAATCAGAAAAGATTTAGTCTATAAATGGTTAAACTAAACATCTTCTATACATCTTTTATCAGCAGTGACTTCAGAACTTGGCTCTCAGTCGCGCTGAATCGCCCCGCAAGTCAGACTCCATTAACTGCACTGAAAATCGCGGTAATGCCTGATGGAGAACGCAGGGGGGGTGAATCAAGATCGCAATTTTATTACGATTAATTGTGCAGCTCTAATGGACACTAGTGCAAACTGAGAAATCTTTTGGATAGAGTCCTTCAGGGCATCCAGTGCAAAACACAGGGCCCAGAGCCATTCTGATAACGCCCCCTAGTGTCTGCCTCAGTATGGGACAGGTTCTTTTTTACCAACTGCTTAATAAGACCCCATACACACATTTGTCTTCAGATTTACCAAAACCATGTAGTGCTAGGACCTGCCTGATTGCATGCAAATTGAAACTCTTAGGCCACTTTCACACTTATGCGACTTGTCCTGCGACTTGGGACTGAAAAGTCGCATGACAAGTCGTTCCCCATTATTTTCAATGAGTATCGTTCATATCTGTACGACTTTGAAGTTGTGTTGACTTCACAGTAGTCCCTGCATTACTTTGGCCCAACTTTGATGCAACTTGAGGTCCATAGAGTTCAATGTTAAACCCTCGAAGTCGCATGCAAATTGCACCTGAATAATATAGATGCGATTTCTGTACTACTTCTGCACGACTTTGTAATATGTTTTCATTGTGCCAAAGTTGCAACAAAATCGGATCAAAGTCGTACTGATCCCAAATCGCAGCAAAATCGCGGCAAAAAAACGCTGCAAAACCGCGGTAAAATTACGTCGCACACGTGTGAAAGGGGCCTTAAGGTTTGACCTCATATTATATGGTTTTGGTAAATCTGAAGACAAAAGTCTACTGAAAATCTAATGGTGTGTATGGGGCTTTAGGCTACATGTCTCATTATTGCTGCCCACTGTCCGCACATCACAACTGGAATCTCCACCCCCTTTACCTCCCCCTACCTCGCGCCACCAACAATTTGTAGGGCCTCCTGGCTTCTGCTGTTCGTGTGGGCGGGATGGGGATGTTCCTGACCTTCGAGATTGCCCCCGACTGGAAGAGGGTGGGGTGACAGTAGCTGCATAGAGAGAGCAGAGCGAGTGTGCCTGGAGGTAAAATCATCTAGCAGTACGTTGTGGATTAGCTTGCAGGCACCTCTATGCTAAGTCTGCTGAGTTACTGCAGCTTAGCATAGAAGTGCTGCCTGTTAGCTGACAAATGAGAAGATGGCATGTTCTTTTTTATGTAGCACTGTGAGAAATTGGGCTCATTAAAGAATTGTCATTGCCCCCAGGTTTTCACTACCCCCTGGTGTGTGCCCTCCCGACCCCCCTGGTATGTTACCTCATGACCCCCATACTGTGCCCTCCCGACCCCCTGGTATGTGCTCTCATAACCCCCATACTGTGCTCTCCTGGTGTGTGACCTCCTTCCACCCCCTGGTATGTGCCCTTCCACTCACTGTACTGACCCCATACTGCGCCTTCCCGACCCCCTGCTGTGTGCCCTCCTGACCTTTCCCGGGTGTGTGCCCCCCGATCCCCATACTGTGTCCTCCCCACCCCCATACCGTGCCCTCCTGACACCCCTGGTGTGTACCCTCTCAATCCTCCTAGTGTGTGCCTTCCTGCCCACCATACTGTGCCCTCCTGACCCCCCTGTATTTTGCCCTCACTCCCTGCACTGTGCCCTGCGCTCTCCTGACCCCCTTTACTGTGCCCTCTTGACCCCTTGTTCTCTGCCCTTGTGATGCCCAGTCCTCTACCCTGGTGATGCCCAGTCCTCTGTCCTACTTTCTATTGACCTGGTATCAGTTGGTGGAATAGTGATAAAGGCAAGCAAAGGGCCACAGTTTGGAGACCACTGGTTTAGACCCTTATCCACAGGCAGTGAGCTTTCAGATAGGTCCAGCATATATGAAGCATGTTGCCATCATCTCTACACCTTCTGAAGTAGGAAGCTGGGTGATCTGGCATACATTTGCCTATTCTCACCAGAGTTAAATACCAGGGAGAAAGTACTCTGTAAGAATTTTCTAGTGTTTGCACATTTCAAGAGCTTTTAAATGTAACTTGTCAGATTCTCGCCTAGTCCTCAGGGGGGAGGGATCAGCAAACATTTCTTTCAAGCTTAACTCCAGCCTTACCTTATGTCGATCTAGCACAGCTGTACAGGCGTCTCTCATCTACTGAGCATATATAATATTACAGCATATTTCACTGCACACTCAGAGAAGCTCACAGCGTGCAGTGAAATCAGAGTAAGCATGTTCTGTACAGAAACAAATCAGGGAAATACATTCAGTTTTTACATAATGAATGTGGTTGCCTTTTTAAAAAAAGCTCTGTAAGTTAGAGGTACGTTAGACACTGGGGTTGGTCTGCTAAATCAGGGGTCTCACTGCGACCCGTGAGCCAAGTGTGCCCCTTTGCTTGGCTTTATCCAGCCCTTGGGGAATTGTTCCTTTCACTGATACAAGGCACTATTCCTCCCACTGACACCAACAATGGGGTACTATTCCTCCCAATGACACCAACAATGGGGGTATTCCTCCCACTGACACCAACAATGGGGTACTATTCCTCTCACTGACACCAACAATCGGGAACTATTCCTCCCATTGACACCAAATACCGGGTATTATTCCTCCCACTCATACCTTCAATGGGGTACTATTCCTCCCACTGACACCAACAATCAGGTACTATACCTCACATTGACACCAACAATGAGGTACTATTCCTCCCACGGATACCTTCAATGGGGTACTATTCCTCCCACTGACACCAACAATGGGGTACTATTCCTCCAACTGATACCTTCAGTGGGGTACTATTCCTCCCACTGACACCAACAATGGAATACTATTTCTCCCACTGATACCTTCAATGGGGTACTATTCCTCCCACTGGCACCAACAATGGGGTACTGTTCCTCCCACTGATACCTTCAGTGGGGTACTATTACCCACACTGACACCAACAATGGGCTACTATTCCTCCCACTGAAAACAACAATGGGGTACTATTCCTCCCACTTACACAAACAATGGGGTACTATTCGTCCCAATGACACCAACAATGGGGTACTATTCCTCCCATTGACACCAACAATGGGGTACTATTCCTCCCACTCACACCAACAATGGGGTACTATTCCTCCCACTGACACCAACAATTGGATACTATTCCTCCCACTTACACAAACAATGGGGTACTATTCCTCCCACTTACACAAACAATGGGGTACTATTCCTTCCACTGACACCAACAATGGGGTACTATTCCTCCCACTGAAACCAACAATGGGGTACTATTCCTCCCACTGACACCAACAATTGGGTACTATTCCTCCCACTGACAACAATGGGGTACTATTCCTCCCACTTACACAAACAATGGGGTACTATTCCTCCCACTTACACAAACAATGGGGTACTATTCCTTCCACTGACACCAACAATGGGGTACTATTCCTCCCACTGACACCAACAATGGGGTACTATTCCTCCCACTGACACCAACAATGGGGTACTATTCCTCCCACTGACACCTCTGATAGCAATGATGTAATTTATTTTACTCCCACTGACAATGGGGCATTCTCTACTCCCACTGGCTACAGTCCGGCCCCCCTATAGTCTGAAGGGCAGTAAACTGGCCCTTTGTTTCAAACGTTTGAAGACCACAGTACTAAAGGAACATGGGTTGTTCACTTAGCAAAGTCAATGTCCACTTTGGAAAGTGTATGTTGACTTTGCATTAGAAGCTACAGCAAAGTCAGAGAGAGGCTGACGCATTTCCTAGCTGGAGGACATCCAGCATCATTCAGTGCTTTCCTCCCCAGTCTGACAGTCACTAGCTTGTCTCCTTCATTCCCTGGATTTTAGTCCTGGAGGCAAAGCATCACATGCATTACCTAGGACCGTCTCCAGGAAGCTATGTACAGTCCCCCCCCACCAGCCATGATCTACCTGCATTGCATAGAGAAGCACAGAGACCCAGTGATGTCTAAAATAAGGTAGATTATGAAAACAGAGAGGTTTAAATATAAAAATGTCATTAGCATGTTTATGAAGGGGGGATGAACCATAGAAGGCAAAGTACATGCACATAAAACTTCAGCTATAAAGATGCATTGGTAATATGAAATGTGAGTGTGCAAATCCCCGTTATTCATAGTAAGCGCTCACAGCTCACCTTTGCACACTTCTATCCGTCACAAGAAAAGGAAGGCAATACTAATTGGTCATTAAAGAAGCGTATTGTGCTCATCACATGGCCCATGCCACCTCCAGGAGAAGGGAATGGATGGAAGTTTCAGGAGGATGACTCACACTCCTATCTGATGTACAGGAGCAACAAGGAGCAATCCAAGCAAGCAACAGGCTATGCAAGGAGAAGCTGAGCAGGCAATGACTTCTCCTGAACTGCCTGGCCAAGGCCCTTCCTTCCATGATCCACCTAGGGGCAGTAGAACTTCGAAGTCTATGATAAAGCCCAATAAAGCAGCCTTCATTATCACGTGCCCACATAAACATACCTGCCAGGCTCCCAGCAAAAGGCATACTTACCCAGCATCACCTGGTGCCACTGGGTGTCTTGGCTGCAGGAGTTTAGGGTGACATCCAAGGTACCTGTGCCTCCAGTGGAGTCCATTTTAGGAATTTAAGATTGCCCATAATGTGAGGGAAAGAGAGAATCCTCCAATTTATTATCCAGTTAGCACTCAGCTGGTGGTGCACTGCAGAGCACTATGATGAATGCGTGGCTACATAGGATGAGGCTGAGCTTTTATTGGCATAGGCTGCCACCTCGTGGTCACTTCTAGGAAGGCAGGCAGAGAATTTCCTTAATGACCAAAGGGAGTAAAAAAAAAAAATGTGTCGATCTTGGAAAATGTGTGTTTATGTTTATTGCCATCAAATCAGGTTCTAGAATTCAGATAAAGAGAAACGTAGGATTGCTCGTAAAGCCAATGCTTTTATGTATTAAGCTCTGTTCACCTCTACACGTGTGCGATGGTGTGTGCGTGGTTTTGTGCGTTGTGTCTAGGGCAGCCTATTCTTTTACAATAGCACAAGAGAAGTGAGTGACCCTTTTTTAAAATCACACAGCACCAAAACGCATGGTACTATGCAAAAGCATGCACATTAGCAAGGTGCGTTAGGGTGCTATTAACCCTTTCTTGCCTCCTCATCAGTGCCCACCAGTGCCGCCTCATCAGTGCCCATCAGTGCACCCTATCAGTGCCCATCAGTGCCGCCAATCAGTGCCCACCAGTGTCACCTCATCAGTGTCCACCAGTGCCACCTCATCAGTGCCCATCAGTGCAGCCTATCAGTGCTGTCTATCAGTGCCGATCAGTGCCTCCTCATCAGTGCAGCCTATCAGTGCCCATCAGTGCAGCCTATCAATGCCCATCAGTGCAGCCTATCAGTTCCCATCAGTGTCTCCTAATCAGTGCCCATCAGTGTCTCCAAATCAGTGCAGCCTATCAGTGCCCATCAGTGCCTCCTCATTAGTGCAGCCTATCAGTGCCTATCAGTGCATCATATCAATGCCCATCAGTGTCTCCTCATCAGTGCCCATCAGTGCAGCCTATAAGTGCCTCCTAATCAGTGCCCGCCAGTGCTGCCTCATCAGTGCCCATCAGTGCAGCCTATCAGTGCCCATCAGTGCCACCTATTAGTGCCCATCAGTGAGTCCTCATCAGTGCCGCCTCATCAGTGCGTATCAGTGCAGCAGATCCGTGCCACCTATCAGTGCCCATCAGTGCCATCTATCAGTGCCTCCTCATCAGTGCCCATCGGTTTCACCTCATCAGTGCCCTTCAGTGCCACCTATCAGTGCCCATCAGTGCCATCTATCAGTGCAGCCTCATCAGCACACATCAGTGAAGGAGAAAATGTACCTGTTTGCAAAAGTTTATAACAAACCATGAAAATTTTTTTTTTTTCTTCAAAATCTTTGGTCTTTTTTTCATTTGTTTAGCAAAAAATAAAAAAAAACAGTGGTGATTAAATACCACCAAAAGAATGCTCTATTTGTGTGAAAAAAAGTGATAAAAATGTCATATTGGTACAGCTTTGCATGACCGCGCAATTGTCATTCAAAGTGTGACAGCACCGAAAGCTGAAAATTGGCCTGGGCAGGAAGGGGATGAAAGTGCCCAGTAGGCAATTGGTTAACCACTTGACCTCCAGAAGATTTACCCCCCTTTATGACCAGGCCATTTTTTGCTATACGGCACTGCGTTTCTTTAACTGACAATTGCATGGTCATGCAACACTGTACCCAAATAAAATTGATGTAATTTTATCCCGCAAACAGGGCTTTATTTTGGTGGTATATGATAACCACTGGGTTTTTTATTTTTTACGATATAAACAAAAAAAGATGGACAAATTTGGGGGAAAAAACAATATTTTTTACTTTCTGCTATAAAACACATCCAATAAAAAAATGTAAAAAAATCAAATTTCTTCATAAATTTAGGCCAATATGTATTCTGTTGAAAGGAAGGTTTGGGACTTTGAATGAGGCATTGAAGCCTCCATCCCTATTGCTGCACAGCATGTGAAAGGAGGGTTTGGGACTTTGAATGAAGCATGCGCCTAGACTAGAGTAACAAGTCAAACACAAGGGGTCTGGAAAAAATATATTTATTGCCTGTGTATAGTGTATCTCAGTACATGCAAATGAAGCAATAAAATTAATACGTTTTGTATCAAATATAGCAAAATGGTAACAACATCACATAAGGACATAACAATAAAATATTCACATTAAGAACCAAGCTTTGTAGACCACCATGTGTTGTGAGTATAAAAAACATAGTGGTTGGGGTGTTGCAATTGGACCAAATTGGTCAAAATGTAGATCTGATGTATGACCTATACTTTGGCCTCTATCTAGCTTGACGCGTTTCGTGAATATTTTTCACTCTTCAGGAGCAGATGCGAGATGTAATCTAGAAAATATATTATGGACTAGGAAGGCCGGGGTCATCAGCCCCGGGAGCTGAGGTGGTAAAACCCTGGGCTAAAAGGATGGAAAGACCCTCAGAAGGACAGCGTCCCTGGAGAAGATCCCCCATGGAAGTACAGGTCTGGTGAAGGCAGCGGAGCCATTGGGAATCTGTGAATGAATATACATAGTGTATGGTGGTGCATAAGATGTTGAGAGACTGATAACAATTGTGAAATGGGAACCAGTGCTAGTATCAGAGGTGATGACAGTAATGAAAAGGGTGATGATTTGGTGACAAGTGGGACCATGGTGAAACATAATGGAAAAGTATCAAGTGTACCCCGATAGGGGGATGAACATGAAGGAGAAGTAGAGATCCAAACACCAAAAACATAAAAAACATAAAGAATGCCGAGAGGAATCAGAAAAAAACTACCATAGTGACACCTTAAGCTCCTGGCCAGCACAATGGATCCGGATGGAAGTGCACATTGTCCAGGGGAACAGTCCCAGAGGAGTGCCAGACGGTACAGAGGGGAGCGTCTATGTAGGGCTCCGAATTGGACACAGGTGACAAGTATTCAGCTACATGTTTTTGTCTTTGTAAATATTTTATTATAGCTTTTCATGTGACAACACTGAAGAAATGACTTTGCTACAATGTAAAGTAGTGAGTGTACAGCTTGTATAACAGTGTAAATTTGCTGTCCCCTCAAAATAACTTAACACACAGCCATCAATGTCTAAACCGCTGGCAACAAAAGTGAGTACACCCTAAGTGAAAATGACCAAATTGGGCCCAATTAGCCATTTTTCCTCCCTGGTGTCATGTGATTTGTTAATGTTACAAGGTCTCAGGTGTGAATGGGGAGCAGGTGCATTAAATTTGGTGTTATTGCTCTCAATCTCTCATACTGGTCACTGGGAGTTCAACATGGCACCTCATGGCAGAGAAATCTCTGGGGAGCTGAAAAAAATAATTGTTGCTCTACATAAAGATGGCCTAGGCCAGGGATATGCAATTAGCGGACCTCCAGATGTTGCAGAACTACAAGTCCCATGAGGCATAGCAAGACTCTGACAGCCACAAGCATGACACCCAGAGGCAGAGGCATGATGGGACCTGTAGTTTTGCAACAGCTGGTGGTCCGCTAATTGCATTATCCTGGCCTAGGCTATGAGAAGATTGACCCTGAAACTGAGCTGCAGCACAGTGGCCAAGACCATGCAGCGGTTTAACAGGACAGGTTCCACTCATAACAGGCCTCGCCATGGTTGACCAAAGAAGTTTAGTGCACATGCACAGCATTATATCCAGAGGTTGCCTTTGGGAAATAGATGTATGAGTGCTGCCAGCATTGCTGCAGAGGTTGAACAGGTGGGGGGTCAGCATGTCTCCAGACCTAAACCCTTTTGAGCATTTGTGGGGCATCCTCAAATGGAAGGTGGAGGAGCACAAGGTCTCTAACGTCCATCATCATGAAGGAGTGGAAGAGGACTCCGATGGCAACCTGTGAAGCTCTGGTGAACTCCATGCCCAAGAGGTTTAAGGCAGTGCCGGAAAATAATGGTGGCCACACAAAATATTGACACTTTGGGCCCAATTTGGACATTTTTACTTAGGGGTGTACTCACTTTTGTTACCAGTGGTTTAGACATTAATGGCTGTGTGTTGAGTTATTTTGAGGGGACAGCAAATTTACACTGTTGTACAAGCTGTACACTCACTACTTTACATTGTAGCAAAGTGTCATTTCTTCAGTGCTGTCACATGTAAAGATATCATAAAATATTTACAAAAATGTGAGGGGTGTACTCACTTTTGTGACATACTGTATATACTAGAATTTTTATTAATTTATTTCTTATACTAGTAATGTCTGTGATCAGCAATTTATAGCAGGACTGCGATATTGTGGCGGACATACTGGCACTAGCTGACACTTTTGACACTTTGTGGGAACCAGTGACACTAATACAGTGATCAGTGCGGACTTGCGGTCCGTAAGTGGTTAATATATTCCCTGCATTAAGGCAATAACACCCCACTATCTATCCCCACCCCCCCCCATCCATAGCACCTACCCGATTCCTCTCACAGCTCAAGAACCATCCCGGCTCCTGCACCGCTCTGCTCACTTTCTAGTCTCATAGGAGACACTGAGAGCTGCGAAGGTCATAGACTCCTCTAAGGAGGGAGAGAGGGCTTGACTTTCTGGTGCTGCGTGTGTCTATAGACACACACAGCTTGGCTCTGGAGTGTGCCCCTTTAGCAGCCATCTTGTTGAAAGGGTACTCAGTAGAAGAAGAAGGAGCAGACAGCGCCAGTAAAGCGACCGCTCTTTGCGATAATTTTGCACAGAGCAGGTAGGTGTAGCATCTTTTTAAATTCAATTAAGAAAATTGCTGTTAGTTTCACTTTAATAGCACAGCTACGCACCTACAAAAGTGATGTGAGGTTTTTGTGTGTTGCAGGAATGCATGCTTTTTTTGTGTGCGTTCTTGAAACGTACAAATGTGAATCTAAACATATTGAATCTAACAACTAGTGTGTACAAATCTCTGAAAGTCTAATCCAGCAGCATGAAATGTCAGTGATACATTTTGGTTACTAATTATAATATTAACATACCAGTAACCTACTATAACTACATGTTTTTGCTAAAGTGATGTTTGGAATATCGGAACAGAATGATGTCTTTCATTTTTAAACCACTTCAAGTCTAGACACTTCCACCCCCTTCCAGTCCATTATTACGTTTTCAGTGATGTTGTACTTTGAATGACAATTACTCAGTCGTGCAACACTGTACCCAAATATAATTTTTTATCATTTATTTTTTTACACCAATTTCTTATGGTAGTAATTAATCACCACTGGATTTTTTGCTATATGAATGAAACAACACAGAAAATTCAGAAAAAAAAATGTCTTTGTTGCTGTTATATCATTTTGCACATAAATAATGTTTCTTCATAATTTTAGAGCAAAATGTATTCTGCTACATTTATTTGGTAAAAAGCTATATTTCAAATCAGTGTATATTATTTAATCTGTGTGAAAGTTATAGAGTTTACAAGCTATGGTATATACAATATACAGTATATTTGAAAATTGATCAGTCCTGATGTACTGACTGCCTATCTCATTTCTGGAGGAAAGTACAAATACCCCAAAAATTACCCCCAGACATTCCAATGCATTTAATAAGAGGCATTGTGAGTAGAGTTGAGCGAACCTCTGGAAGTTCGGGTTCTGCAGGAGGTCTTT
>BLSH010388810.1:375548-389901 GCA_018402905.1 Glandirana rugosa | reverse complement strand
AGGTGAGCTCACTATTTTCTCGGGGGGAGCAATTGCCCCGTTGCCCCCCCACTGGATCCGCCTCTGCTATAAGGTGACCACTACACATACAGTAGCACAGACCTAGCTATCTGGCACTGTGCATTTTAAATAATAACAAAGACGTGGCAGAAATATTCTGTATGTCACAAGGATTTAGATATACTCAGCAGCTGCAGTTAAGTTATTAGATCATAGGAATCAATGGCGATTCATCCATGGGTTCAGGGTGTGCAGTGAACACGGGCCCACACGGTAGGGGGGCCCACTGCTCCCTGGCACATACTGTCCACATGGAGTAAAGTCAAAACTGGTCTATAACATTTTCTTGGGCCCCATGATTTCAATCAGAGGGGCCCAAGAGGTGGGAGCATCGATGGACTTTTTTATTTTCTGCTCTCAGGCAGAGGCAGATAGAGCTGCATTTCCCGATGCTCGGATTATAGTCCCGGCATCTCAGAGATTCCAGGGGGCGGAGCTCGGGTGATGGGGCCATGCTGTATACACTGAGCAGTGTGTAGTGTGGCTGCTCCCTCCTCCCGTGCCCCCTGCACTGTGTGTGATGATCGGACACAGCAGACAAAGTCTTCCTACACAGACTTTAGCTGAGCTTCGGTTCTCTGTGATCTGTCACCTGGAAAGCAGTCTGTGAAGGAAGACTTTGTCTGCTGTGTTCGATCGTGTGAGCAGTGAGCCTTATCAGCAGCACCGCTGAATGGGAGATAAGGGGAGGATGGCAGGCTGCCTATTACACACACCGCAGGTCAGCAGCCCGGGAAGGTGGAGGGGGAGGGGGGGGGCAGTGAATGGATGTGATCCATGGCTTCCTGCTGGCTCTTCCCTGACTGCCCACCATTACATTTGTATAGAAATCTGCAAGGGGGAGCAGTGGACTGACACAGAGGGTTATGTTGTAGCAGACGGGGGCTCTAAGAAGTCACACACAGCACACTCTTCAGACTAGAGAGAGCCAGGACAGAGAAGGCAAAAGTCTGTATTGGGGGTAATTTAGGGGTAGAGTAGTCTGTACTGGGAATGGGGGTGGTGGTCAATATTTGTATACTGGCCAATGTGCTATCCACCTAGCCTGGGTTCACATATGTGTGATCTCAGAGATTGCATGTGATTCGCACCCGCACCGCAAGTACCTATCACATGTGATCTCTGAGCAATGCCAGTTTGGGCCTTACAGTTGAATGGCTGAACTCGCATTGAATTCACAGGAAAAAGGTGCAGGGACCTTTTTTTTTCCCGCAGTGGAATCGGATCGCATGCGATCAGATTCATGTGTGAGTGCACAGTTCGCACTGTGATCTGTGAACAAAACTGTGGGTGTCATTAAGTTTGTAACCCACAGTGGATCGCAGAGGGCAGTGTGAACTGCCTGCGGGAAGACTGCGATGTGGGAACCGGCTCTGGAATCGTGTTGATTTCCACATCGCACAAGTGCAAACCCAGCTGAGCCAGAGGAATATCATCCCTGGGTGCAACATATGCACTGCACCCATAGATGAGACGTGTCAGACACTACAGCTGCACCTGTCACTAAGTGCAGGGATCCCCAACCTCCAGACTGCTGACCGGTACCAGTCCATGGCCTGTCAGATGCTGCCCCTGGGAGGAGAGAGGCTATTTGTTTCCACTGTGTCCGATTCTGTGAGCCAGGTCACTTCCTTTGAGATCAGTGGTGCATTCGATTCTCATAGGAGGGGAGCCCTATTGCCAACTGTGCATGTGCCAATTGCAGGGTTCCCTCCTTGAGAATCTAATGCCTGCTGATCTGGCCGAGTGTGTAGCACTGGGGAGAGGCTGCATAGCCATACATTGAGAGGTTTTACTGCAAAGACAAAATTGCATCTGGTGGCATGCTACAAGCGGTAAGTGGCATGCTACATCTGGTGGTAGGCTACGGGTAGCAAGTGGCATGCTGCATCTGGTGGTAGGCTATGGGTAGCAAGTGGCACACTGCATCTGGGTGTAGGCTATGGGTAGGAAGTGGCACGCTGCATCTGGGGGTAGGCTACGGGTAGCAAGTGGCACTCTGCATCTGGTAGCAAGTGACAATGGCAAGTGGCACGATCCATCTGGTGGCAGGCAACAATGGCAAGTGACGAACTGCATCTGGTGGCAGGCGACAATGACAAGTGACGTGCTGCATCTGGTGCAAGGCAACAATGGCAGGTGACATGCTGCGTCTGGTGGCAGGAGACAATGGCAAGTGACACGCTGCATCTGGTAGCAGGAGACAATGGCAAGTGACAAACTGCATCTGGTGGCAGGAGACAATGGCAAGTGACACGCTGCATCTGGTGGCATGCGATGGTGACAAGTGACACGCTCAGGGCTTCCACTGATTCTGCATTATGGTGAGTTGAACTATTTCATTATATATTACAATGTAGTAAAATAAATAATGTGATTCAATCATCCTGACACCATATTGAGCATGGTGTCGGGATGATTGAAGTGCTAACCCCAGCCATTCATCCAACAAATCAACCACTGCCAAATCCCCCACACCCCTTCCCCTCCCCCACCCCCCAGTCCTTGGCAAAATTTGGTGCCAAAAAAGATGTGGACTACTGACTAAGTACATACAGCGCCGCTAAGTTTAAACACCACCAGCCTCGACTCTCCTCTCTCCAATGCTACCTGTAAAAAGGGTGGAGGCAGAGCTGCCAGTTGTCGCTGACAAGTGCTAGCCGGATGGGAGCTCATTGCCTGAGCTCCCGCCGGGAGGGATTCCAGCTGCAGGAGTTCATTCTGAGAGGGGTGGAGGGAGAATCCAGGCCAACAGTGTATCAACGTAGCGGCGCTGTATGTATTTAGTGAGAGGCGAATGTGTGGGGGGAGCTAAGTTGGTGGGGTTTTGTAGGACGTCAGAAGGGACTTGTGTGCATGCAGGGACTTGAGGAGGGAGATTGGGATGGCAGGAAGGGGTGAGAGCAGTGTCTGCAGGATGGTGGGAGGCCAGGACTGCTCCTGTGTGCCTGTAGTCACCGTACGTTGCTCTATGCATGCCACTGCCCAGTGGCCTCTGTAGTGCTGGAGCAATTAGAACCATATACTTTCCTACCATCTGCACTCCTCTGCCTGCACTAACTACCCACCACCATACACTCCGCACTCCTCTCCTGCACATAATACCCACCTCCATACACTCCACACTCCTCTTTCTGCACCTGCTACCCACCACCATACACTCTGTACCCCTTTCCCTGTATATACTACTCACCTCCATAAACTCCCCTCCCTGCCAACGTTGTATCTTGGCCTAGGCCAACAAGGCCCAGGCCTAGGGCGGCACTTTGCAGGGGGGCAGCACGAAAAGAGTCCCTGTCCGTTTGCACTACATTTTTAGTGTAGTGCCAGTGTTATGGGGTGGACTGGGCCGGGAGACAAACTGGTCTGGCACTCTCATAAAGCGGCTTCACTTGCTGCCGGTATGATAATACTGGTAGGGCTGGCATCAGGGGGGGGGGACAGCCCATACATATGTAGCTGACCCGGGCATCGCATGGGACCCAGGCAGCAGGCCTCAACCAAGGAGTTGTTGTGCTGCTCCATAGCCAAACAGGAAGTGTTAGGAAATCTCTTAAGGGAATCCATTGCCCCCCTCCCCACCCCCAAGGCCCTCAGAACTAGTGTCCCCACTGGGGGTGCATGAGTTTAGTCAGGCCTAGGGCAGCACAAAACCTAAATACACCACTGCTCCCTGCACATACCCTACCCACCTTCATACACTCCTCTGCTGTATATTCTACCCATTACCATATACTCCACACTCCTCTCCCTGCACATACTACCCACCGTCATACAATCTGCACTCCTCTCCCCTCACATACTACACACCACCATACACTCCACACTCCTCTCCTCTCCCTGCACATACTATCCACCGCTGTACACTCTGCACCCCTCTTCTGCACATACCACCCACCGCCATACACTTGGCACTGTACATTCCCTATTTAACATTAATGCATTCTGCACAATGTAATCACCACAGACACTATTAACTACACTCCTTTAAGCCACACCCAATATTTAGCGCAATCTAAAGCATGCCCACCGATCGCAGCTATGCGCGCCACATTTTTTCTTTTTTACATTGGGAGGGCCCACTTTTGATTTTGCACACGGGCCCACTGAATTCATGATACGCCCCTGATAGGAAAACTTGTATAATATTCTTTTTTGGTCCAGGATTTAGCAGTGTGGACAGAGCATGTGGGTGAGACTTTCTATCTCTTTCCACTTCCTCATTCTGTGGTTTCAAAGCCAACAACCAGGGACAGAAAGTGCATACATAATATATTTAAAGGCACTTACAGACATTTACAAACTCAGACAGTAGAGTGCAGCAGATCCCTGCAAGAAAATGGTTTACTCTTTGCAAACTACAGAAACAATAAGCTCTGAGCTAAATAGACATTGCTTTATTGACCACAGTCCATGTATGAGAGGAGGGGGGGGGGGTACTTAGAAACAAACTTACAGGACCATTGTGTAACTTCCTCTAAATTGCTAATTACCTTCTCATATCAGGGGACAAAAATGTTATCCCAGCAGATGTGCAATGTTGAAGAAACCAAGATCAGTTCATCAAGGCATTTCACATTGCCAAGTAAGGGTGAGTGTGTTGACCTGTTATATCAAGAGACATTGAAAAATGGTGGAAAACTGCACTCTGTTAGGTAAACTCACCAGTCACCCAAAAAAAGATAATGTTTTACCCTGGCATGCCTAAACAACGTAACACAAATTGTTGTAGACGATTTTTCTAAGTATTTGAATTTCCTCCAACTTCAAATTATTGCTAACCGTCGCAAAGCAACCAGTCCTGAGGTCACACCCAAATATTTGTCTTGCATAAAATCCTGTTTCCACCGTCAGGAGCTCTATTTAAGGCCAGGCACTTCTAGGCCTCTGAATAGTTGATAGCCTTCAGCCACCTACATACTGTGATCCTGGACCTGCTCTAGTTTCTGTTTTGTAAACTTTACTTCAAATCCAGCTTCTCTGCACTGACCCACACTCTCCCACCCCATCCCTGTTTTTTCTCTCTGGATCAAAGACAACTGTTGCTAGTAAACCCTGGATATTCACTAAACTACAGACAGAAGGGTCTTTTTTAAATATATTTAACAAATTTTATTAAAGTAGAACTATAGGCATTTTTTTAATTTTAGATAGAGCTAGGGAAGGTTATAGCCCCTGTCAGTTTTTTGGGACCATCTGTATTCCATTGCAGAGATAGCCCTTCACTTCCTGTCCCATAGCCAAACAGGAAGTGAGAGGAAATCCCTGCAAATAAAGGGAATTCATTGTTGACCCACAGGTCACCAGAACTAGTGTCCCCATTGGATGATTTCCCCTCTATTACTTTTCTGGGGACACCCCAAAATTTGGGTATTTTCTTTTACTTTCAATGAGAGATAGTAAATTACCTTATTATGGGCACAGACAGCAATAAAAACTGACAAATGTTCTAATCCATCTGCACTCTATCCAAAACTAAAAAAAAAGTTTTGCCTTTAGTTATACTTTAATTTTTCAAAATAAGAAAGAGATAGCAAACAGTGGACATTACACAATGCTAGCATCAGACCAATGTATAGAAAACAAAAAGTCAAAGAGACTCAATAAGTGCATCATTACAATGAATAAAAAAATGCTTACAGGTTAGGTTTGAAGAAAGTGTGTCAGGGCAATATACAATCCAACTATAAAAGCGCAAAAAAGCTAAAAGCACTTAAAAAAAAAAAAAAAGAAAAAACATCCACAGACAAACATAAAAGGAGAAAAGATAGGAAAGAAAGAAAGCAGAACAGAGTAATGTAGAGTCCTGGGATCTCCACTCGGAACAGACAATACTGGTTATGTAGGTAAAGAGACGTATAGGGACCATCACGGGGGTCCTCCCGAAGGTGCCAAAGCTCCCATACAACCTTATGACTTTCCAGCTGGTCAGAAAGACATGATGTGAGAGACTCCATGAGTTCCACATCCTACAGATGTACTGCTGGCTGTGACAAATATAAATTGTTTAATGTAGCTTGTGGTTTAGGTGATTATAGCTGTATTAGTGCAATTGCAATAGAGAAAATTGAGTACTGTCCGTGATACTTTATTTATTTGCACTAACATACAGTTTTTCAGGACAAGCTTTTGGGGTGTGCCCCCTTCTTCAAGGTCCAAGCAGTACCTAAGCAGCTTGTGGTTTAGATACAGATACCTATAGCAACTGTTATAAGGTACAGCTCAGCTGAAGAATCTCAGCACAGGTATGGTCCATCTTCCGAGGTCTTTTAAGTAAAAAACCCTTGGTGTGTTGGCGCGTAGTTCTACATTTTTGACACAAACATTTAAAGCTACAGAAGCTCTGCCCTTTGCATGTACTGCAGTCTGCAAGAGACCACTAAGAATATGCAATTGTTACATGGTCTCATAGTTGCATACAGTGACAGCTGGTGCTCAATATTTTGGAGGGGGGGGGAGCAAACAATCCTGACCCCCTCACTCACACTAAGCCCCCCTCCCGCGAGAGACGAATGGGAAGGCGGCGATCAGTGGCCTTACCTTGGGAGGCCGATGATGAGGTGGTGCTGGATCCAGGCTAGAGCTCCTGGAAGCTTAAAGAGGCTGTTGCTGCCCCTCCGCCTGCTGCTCCTCACTCCAGCTTGCTGAGGGAAAAGACGGGGCCATTGCTTCCCCTCAGGAAGTGGGTCCTGAGACCAGATTAGCCGTGAGTCCTAAGACTCCCTGGCCAATCAGGTTTCAGGATCCACTTCCTGATTGGCTGGGAGGAGAAGCAGGAAAACATTAGCGAATATTAATTTGCTAATATCACACAACTGGGTGGGCTTAGAGCGCAGTGCTCTGTGCCCCGAGAGCACCCTTTCTTGAAGCCAATTAGAGCCTCAGGCTCTAATCATGTGCTTCAAAAAAAAAAAAAACCCATTCACATCCATGCGTCCGGCGTCCTACATGTAGCTTACTTGTGCCCCTAATGGAGCGGCCGCCACTGGTTACATAGTTAGTCTGGTTGAAAAAAGACACAAGTCCATCAAGTTCAACCAATCAAAAGAAAAAAAAATGTAAAAATTTGAATAAAAGATATTTAATATAACATTTTAAACGCTACATAATTCCTTTAAAAACTAGGCAAAAACTACTGGTAAAACATACATCACTGTTCGTTGGAACTGGATGAAGTTGGAAAGAGGATGTAAAAATCTCTTTTCATGAAGCTGGTAATATTGGAGTTTGCCACGCCATACCATTACCACACATTCCTATTGGTCCATCACTATGATGAGCTGCTTCAATGACCAGTAGAAATATGCAGGAAGCAGAAATGAGTGTGCAAGCTCCAGTACTACCAGAAAGTGCCAAAGCTTTACCAACTAGTAGGGTGGCAGGCTTTTTGAAGCCTGCTGCATTCAGTGGTTGTCAACATGGGAGGTATCGGGGCTTCAAATAGGGACTTGACATCACCAAAGGGCCACGCATAGGCTGCATTCACACCTAGGGTCTTTGTGCGGTTTTCAGGCGTTTTTTCGCGCGTATTGTTGCGCGTATTTGCACGTTTCCATGCAGCATTTTCCAGGTGGTTTTGAGCTTTGCCATTTTCTTAATAATCAATAGGATAAGTTATCATCTATTTCATCATTTGTTGTCAGGTATCTCAGCTTTTTTTAGCTTTTCCATTAGCTTTTATTTCTTATTTTATTCTTATTCATTTATTCTAATGTTTTTTAGGGTAAGGGGTTCGAGTTCAGTTTAGATTAGGGTTAGGATTAGTAGGAGTAGGGGTTAGGGTTATTTATTATTACTTTATTTATTTTGTATTTTATTTATTATTATTATTATTGTATGAATAATAATAAATGAATAAATAAATGTAAAATAAATACACAAATAAATAAAAATCATAAATAAAAAATAATTAATACTAAGTAACAATAAATAAATAATTAACCCTTAACTTTAAACCTTACCCCTTAAAAAATAAAATAATAATAAATAACTAAACACCCTAACACAAAAAAATATTATTATTAATAATGTATTTTTTTGTTTGAGTTTGGGTGCTATTTTATTATTATTATTACTATAATATAATAATAATAATGTATTTCATATTTTTTAAGGTTAGAGGTTAATAATCTGCCCAATTTCTGTGACAAAAAAAGCTCCAGCGCTTGTTTGAGCTTCAGGCGTTTGGCTTCAGATGTGAACCATCTCCATAGAGAGTAATTCATTTTTTTCTCCTCTAGCGTTTTTGAGCTTCAGGCTTCAAGCTACAAAACGCTCAGGTGTGAATGGGGCCTTAGTATTTAGCACATGTAATACTATAAATGACTGCCATAGACTGCAGACTTACCAGAAAGAATGGTCAGAAACTGCTGACATAATATAGGTGTGGTTGGAGTCATGTTGATGGAAAAAGTCAGAGATTGTGAAGGTTACATTAGACTGCTAAGAATCACTATTATTACAGTCCCTATACAAAATCAACACTTCTACTGCTGGAATGCATGAACAGCATGCCAAGCACAAATGGGGCACAAAGGGGTTCATGAAGCCTTCAGGACACAGGGCTCTGGGTGCCTACCGTTTATACAGGATTCTTAAAAACTTTTGGTTTAAAAAAATATTACACTCTATCTTTAAATAAACAATTCAACACAACAACAATATAATCACTATATTATAATAAAAAATCAAACCTTTATTTTCTGTCTCTGTAATAATAATTATTACATAGTTACTATTTATGACGCAATCTGGCAATGGAGAATACATTATTTGTCCGGATGGCATATCGTGTGTACATATTGTATACTGCTTATACTAGGTAAATTAAGTAGTTGTAATGCCAACTACAATTGTATTTAGGTACTTAGTAAGCAGAAAAGTGCCTGCGTAGCCACAATTAATATTGGTACAGGACAAGTCATTGTGGAAGAGTCAGACCAGGCAATATCTTGCTTGCAGAATGCACCTTCCTTTATGTGTTCCGGGGCTGGATGAGAACCTACAACAAAAAAAACAAAAACAAAGGGGGTAAATCATTAATAGTAAAATACATTTGCATACAAATCTTCATGTCCAAAAAAAAAAACGTAATGAACTCTTTATAGTGCATTATTGCTGTTTATGTGCTTTTAAATTGCAGTAAATTGGGTAAACGTAGGTCATCCCCTATGTTAGTGTAGATAAAAAGTATACATTTTATTCTATAATTTGTTTTGCTTATAATGCACCCTGCAATGCACGTACCTTTCTTGTACAATGCATGTCAAAATGATTTAGACATTAAACAAAGGATTCCTTTTTTTTATTAATGCAGCACTACAAGAATGAAGAGAAATTAAAAATGTTTGCATATTGTCATATTTCAAAGTAGCAATGATGTTAAAAAAACAGCAACATTTCCAGGCTGTCTCACTTGACCCCTCTTTAAGCCATCAAGAAGTACTGAAACATAGTAACATTGCACATGACAGTTGCTTTCACACCAGTGCCGCTCGAGCGTTAGCGGTAAAACACTGCTAATTTGCGGTGCTTTGGCGACGCTATTCGGGCGGCAGCGGTGCCCTTTTAATCCCCCCCACAAGGGGTTAAAAAGGGGTTGAAAGTGTGGGCTAGCTGCGCTTCCGAAGTGGTGTAAATTCATTTCAATGGGCAGGGGCGGTGAGGGAGCAGTATATACACCGCTTCCACACCACCCTAAAGATGCGGCTTGCAGGACTTTTTTACTGTCCTGCAAGCGCACCGCCCCAGTGTGAAAGCACTCAGGCTTTCACATTGGGTGCATTAGGAGCTAATTTAGAGGCACTTTACAGGCGCTGTTTTTGGCAAAAAAAAATGCCTGTAAAGCGCCTCCGGTGTGAAAGTAGCCTTAACCACTTCCTGCCCGGCCTATTGACAAATGATAGCCAGGCAGTGGCTTCATTATCCTGACTGGGCGTCTATTGACGTCCTCAGAATAACCCGCAATCGTGGTCAGTCTGACCCACCACATTACCGATCGAGGTAAAAGGCTTGTATCAGAAGCTTTTTACCATGTGATCAGCCCTTACCAATCAAGGCTGATCACAGTGTAAACAGGAAGAGCCATTTATCGGCTTCTCCTCTATTCTGCTGACCTGAGTAGTGGAGAGCCGATCGGCTGCTCTCCTGATGGGGGGGGGAGCTGTGCTGAATGTTTATCAGTGCAACCCCCCTCAGGATCACCACACTGGACCACCAGGGAGCCAACCAGGACCACCATGGAGCCCCCCCCCCCCATTAGGAGGCCACCCATGAACCACCATGGAGAAGATATGGAGGCTACCCTGGGACCACCAGGGAGCCCACACTAGAGCACCAGGTAAGGGGCATACAGTGCACTGTAGGGATGGCACTGTGCCCATATGTAATGCCTGCCAGTGCTATATGCACCAGTGCCCACCAGTGCCCTGTACCAGTGCCCACCAATGCCCACCTGTGCCACCTATCAGTTCCCATCTGTGCCACCTATCAGTGCCCATCAGTGCCCAGTGCCACCTATCAGTGCCCATCAGTGCCGCATATCAGTGCCCATCAGTGCTGCTTATCAGTGCTGCCTATCAGTGCCCATCAGCACTGCATATATGTACCCCATCATCAGTGCCACCTTATCAGTGCCACCTCATCAGTGCTAATCTGTACTGCCTCATCAATTTTATCATTTTGATAGGTATTTTTATCTGCACACCTGAGAGCACCCTGCTTCTTTTTTCTGTTTAATATTGCACATAAGTTAAATGCACACTAAACTGTAAATTACATTGCATTAAGTTAAAACACCTTTCACCAGTTGTTCCCTCCACCCCCTCCCTAATTACTTACCTGACTCCTGTATCAATCCAGCGCCGTTTCTCTCTTCCCTTTCACAGGCTCAGAGACAGGAGCTGGAGCTATTGGCTCCCACTGCTGTCAATCAAATGCTGTGAGGAGGGGAGCAGGGGGTGGGGCCAAGCTGCATGTGCAGGTGTGCCAGTGCCACCGTCGGAAACAGCTCCCTATAGGGGCACACTGAGAAGAGGAGGTGCCGAGAATGCCAGCAGGGGAATGCCAGAAGAGGAGGTTTGGGGCCGCTTTGTTCAATACTATTGCACAAACCAGGTAAGTGCAATATGCTGGTTATGAAAAAGAAATACCTGTACTTATATACTGTATATACAGTATCTCACAAAAGTGAGTACACCCCTTACATTTTTGTAAACATTTTATTGTATCTTTTGTGACAACACTGAAGAAATGACACTTTGCTACAATGTAAAGTAGTGAGTGTACAGCTTGTACAACAGTGTAATTTGCTGTCCCCTCAAAATAACTCAACACACAGCCATTAATGTCTAAACCGCTGGCAACAAAAGTGTGTACAACCCTAAGTGAAAATGTCCAAATTGGGCCCAATTAGCCATTTTCAATCCCCGGTGCTGCCCAGTGTCCCTTGGGGATTGTTGTAAAGATGCCCTCTCGGGTGTCACTACACCGGCTGGAGCAATGGAAAGCCGTATGGCTTGTAGTGACACCCGGGAGGGCATCTTTACAACAATCCCCAAGGGACACTGGGCAGCACTATCTGACTGTCCCTACAGAGGGGCTGGGTATAAGCATTGGTCCGTTAGTTTGGGGCTTTGGACCGCTACTCTTTTGGCCTCCCTCCAGTTTCTAAGGGATATCCATGTGAGTCATGGTCTAGCAAGAAACCTGTGATCCAATCTATTTGGTCCAGAGGCACTGCACTCACCTTTTCAGCCTTTAAATCCTCCCGTTGAGCTCTGTTTGGAAGCCCCCGTTGCCCACATGTTTGTTCTTCTCCTTTTTTAACAGTGACTATATCCTGATCCTTTCCATGATCCCCTGAAGAAGCCCTTTTTCTAGAGCGAAACACCTCTGTCTGAACAGGATCACTGAAACACTCATGGATGTGGAATTATATTTCTGTTTGACTATCTAACCCTGGGCCTTAGCCTGGCCTTGTCTTTCATGCAAGTCAGATACCTGGGCCATTTATATGTACCATGTTACTATGTGAATACTCCATTCCTTTGATGGAGCGAATTCACAGCTGTTTTTAATATGTATTTATTAAATTTGGTATATTCTAATCAGAAGCATTGGTTGTGTCTTTTCAGTTAGGGGTACACCAGCACCATCTATCTTTACTTCTCTTTTCCTGTGTTTATTGGTACCCCAATCTCACTCCTTTCCAATGGCACCCAACCAGCTGGAACAAGAAGCTTTCCTGCTCACCGCTATCCAGTTTGTATAATCCTCACAGATAACATAGAAGAATAGAGGCATACCACATAGTGTAAAACCAGACAGGTACTTACACAATAGAAAGAAACTAAGACATGTAATGCTTCGCCTTCTGCCATCAGCGGTCATGATGACACCATTTAGGCCCACTTACTCGTTTCATCTACAAACAGGCATCATCAGGGCACTATTTTCCATAATGCAATGCACCTGAACCTCTGAATATGTACATAATTGTTCTAACAACAATGCTCTTATTGATATTTTATGATCAGTTGAAGTGTACAAAGTTGATATATCCCAGGTGACCAAGACCCCATAATCTGCAACACACATACACCAGCAATCTTTTTTTTTAAAAAATAATTTGTATCAGAAACAACCTACAGCCACCAATTAAAGGCATAATAACATTGCTAATAATGATAATACAGAATATATGCTGTGACTATAAGTCAGACCTGGAGATCATAAAGGATCATTTGGTTAGTGAGGAACATACTGCTCGACTGACAGTAAAATGAAAAGTTACTTCATTAAGGAACGTCCAACCAAACCATTAATGTACTGTATGTACGTAATGTACATACATTAATGGTTTGGTTGGACGTTCCTTAATGAAGTAACTTTTCATTTTACTGTCAGTTGAGCAGTATGTTCCTCACTAACCAAACGCTCAATCTTTCTCTGTATATCAAATATAGAATTCACCTTTAAAGGCTGAAAGAGCCTATGTACACAACTAGCCCCAGTAGGAAAAATACATTGTGCGTTTTTGCTATTCATATTGGGTGGTAAATGGACTAGTGATTTGTATACTAAGCCAATGGATAGAAATAAATTATCACATTTCAGTAGGTATCATCCACAATATCTCTAGACTGTTCAAATTTCAGCTAGTTCAGCAGAAATCAGCCAAGATTCAAACCATGTATGGGCAGGCTGAATGTACCCAAGTTGATCAATCGGCCAGCCTGCCAGATTTTACATATATAGTTACATAGTTACATAATAGGTAAGGTTGAATAAAGACAATAGTCCATTCAGTTCAATCTGTGTAGGAGTACGTGTGTCAGTATCGATAATCATTTCCCATATCCCTGTATATTTTGTTCTTTAAGATGCACGTCCAAGAGTCTTTTAAAATATCAATAATCCCCGATGGCACCACCACTTGTGGAAGAGAGTTCCACGTTCTTACCGCCCTGACAGTGAAAAACTCCCTGCGCATCTTAAGGTTAAATCAATTCTCCTCCAGTCTCATTGTGTGGCCCCGTGTCCTCTTACACCCCCTGAGATTGAATTGTTTTTTTCCCATGCTGGGATCACCATTGAGGTATTTGTAAATCACTATCATGTCCTCTCTCATGTGTTTCTTCTCCAGCGACAATAAATTGAGGTGCTTGTTGTCGCTCCTCATATTTGAGGTCCTCCAGTCCCCTTATTAATTTAGTTGCCCTTTTTGGATTATCCCCAGCTCCAGCACATCCTTTCTGAGGATTGGTGGCCAGAAGTGGACGGAATACTCCAGATGTGGCTAGACCAGAGTTTTATAAAGTGGCAGGATTATAGTTGTATCTTTGGAGTATATCCCCTTTTTATGCATGCTAATATTCTGCTAGCTTTGGTAGCTGCAGCTTGACATTCATGCTATTGCTCAATCTGTCTTTCACTAGGACCCCCAGATCGTTCTCCATCCTTAACTCCACCAGAGGTCCTCCTCCCAGTAAATAGTTTTAGTTTATTTTTTTAGCCCCCAAGTGCATTATTTTACATTTCTTCACATTAAACTTCCTCGTAGAATGTTAACAGATTGGTTTGGCAAGAATGACCCTTCGTAACCCCATGCTGATTACTACTAATGGTACTGTTTTCATCAGTCCCTTGTCATCCCCTCCAATAATTTACCTGCTATTGATGTTAGGCTGACCGGCCTGTAGTTCCCCGGAATATGACTATGCGTATCAGTATAAGGCCCCTTGATGTCCGGCCAGTCGGATTGTAGTTATCGTCCATTTAATAACCTCCCCTA
>BLSH010388810.1:365436-375538 GCA_018402905.1 Glandirana rugosa | reverse complement strand
ATCCCCTCCAATAATTTACCTGCTATTGATGTTAGGCTGACCGGCCTGTAGTTCCCCGGAATATGACTATGTCCCTATGATTATCGCTAGTGGCTGGTATTAATCCTAATAAGTGTATATTAACCACTTGTTGACCATATCGAGTGGATATACGGCATCAAGTTGGCACCACTGCGCATTTATAGACGTTGGCCCGCGCAGCTGCAGTTGCAGGTGGGCATGTGCTGCTGGCAGCGCTCTCTCGTGCCCGCCCTGCGGTCCGTAAGTGGGGCTGTGGATCAGACGGACTCGATGTCCGCTGGCGACCCGCGATCGCCTACTACAGAGGAAGATGTAAACACGGCAGTTCCCTGTTCTGACAGGCGACATGACAGTGATATACTGATCCCTGTTATCGGGATCAGTTAGATCTATCATGTCCCTGCCAGCCCAGCCCCCATACAGTTAGAACACGCATAGGGAACACAGTTAACCCCTTGATCGCCCCCTACAGGTTAATCCTTTTCTTGGCAATGACATTTATACAGTAATCAGTGGCTTTTTTTTAGATCTGATTGCTGTATAAATGTCAGTGGTCCCAAAAAAGTGTCAAAAATGTCCGTCCGGGACAGCAATGTCACAGTCCCGATAAAAATTGCAGATCGCCGCCATTACTAGTAAAAGAAAAAAGTAAAAACGCCATAAATTAATTCTCATGGTCTGTAAAGACAGCAACTTTTGTGCAAACCAATCAATTAACGTGTATTGCAATTTTTTTTTTACCAAAAATATGTAGAAGAATATATTTTGGCCTAAACTGATGTATAAATTCGTTTTTTTATTTTTTATTTTTTGGACATGTATTATAGCAAAAAGTAAAAAATATTGTTTTTTTTTTCCAAAATTGTCGCTCTTTTTTTGTTTATAGAGCAAAAAATAATCAAAAAAAGTAATCAAATACCACCAAAAGAAAGCTCTATTTGTGGGAAAAAAAGGATGTCAATTTTGTTTGGGTACAACATCGCACAACTGCGCAATAGACAGTTAAAGCGACGCAGTGCCGAATCGCAAAAAGTGCTTTGGTCAGGAAGGGGGCAAATCCTTCCGGGGCTGAAGTGGTTAATTGGTTTGTGTGACAGTTATAGCGTCTAAAAACGACAGTATATACTGGAATTTACGCAGCTATAGATGCTATACTGTAATGGGGGTGAATAGTGTCGTATAATGCAGTGTTCCCCAACCCAGTCCTCAAGGCCCACCAACAGGTCATGTTTTCAGGATTTCCCTCAGATGAATCAGCTGTGGTAATTACTAAGGCAGTGAAACTGATCAAATCACCTGTGCAAAATAATGGAAATCCTGAAAACATGACCTGTTGGGTGGGCCTTGAGGACAGGGTTGGGGAACACTGGTATAATGTACCAAAATAGTGATAATGTCTATCAGCACAATTACTATGTGTTGTACACAAAATACTGAATTTACAAATGTTGCCCGCCTAAACACTGTATAGTGATTCCACAACACCAAGCAAATAAATGTATAACCTAAACAGCGCAACACTTTCATATTCTCATACAAATCACACCAAAAAAAGATTTCTACTACCTAAATGTTACAAAATACTAAAAAATAGTGAAAAATGCTATGTAAAGTCCAGTGTTCACAAATTATATAAATATAGACTGTTATCCAGAGGGAAAAACAGCATCCATTAACCATCAGGTGAAAAACCTGCTCACCTCAATATAAAAACATGTTTATCGATGTTGTCTCACAAAAATGCTGCTCCTTAGGGATCACCTCCTCAGTCCTCCTCAGCCTATACAGGACAACCGCACCATCTGTTTCCAGATGTTATCATAGGGCTCCAATCATATATCATATAGTACAGAAAGGCACAGACCTAGTGTACTCCGTCTTACACATTTATTCAAACACCCCACAAAGCATTACACTTACAGAAAGATAAAAAGAAATAGAAAAAAATGCGCTATTAAGTAACTTTAAATATACAAATTAAGCAGCAATTCTCCTGTATGACATAATCACAGTTCAACAATAGTATAAATATAGATAGTCAAAAATAGTGAAAATAGAAAAGACATATAGAAAACCAAATGTCCAAAAAGTCCACAGATATTTGTGATAGATCTTAGATTCTTGGTGTTATTCCCCACCATCCACCACCTTGTGCATCAATGCCTCCAACAAAAGCTGAAAAACTTGCTTACCAGTTCCTCTAGACCAGTGGTTCTCAACTCTGGTCCTTGGGACCCACCAACAGGCCAGATTTTAAGTATTACCTTGGGGAGATGCAGACTAAAATACTGCAATCACTAAGCAGCAAATTATATCACCTGTGATGTATTTCAGTTATCCTGCAAACCTGGCCTGTTGGGGGGTCCCGAGGACCGGAGTTGAAAACCACTGCTCTAGACCCTTCATTACAAGGGGTCCATTTGCGCTTATGGCTTATAACCCAGCCTGGGCCTTTCTCCAAATCGCAAGGCTCTCCTGCACTTGTGGCATAACTTATCTCAGTAGGATGGATGTGAAGTTCACCAAGAAAACAAAAAGCTCCACACAGTATAAAATATTTTATGCGTTTATTAAAATAATAAAATGTTGCACTTACAACAGCAGTAGAACAATTGCGCCCTGAGTCTGGTGTGTCGGCCGGCACACAACCAAACAGACCCGTCCTTCCGGGACACAAGGGTGATGGTTATTTTTCTTGGCAAACTTCACATCCATCCTACTGAGATACGTGATGATACAAGTGCAGGAGAGCCTTGCGGCATCCCCTTGGAAAAAATAACTGAAATCAATTGCTTCCTGTAACCATCAATACATTTCTTACAACTCTGTACTTAAATTTTGAACCACTCTTCGTTCGCCAACTGCTCCAGGTCTCTCAGATTGGAAGGGTTCCTTTTCCCAACTGCTGTTTTGAGATCTCTCCACAGGTGCTCTATGGGATTTAGATCTGGACTCATTGCTGGCCAGTTCAGTACTCTCCAGCAGTGGCGGCCGGTGGTAATTTATTTTTGGGGGGGCGGCAAACAGTTACAAACCACCCCCCTGGTCGGTCGGTTGGGGGGCGGGTCTGGTGCACTTACACCATCTATGCAGCGCTTCTCCCGGGCTTCACAGGTGGCTTCCCTTGCTCGGCGGCGGTGACAGCTTTCCCTTCCCCTGCTCTCCACGGGCATCAGCAGCTTCCGTTTCCTCCCTCCTCAGCCAATTGGGACTCTTCTCTTTTCGGCCAATTGGAAAACAGGTCTCAGACCTGCTTCTGAAAGGCCGTTTGAGGATCAGTGTTACAACAGCGAATATTCATTCACTGTAAGACCCATGACCTCTGACAAAGACCCGACTTTCTGACAATGGGCCCTACATTTCCCCCCAAAATTCTTTAGTAGCTATTTTAGATTTCATAATGCCATGCACAGGGCTGGCCTAAAACATTGTGCTGCCTGGGTCCAAGAATGAAATGCTGCCCCCCCCCCACACCCCCTCAAAAAAAAAATGGGCTGCAGTATGAGATGGGCAAATGCCACCCGTAACGCGCCGCTGAAAAAATATCTTGGGGTCAAGTTGTCGCCCCTCAGAGGTGGATCTAAGCTTTGTGAGGCTTTAGACATAACTTAAACATGAGGCCTCACTTACAGCCATAATGGAAAAAAAAATTCAAGTGATACAAAATAACTGTATAAATAGCAAATATTAGGAGCCTTAAAGTGCTGGTGTCAGTGTCCTCTATCACATTGCTGGTGTCAGTGCACTCTCTCTCAGCACTGGCGTCTGGGCACTCTATCTCAGTGCAGTTTGTCTTGGAGCTGGTGTCCATGTCCTATCTTATTGCTGTTGTCAGTGTGCTCTCAGTGCTGGTGTCAGTGTCCTCTATCTCAGTGCTGGTGTCAGTGTCCTCTATCTCTGTGTCCTCTATCTCAGTGCTGGCATCATGGCACTCTCTTAGTGCACTCTGTCTTAGTGCTGGAGTCAGTGTCCTTTACCGCATTGCTGGTGTCAGTGTTCTCTATCTCCATGTCCTCTATCTCAGTGCTGGTGTCATGGCACTCTTTCTTAGTGCACTCTGTCTTGGTGCTGGAGTCAGTGTCCTCCATTTTTATGCTGGTGTCAATGTTATTTATCTCAGTGTTGCATTCAGTGTCCTCTATCTCAGTGGGTGTCAGTGCTCTGTCTCTCTCAGTGCTGGTGTCATTGCACACTCTCTTGGGGCTGGTGTCAGTGCACACTGGTATGGGGGGGGGGGGGGAGTATTTACCCCTAAATAGTAAAATGGTAAAATATGCCGTATCATGAAGAACACATTAACAACACAGTAAATTATGAAACCCTCAGGAGTGGAAGCAAAGCTGGATATAATTAAGTGATGACTACAAAAAAATTGGATAGTAACAAAAATAATCAACAGGGTTACCTGTCAGAGGTAAGGGGTTGGAGTTGGTTAAGGTTCCTATAAAAATGTGGAAAGTTTAAGGTGCCAAGGAGGTGAAGGAGTCGGACAGATCAGACATTTTAAGTCTGCCCAGAGAATTAGTAAGATCCCACTTCAGATAACAGTCAGTGTAGCGGAATGGGCGCATGACAGCCAATAGTTCTTCTGTAGTAAGCGTAGACTCCATGTATTTCCACCATCTGGCAAAGAAGTGATGAGTCGAGCGAAAGGTTAACACAATGGTGTCCAGTCTTTCTAAGTTGAAGGACAACAATAGTGCCAGTTTCACAGCCTGTAGGGAAGGTGGGGATGGTTTGATTCAATGACACATGAACATCCTGCGAGCCACTAGCAGACATATATGAGACCATTGTGTGGGAATGGGTGACCCCGTTGATGAGGACAGGGGAGCTGGTGCATCACATCCAAATAACCACAGTAGAGGATCTTTGGGTAGCCAAATCTTGTTGATATTAAAGATGTATGCGTGCAGGGAATCCCAATAAGAAGATATTGCTGAGCCTTCCCATAGACGGTGTAGTAGTGTAGGGTGGGATAATGAGCACCAAGGGCATTGTGCTTGGGTAGGTTCCGCAATGTTGGTGCGGAAAGGATAGTATACTCTGTGTATGACTTTGAATTGAGTTTCCCACCATGTCTCTGAGAGCATAAGTTTGTGAATGTAACGGTAGAAATTTTACTTTTAATACCAGACCCTATATCATTTATAAATATATTATAAAGTATAGTAAAGGCTTTTTCCAAGCCTGTAGACTTTACCTTACACATTAACCGTGTGTGGGGAACTGTGTCAAACGCTTTTGCAAAATCCAAGTATGCCACGTCCATAGCCACCCCTCTGCCCAAAATTTTACTTACCTCCTCATAAAAAGAAATCAGATTTTTTGACATCTTCTGTCTTTCATGAATCCATGCTGTCTGTTGCCTAAAATATTTTTTTCCAGCAAAAACTCATCTATGTGGTCTTTTATTAAACTCTCCAGTATCTTCCAGACTATAGAAGTTAAATTAACAGGTCTATAGTTACTCGGTAAAGACTTTGATCCCTTTTTAAATATAGGCACCACATTGGCCCTACGCCAATTCAGTGGTACTATTCAAGTCATTAACAAGTCCCTAAAATTAGAAACAATGGCTTTGAAATGACAGAGCTCAATTCTTTTAGGATCTGTGGATGCCATCTGGTGAAGGAGTCTCATCGTCCAATAGATGTTGCATTATTAATGATATGTAATGTTGTTTTAAAAAAGGTTTTTAATATGATGTACAAATAAAAAAATAAATAAATGTATACATTTTTTACACACACAGCCGCAGTTTGCAGTATTTACTACTACAAATAGCCGGAGCTATTTCGTTATAAATATGCTGCATATACTGGGTACGAGGTTTCAGGCAGCTTAAAATGTGAGTTTATCTACCTTTGCTTTGTTTTACCTCTGAATAAATCCTATGGTTTTACACTATGTGGTATCCCTCCACTGCTTCTTTCACCATTTTTACTTGAGGATTAACCCATTGAGGAGCCTGCCAACAAATACATCACCCAGGGGTGGGTTCCCCAATAAGCACAAGTGGCCACAGTAGAGATAGATGGTCCCTATCCATGGAGAGTGAACATCCATGTGGGGCACCTGAATTGAGCACTAGTGGAGCATCTGTTCTTCATTGAATTTATGAGCATGAGCACCTGTATTCTTTTATTAGCACTACGGGACTTGCATATCAATTCATTATTTTTGGTTTGAATTTGATTTATGGACTAATGGTTATATAATTTAACCACCTAGCGCAATATACAGTATATTCATGCATATCATGATCAGACCCAGGCAAATCATCACTGCTCCTCTGATTACAGAGCAAGCCAAACATTTACATTTACCTAGCATCTTATACTAGGAGGGTGCTGCATATATTTTTACATATACAGTATATTTTAAATATATCTCTGGGTCACCATCTGTTATTGCAACTCAGGGGGAATTTTATACTTATCTGTATAAGACTAAACTAGAGCACTTTTAAGTTTTTCCATGATCCATAAAGAGTGGGTGGTGGTGTTACAGATGCAATATTCAACAGTTGTACAGAGTTGTCTGCCAAATTACCCTATAAGTAAAACTGTACATAATCACATTTTTTAAAACTGATTTGAACTCTGATCAACACTTGAACATTTGTGGCTCGCATAGTGCTAGATAAGAACCTGGTAATAGCAAAAAACAGACCTATTAAATGCAACCCATTTTACTTTGAGTAATGCTGGACCCTCACAGTCAGCTCATGCAGATGTAGCACCCCTGGTGTTAGGCAGGATTGCTAACAAATGTAGCTTGCTGGGTGGTAACCAGCCTGGCTGATTGTTAGAGTATCCCCTTTGATTTCCCTAAATTTGGGTTTGATGCACCTCTCTCTGCTGTCACTAGGTGACGCTGTCGCCTTTGGCACTAGAATGGCAAGGGCATAGTGAATCCAGACTATGAGTGGATCTCAGCCAATTGGGAGGGGTTTTCTTCGGCCATTGGCCTGCTGGGAGAGCCTATTTATTCGGGAGGAATCAGGTTATCAGGGTTTTGTGCCACCTGGACGGCTGTCTGGGTGGACAAATGTTGAGAAGCTTCCAGCTGCTAGGCCAGAAGCTTGAGGCCTATCCGGAATTACCTGGTTGCTAGGCAGTCCAAGGCCTATCCAGGTTGGAAGCAAGCAGTGTGGGGTTGGGGCTTCAGGCCTGGAGTCCAACCAAGTTTCAGGGGTTCTGCCAGCTGGTGAACCCAGTAGTTACCATGGTGAAGGGAAGTAGTTGCCATCAGAGACGACGACTACTGTCAACAGAGGCAAGTCAGAACCAGAGCCAGAGGTAAAGGGGATGCAATCACCAGCAAGGGACAGTTCCTCCTGTTATTCCTCTAGGTTCAATGAAGTCTGAAGAAGTACCAGAGCAGCCTTTTTCACTAACCGGGGACGGTGAAGAAGTTGGGAAAGCTTCAGCGGAGTCAAGCTAGGGGCCCATCCGGACAGTGAGGGAGATGCTTGCAGAGTATTCAGCAGGTTTAGCTGAAGAGCCAAGTCAGCGACCCAGTGGGACAGGGTGGGTGACGCCTGGGAGCCACAACTGGCTAGTTGTAAAGGAGCTCAATGGATCCAGCGGCGGCTGGGATCTGAAGAGTCTAGTGAGAGACTGGGAGCTCAGTGAGAGGATCTACAGTGGGAGACTGTGAGATGTGAGAGAGGATCTGCAACTGGGGACACTGTAAGTTCAGTGTGCGGACATGTATTGAAGTTACAAGTTCAGTTGCTAAAGGACACAGCGGCCTACAGATACAGTTTGCTGCAATCCAGCTTAAAGGCTCTTGAACTGTATAGCTGTTTGATTCCTATTTTTTTCTTGGAGTCTGCCAAGGGTTTTGCATCTGCCTAAGGGTGTCCAGGCCCTAAACCATCTCTCCCCATCTCTGTTAAGAGTCAATAAATCTCTTTTGCATTCACAAAGTCATTGGCGCCCAACTTACTCTATCTGCACTACACCCACTATGCCTAGTAACCCACACTGTGAAGATAGATGTCAGCTCTCCCTGACTCTGAAGGTCACCATTAGGCCTCTAGAATGAAATATGTCAACTATATATTGTTTCCTCACAGTCTGCTATAAAAATGCTTTCTAACCTAGAAACTGTGTGTTCTTGGAAGGAAATATAAAGTCTGAATCTCACAGTGGCTCTCAGAATGTTTACAGCCAGGCAGTAGGGTGAGCATTAAGTGGTTGTAAACCCTTACATATACCCAGTAAAGGGACTGGCCTCAGGTGATACACTGAGATGAAAGAAATCATCCTACATACTGTAAGTTGTATCTGTTTATCTACAGACTTCTCGTCTCTACATCTGTTCAAAGTTCAGAATTTATAAAGCTTGTCTGAGCTATCAGAAAAAAAGGGGACAGAGAGCTGAATTTACACTCTGCAGAGCTCAGTGAGGAGAGCTCTGAGAGCTGATTGAAGGGAAGGGACACGCCCCCCTCCACACAGCACTCAGGAACAGAGCTGAGGCTGTCAATCAGCTGGAGGTCTGACTCCTGTCACCTTTTTTCTCTTGGTTTCAGGAAACCTTGTCAGAAGTGATTCATGCTGGTAGCAGAGGACAGAAATCACACTTACTGTAGTGCTCTTAATTGAGATAAAAACACACTATAGAGGGATATGTCTTGCTCATATTTCATGTCTGAGGATTACAACCATTTAAACTGACCAATTGCGCACGGCCTATGAGATTGAGGATTATTGGATATACAACTCAATATTTTTGTGTCTGGAAAGAAAAAATGTGACAGAACAGAAGGGAATCATGTATGTCACTAGGTGTAGACAGTTTATGCCAAGTTACAAGGGACATTTTGTTTCATTCCTTATTTTATTGTGAAATTGGACCCCTAAGTCCACACTACTGGTGATAGCAGGCGATTAGAAGGAACAAGGAACAACTACATGAAGTAGAAATGCAAAAATGATGTTGCGCAAACTCTATAATATAATGTGTCTCATTAAATCATATATATTTCATAAACTGGGGTACGTACCATCACATATAAAGTGCATTGCTATAGCACAGTCCATTTAAATGTGCAGGTAAATATCTCTCAAAGTATGTGACAGTTCATTTTCCAACGGTGATGTGTCTGAAATAATCACTTATTTCCAAATAAAAGCGCTCCTCGTGTGAACATATATATACGATATGGTGTATTTTCACCTCCTTGTGACACCTCTGTGCTCCCAGAACTCTCACCTTAGTGACACAGAATGTTAAGGTGGTGCTCCGCCACTCCTATTGATGCTTAGGGTGCTATTGAACCAGTCCTAGCCTGGTTCCAGATCTTTCTTATGCGTTTGGATGTATTGGGATATTTTCTGGTAAAAGTCCATCCACCACACAGCATCCATATACAGTGATGCCTCGGTTCACGAACAGAAGAGTTCACAAAAATTTGCTTCGGTTCACGAACACCGCGGCCATCCTCCCTGCTCTGACACCTTTATATTGAGGAGAGCAGTGCACGATGAGAATCTTAGGAGAACCAGTTCACTCAGATAGGGGTTTCTGCCCCCTGACTACCATGAGGATGGGCTCACTTGATTGGGAATCATTGAAAAACAGTTCATATGAATTCTACAACTTTATCATGCCCTCTGATGTTCTTTTCCTGGATGCACAGTGCTGTTTTCTTGCCCCTAGATTAGTCATTTCAATTGGGATTTAGGATTGTTTCAAACAAGGATTAAAGAGGAGATATCATTTTTTTAGATGTACACATGAAAGAAGTCAGCTTAACCACTTCAGCCCCGGAAGGATTTCCCCCTTTAGGACCAGAGCCCTTTTTGCGATTCGCCACTGCGTCGCTTTAACTGAAAATTGCACGGTCGTGCGACGTTGTACCCAAACGAAATGTGTGTCCTTTTTTTTCCCACAAATAGAGCTTTCTTTTGGTGGTATTTGATCACCGCTGCGTCATTTCTGATCGCCGCTATATACAAAAGAAGAGCGACAATTTTGCAAAAAAAAAAACAAATTTCTTACTTTTTGCTGAAATACAAATCCAAAAAAAAAAATATAAAAAAACATTTTTTTTCTTCGGTTTTGG
>BLSH010388810.1:350283-363709 GCA_018402905.1 Glandirana rugosa | reverse complement strand
GATGAGAATTAATTTCTGGGGTTTTTATTTTTTTTTATTTTTTACTAGTAATGGCAGCGATCTGCGATTTTTAGCGGTACTGCGATATTTCAGCGGACATGTCGGAACATTTTGACACTTTTTTGGGACCATTGGCATTTATACAGCGATCAGTGCTATAAAAATGCACTAATTACTGTGTAAATGCCATTGGCAGTGAAGGGGTTAACCTGCAGGGGGCGCTCTAAGGGTTAACTGTGTTCCCTGGGCGTGTTCTTACTGTGTGGGGACTGTCCTAGCTGGGGAAGGGAAGTGGTCACAGCCTCCATGTAGAGGAAGGCTGTGATCACAGCCCTTCCCCCCTCACAGAACGGAGGTCCGTGTTTACTTACACGGACCTCCATTCTTTCACTCCGGGGGGGCATCGCGGGTGGCCGGCGGAGATCGACTCCGCCGCACTCGCTCCCTGGCCCTCCCTGAACACAGTGAGCGCGCGCTCACTAGGCTCGATCCCGCAGCCGCCGTCATATGACGGCGATTTGCGCAATAGAGCCACTCTGTCGCCGTCAATTGCCGACCAGCGGTCGGCAAGCGGTTAAAATCCTTTTCTTGTACATACATTTCATCATTTTACTGTATATATAAACAAAAAAAAAAAAAGTTTAGAACGGATTAACCTGATTTACATTGAACCCTATGGGAAAATTTGCCTTGGTTCACAACCAATTTGGTTCGCGACCAGAGTCGTTTCACGAATTAAGTTTGTGAACCCAGGTACCACTGTATTAAGGTAAAACAAAGCGACCTCCCATGGTGTAGTATTTAAGATCACAGTATTTATTAAAAATAGTAACTCTTACATTCAGTTTGATAATAAACATTTGGTATATGCAGATACAATGTAGTATACAGGTTTTCAACAATGCCCTACGCATTACGTCACACGCCATGACTCAAAGTCACATGTAATGACGTAATGCATAGGGTATTCCGGAAATTATTGTGAGTGCATACTTTTATTTAACCACTTCAGCCCCGGAAGGATTTCACACTTTAGGACAAGAGCACTTTTTGCAATTCGGCACTGCATCGTTTTAACTGACAATTGCGCAGTCGTGCGACGTTGTACCCAAACAAAATGTGTGTCCTTTTTTTTCCCACAAATAGAGCTTTCTTTTGGTGGTATTTGATCACCGCTGCGTCATTTCTGATCGCCGATATATACAAAAGAAGAGCGACAATTTTGCAAAAAAAAAAAAAATTTCTTACTTTTTGCTAAAATACAAATCCAAAAAAAAATATATAAAAAAACATTTTTTTCAACGGTTTTGGCCGATTTATATTCTTCCTCATATCTGTGCTAAAAAAAAATCGCAATTAGCGTTTATTGATTGGTTTGCGCAAAAGTTACGGATGATGAAAATTAATTTCTGGGGTTTTTATTTATTTTTTATTTTTTACTAGCATCTGCGATTTTTAGTGGTACTACGATATTGCAGCGGACATGTCGGACCATTTTGACACTTTTTTGGGACCATATAGAGGAAGGCTGTGATCACAGTCCTTCCCCCCTCACAGAACGGAGATACGTGTTTACATACAAGGATCTCCGTTCTTTCACTCCGGGGGGGACATCACGGGTAACCGGCGGAGATTGAGTCCGCCGCACCCGCTCCCTGGCCCCCCCCCGGACACAGTGAGCGCGCAAGCACGCCTCCGGGGGCGCGCGCGCGATCTGGAAGCCGCCGCCATATGACGGTAATTTGCCTGGCGGAGCCAAATTGTCACCGTCAACCTGCGGTTGGCGATTGGCAAGTGGTTAAAGAGATTTATACTTCAGCAATATTGCGCTATGAGCTCTTCTTTATATATTTGAGCTAACTGGAATCAAGAGGAGTGGATCCAGGTAAACCCAAGAGGGGGATCTCTGGTGGAATACATCGAGCCATTTGGAACTGATTAGAATCTGAAGATCATTTATATACATACTGTATATATAAAAAAGGCACTTTATGATCGTATGGTTATACATCAAGGTGAGTGGCCGATTCACCCAGTGGTGGTTGGTGGTGGTTATTTTGTGCAGCATAAAATAATCACATAGACATAGCTATTAGCAGAAGAGTGATTCTCGTGAATTTTATTTTTAGGTATTTACCGTTACAATTTTTTTTTTTTTTCGTTTGGACTATTTTTTTTTCTGATTTGTCATTTTTATTGCACTGGATATGGACACGTTATGGATGTTTGAATAATTTGTGGAATGTGCTATAATATATGCTATAATATTTTGATTTTTATTTATAATTGATGCACTGATAAATTATATATAGGTGATAAACATTACTTGTAATACTCAGAACAAGCGCGTCATTCATACACATTTGACTTTTTGATTTATAGTGGTTGAGTTCACTAATAAAATAGTTGCAGCTGTTCACTAAGAGTTTTAGGAGGAGGTTTGACCATTATCTTAGCAGTACATACATATTCTACAATATACTTTTTTAAAATGTATTGCTGATTAACTTGGATAGGAATCAGTCCCTTCAGCAACAGCTCAGGAAAATGCACAGCATTGGGACACCATAAACAATGTTCCAGGCCAGACAAGCTTTAGCATTAGTGCACCAGGGGTTAACAGCAGAAACAGTCACTAGGATTCTTCACTTAGGTCTGTACTCACAGTGTCCTAAGGCACCTGGATGCCTTCCTCCTATCTCAGGTAGTCGATTCCTCAGTGAATCTTCCAGACTTGGATCCCCTGTGAAACCCCTCTCTTCGCATCAGGCATTTTGTCAGAATAGGTAGCCCAGCTCTGCCACAGCTGGAATCTTGATGAGCACAAATAGTACTTTCAACTGGGCTGCCTAGAAGGGCAGCAGGCCTTCAAACTGGGAACTTCTCCTGGACAAGAACAGGGTTGCCTCGGACCCCAGACTATTTATGTGCTTTCCAGTCACCTACTAGACACCCTTCCCCGGGGATTGGTTGGAACCACATAAATATTCAGGCTGCTTATTTGATTCTCCCAACCCACTATATAATGAAATTATACAGAAAACAGGGGGAAGCAATTAAGCCTGCAGAGCCCAGAACAGCACAAAGCAAACACAAGCTGCTCAACTGATTACAGGAACAAAATTTACTGAACTACTTTCTGCCCGCCATTCAGCAATATGACGTGCGCAAAGTGGTTAAGTTATCCTGATTGGACATCATATGACCTGAAGCAGGATAACCCGCGATCGCACGGCCGCGAGGCGTGCATTGCGGCGATCGTTGGTGTGGTGTGTCAGTCTGACACACCGCATCAACGATATCGGTAAAGAGTCTCTGATGGAGGCTCTTTACCATGTGATCAGCTGTGTCCAATCACAGCTGATCACAGTGTACACAGGAAGAGCTTTTTATCGGCTTTTCCTCCACTTGCGCTGAGAGACACAAGTAGAGGAGAGCCGCTCGACTGATCTCCTCACAGGGGGGGGTTTGCGCTGATTGATTATAAGTGCAGCTTCCCAAAAGATGCCCACCCAGGACCACCAGGGATGCCCACCAGGAGTGCTGACCTAGGACCAGAAGGTATGTCCACTCATGACCACCAGGGTGTCAATCAGTGCCCAATAGAGGTGCAAATAAATGCCCATTAGAGGTGCCAATCAGTGCCCATCAGTAATGCCCACCATTGCCTCCTCATCAGTGTTGCCAATCAGAGCCATCTATCAGTGCCCATCAGTGCCACCTATCAGTGTGCATCAGTGCTGCCTATCAGTGCCCGTCAGTGCCATCTATCGATGCCTGTCACTGCCCATTGGTGCCACCTATCAGTGTGTATCAGTGCTGCCTATCAATGCCCATCAGTTCTGCATATCAATGCCACCAATCAGTGCCAATCAGTGATGCGTATTAGTGCCTCATCATCAGTGCTGCCTTATCAGTGCCCGTCAGTGCAGCCTCATCAGTGCCCATCAGTGAAGGAGAAAACTTACTTATTTACAAAATTTTATAACAGAAACAAAGAAAAACTTTTTTTTCAAAATTTTCGGTCTTTTTTTATTTGTTAAGCAAAAAATAAAAACCCCAGGGGTGATCAAATACAAACAAAAGAAAGCACTATTTGTGGGGGAAATTGATAAACATTTTGTTTGGGTACAATGTTGCATGACCGCGCAATTGTCAGTTAAATTGCAACAGAGCTGAAAGTTGAGAATGGCCTGGGCAGGAGGGGGGGAGGGGGAGTGCCCAGTATTGAAGTGTTTTGATGTTTTGAAATACGGCACTGCATTACTTTAACTAACAATTGTGCGATCGTGCGACACTGTACCCAAACAAATTTTATGCCCTTTTTTCCCACAAATAGAGCTTTCTTTTGTTGGTATTTAATCACCTATGCGTTTTTTATTTTTTGCACTATAAACAAAAAAGAGCGACAATTTTGAAAAAAAGAAAACAAAATTTTTTACTGTCTGCTTTAATAAATATCCAATAAAAAATTGAAAAAAAAAAAATCAAATTTCTTCATCAATTTAAGCCAATATGTATTCGGCTACATATTTTTGGTAAAAAAAATCCCAATAGGTGTATATTGATTGGTTTGCACAAAAGTTATAGTATTTTTATTTATTTTTTACTAGTAATGGCGGCGATCAGCGATTTTTAGCAGGACTGCAACATTTTGGCGGACAAATCAGACACCTAACTGACACTTTTGACACTTTTTTGTGGACCAGTGACACTAATACAGGGATTGGTGCTAAAAATATGCACTGTTACTATACTAATGACACTGGCAGGGAAGGGGTTAACACCAAGGGTGATCAAGGGTTAAGTGTGTCCCTAGGGGGTGCTTACTAACTGTGTGGGGATTGCTCTGACTGGGAGAACACAGAAATCCGTGTTGCTGCTCAGCAGGAACACAAGATCTCTACGTTCTCTCCTGTCAAAATGGCGATTTGCCTTGTTTCTCTGGGGAACAGTCACGGGTGGCTCCCCCTCTGTTCAATTTGCGCGCCCACAGAGACTGCACGAAGCAACATACAGGTACGTTGTCTCGCACTTTCGGGCAGCTTTGCCTCAGTAAATGTGCGGAAGGTGGTCCGGAAGTGGTTGACTTAACTAGCAACCTATCTAGGAGGGCGCTACATTAAGAATATGTAAATCTTTGAAGGTTCATAGCCTGGTTAAAGGTTCTAATTCGTTTTTGCATAGAGTTGGTTTTATTGTGAATGTCTGCTGCCTCCCTGTATAGCTTACCTCAAACCTCAATGGGAAACTGTCATGTCAAATATGGGGTCTTGCATGATACTGTCCCTGTGTACATATCCTAATTTGCACGTGCAAAAGATAAACATATATCTTATTTTCCATTTGTATATTTGATCCATACTGTAGTGTATATTCAAGTGTTTGTACACACCACAGCATGTTAACCTTGGATTATAGCAGTGCCTTTGCTGCCTTTTCCGTGGAGCAGTCCCATTGAATCACTGTTGTCCTGTTTTATGCTGTCTCATCTTGTTATCAAATTCATTACAGCATAATGTGGTGTTTTCAGATTTAGTGTTTGCTCATCAAACTTTTATCACAAGTTGAAATTTTCCATATGACCTGGTTCTGTGCTTCTTTATACTTCAGACAATGGGATTTATTGGCCATGACTATAGGGAGTAATGCTTTGCAATGTCGACTGCATAGAAAACAATTGCAGGCTAATTCACAAAAAGTAAGGGAGAAAAGAGAATGTTCATTGGCCTTAGTAAATAAGGTAAAGATGGGTTTGTCTCAATTATCCAATCATGTACACAGTGAAATACACAGTCTCTACTCCGTTGGCCATACACTGAATGAAATGCCACCTGTTCAGCAGGGACTGGCCACTTTTCAATCAGTGTGTGGACATCTCTGCTCAACAGAAGTCGATCATTTGACTGACTTCTACAAAGAGGGATGTTGGAAAATTTTCCTTGATCAGCGTCCCCAGCCAGTGCCGCTGTCAGAACACAATGAGGTTGATTTACTAAAGGCGAATATACTGTGCACTGCGCAGATCTAGGGGAAGTTCTGCTGATGTCTATCATCCAATCGTGTACAAGCAAAAATGCTGTTTTTTTATTTTCCTTGCATGTTCCCCTCAGATCTAGCGCAACTGCACTTGCAGTACACTAGACATGCACTTTAATGTGCACTTGGGGGTGCACTTGCAGTGCACAGACTATTTGCCTTTAGTAAATCAACCCCAATGTCTTGGCATGGGGAATTCCTCCATCTACCTTGTTTGTGTGGGTGGAGGAATCAACCTGCTGGCTGAATAATAAAAAACCTACCATGGCCAGCTTTAAAGTAGAGCTGCACCCAAAAGGGGAAGCTCAGCTTGTTTGCCTTCTCTCCCCTCTGCTGCCACATTTGGCACCTTTCTGGGGGAGAGGGTACCTTGTTTTGACAGATACTTGCTCCCACTTCAGGCTGCGAACTCAGCCGGAAGTTCGGCCTTCCTCCTCATTCCTCCGCCACTGTAGCAGGCTTTGCACATGCACAGTAGGGAACCGCCTGTGAAGCCATAAGGCTTCACTGCTGGTTTCAAATAGCCGATATTGTGGCGGCAGCAACTGAGAGCCGATTGAAAAATTGGCTTGGATGAAGACACTGCTGGATTTGTGGACAGGTAAGCGTCCTAATATTAAGGCATCATACACATGGGCGTATGTTAACCACTCCAGGTCCGCGCTATTGCCGAAGTACGGCTCCAGCGGGGACCTGAAATGCCCGGAGGACGTCCATGGGCGTCCTCCACTGCGCACGCTCCCGCGCGCCCCCTGGCGGCAGCGGCGGCGCGCGCACGTGCGTGCCGCACGCTGCGCGAGCGTGCCCATGGGTCGGGCGGACTCGATGTCCGCCCGAGACCCGCCGATCACTGTTAGGAGCCTCAGAACGGGGAACCGTCGTTGTAAACATGGCGGTTCCCCGTTCTGTGACAGGGGACAAGCAGATCTACTGATCCCTGTCACTGGGATCAGTTAGATCTGTTCTGTCCCGGCCAGCCCCGCCCCCCCACAGTTAGAACACACCCAGGGAACATTTGTTAACCCCTTCACTGCCCCTTAGTGTTAACCCCTTCACTGCCAATGACATTTATACAGTAATCAGTGGACATTTAAATTTCTGATCGCTGTATAAATGTCATTGGTCCCAAAAATGTGTAAAAAATGTCCGACATGTCCGCTGCAATATCGCAGTCCCGATAAAAATCGCAGATCGCCGCCATTACTAGTAAAAAAAAAAAAATAATAAAAACGCCAGAAATCAATTCCCAGTTTGTAGACGCGATAACTTTTGCGCAAACCAATCAATATATGCCGATTGCGATTTTTTTTTTTACCAAAAATATGTAGAAGAATATAAATCGGCCAAAACTGATGAATAATTTTTTTAATGGATTTGTACTTTAGCAAAAAGTAAAAAATATTGTTCTTTTTTGCAAAATTGTCGCTCATTTTTTGTTTATAGCGGCGATCAGAAATGACGCAGAGGTGATCAAATACCACCAAAAGAAAGCTCTATTTGTGGGAAAAAAAGGACGCAAATTTTTTTTGGGTACAACGTCGCACGACCGCGCAATTTTCATTCAAAATGCGACAGCGCTGAAAGCCAAAAATTGGTCTGGGCAGGAGGGGGGTTTAAGTGCCGGGTAAGGAAGGGGTTAAAAAATAAGCAAAACGTCGGGTCCGACGTCAGGGAAAAATCTATGTTTTTTTAGGCGTTTTGCATTGCCGTTAATGCGCATTAGTGAGCGTCGGCGTCAATAAGCTTTTTTTTTAAAAAAAAAAAACATTCTTCTGCTATTTTTTAACCTAAAAATGTCGGCGGCAAAAACGCTGGTTAATGTCAGCACGGCGTTAGTGAGTGTTTTGCGGTGTCAGCGTCGAAAACGTCAAAGCGTTACAGCCTTGGAACGCGCTGGCCGTGGGTTCTAATTTCAGCTCACTAACGCCGACACCCTCTACAGCTCAAAAACGTTGGCCACTGACTAACAGCTGCTAAGAGCTGCAAAAACAGCCCAAAAACGCCCATGTGTATGAGGCCTTAAAGTCAACAGCTACAGTATTTGTAGCTGCTGACTTTTAATTTTTTCTGAAGGAGCCTGGAGCTCCGCTTTAAGGAAGTAAACTTGTGTCATATATAGCCTGACTAACGGATTAGAATAAGAATATATAGTATCCTAGCTTTGAAATAATGTATTTAAATTACCAGATGTATTAAAAAAAGAGATATAGCACATTTAATAGCAATCATTATGGAGGGTTTAAACATATGTGTAATGATAGCAGAAATAATGACAGTGAAAAATAAGTACTGTATATACCGACCCAAATATAAGCCGAGGCACCTAATTTTACCATAAAAAACTGGAAAACGTATTGACTCGAGTATAAGCCGAGGGTGGGAAATGCAGCCGCTACACAGGGACTCAGCCATTACACAGGTATTGTAGCCATTACACAGGGACTCAGTCATTACACAGGTATTGTAGCCATTACACAGGGACTCAGTCATTACACAGGTATTGTAGCCATTACACAGAGAGATGGAGCCATTACACAGGGACAGAGACTCAGCCATTACACAAGGACAGGGAGCCATTACACACGGACTCAGCCATTACACAGGGACTCAGCCATTACACAGGGACAGGGAGCCATTACATAACAGCACAGTACCTTTGAGTCTTCTCCTCTCCTCGTCCTTGAGTCAGGAGTCAGCCGCTCTGGACCCGCCCCCGTCCACAGCACAGTGACAAGCCAGTCACTGGCAGTCACTGGGCAGCCAATCAGTCTATGTATGTACGCTGTTCAGTGCACATACATAGACTTTTAGGAGCAACGCCATTGACCACAGCCCTGGAGAAGAGCCCTGGGTACACATAGAAGCGGCATCGGACCACCCGCAGAGGCTGCAGGCACTCGCAGATGAAAGTGGGACCCTCACTCGAGTATAAGCAGAGAGGGGCCTTTTTCAGCATAAAAAATGTGCTGAAAAACTCGGCTTATATTCGAGTATATACAGTAATTCATTTGTGAGATTTGGGACAAGACTTATCAGTAAATACAGAAAAATAGTAGATCTGAAATACATTTCTGTAACTATCTTAATCTTCAGCCATCTCTATGGCTGATTGAAGGTGATCACACTTAATTTAGACCCAGATCTTAGTGAATATGGTGAAGTTCCACTTCGCAAAGAATACTTAATCACATAAAAGGAAAATATTTTGCTTGTACATCATTGGGGGATGGAAGCAGCAGAGCTTCACTTCATTCACTAAGCTCTTTCCCCTGGAAAGTGAACAGTCTGTTTGCCTTTAGTAAATTAACCCCACTATATCAGAAGCTAAGGCTAGTCACGTGTGTGCAGCTGAAGGATGAAGTAACAGGAAAATGACGCAGTCATGGGGAGGTTAGGAGAACAAATTGTTATAGATATCCCATTAACATTGTGTTCAAAAGGGAAATATTCACCCATTGCCCTTGTGTCTTACTGTACACTGCACAATAATGCTTTTATTTGTATTTGTACGTTAGGAAATTAGATGAACGCAAAATATATTTGTGGCATAGATTAGAGTAATCTTATGTTTTAGAGATTAAAACATTTGCCCAGCCAACTTTTTGGATAGAGTGGAAAAGGATTAGAACCACTGTTAGGTTTTTTTTTTACTGATATGTACACTGTATGTCAAGGCAACTAAAAGAAAACACATATGCAGTACATATCTGGATTACATGCAAATGTATCCATGTTGTACCCGGGACATTTGAGCCAATGGGATACTGTGGGGAGTTCCCCCTAGTGCCGAGTTTGTTTAATAAAGAGTGATGCCTTGTGGGACTTGTAGTATGACAGAGAGAAATGTCATCAGACTCTGCTGTGGAAGGACTCCAATTCCCACTGGGCCGTGCTGCAATGGAAGGCTCCTGGGAAGAACAGTGCCTCATGGGAGAACCTATTTATGTCAAGGGAGGGGCTTGTTTCAGTCTCTTTGAACAGCGTGATCGATCAGCAAGGGGCTCTGTGTGTTTCTAAAGTGGACCTGCGGCCTACACAAAGTGTTCCAGCAGGCTGCCCTTTCACAGTATTCCAGCAAACTGCCTTGCTACCGTGTTCCAGCAGGTGACCGGAGGGACCAGCCTACCATCATCTGAGTTTGCTCTAGATCTGGCCGGCAACCGAAGCGATGGATCAGGGAGAGCTGCAGGGAGAAGTGTAGTAGAGGCTGAATCCAGGAGCATAAAGCAGGAGTACATCATCATCTCCAGGCTCATCAGTTCAATCATCTGAGCAGCAGGACCGCTTATCTGCCGTTATCTGTCCGGTTGGGTGAGCGGGCTAAGGCCCATAAATAAGAGTACTCATCTGTTTTCTTCAATCCTTTTCTAAAAGGAAAGGCCCTAGGCATCTGAGTGTTACTATCCATTAGCTGATACTGGATTACAATTAATTGAGTGTACTGGATTGCCGCTAGTTGTAAGCTTACTATAAAGTCAGTGATCACTGTGAAGGTTTCTTTTCAATTCAGTGAAGTTACTAACCTACCTTGTGTGCCATATCCTGAGAATTAGTGGACAGAGTTATTTTTAGGTACTCAACTTCAAAGTAACAAAGCCGGCAGAAAATGCACTGAACTTTAACCCCAGAATTGCTACAACTACAGCTACATTTCCCCCACTTAGCAGGACTCAGGGCTGTTATATTTAGTGCCACTGAATTTCCCTAAGAACTCTCTGAAATAGAGCAAGAGGATTTAGATAAGTAATGCATACTGTTCATTGTAGTTGTACCAGTTTAGCAGAATCATCATAGAGTGGTACTGATTTATTTTTATTCCATTGAGTGGTATCAATTTACCTCTGGAAAACCAACTTCTAAATAGCCTAATCATTATCGGTTATTGATTCATTCTAAGTAATATATCTTTATAGCATGTATAGGTGAACACTTTGGTATTTTGACTAAACTCGATTGGAGGAATTCCATTGTTACCATTAATTTTACTACTGGTGAATAGCAGGGAGTAGTGATTCACACTTGCTTTTGCTGTCTCCTTATTCATTAAGGTTTCTAGAGCAAGTTGATGTGTCAGGCCTTTATAAGCATGTGATTTAAAAGTGAACTGTTGGTCTTTAACCTTTGAGATACAACTGCTGTTTAATCTGGAGTTTTACTCCAAAATAAAGAGAGAGAGTTAAGTAAAAGCTTTAAACGCATACCTTTGTGTGGTCTCTTTCACTGAAGTGTGTCAAATTAAAAAAAAAAAGGTTACAACATGAGTGAACCCAGAGTGTTAGAGGTGGTGGAGGGCTCTCAGAGTCGGGGAGACCAAGAGGGAATGGAATTTTCAAGCAACCCTCAAGGGGGCAGCACTACATTTGGGGGCTAGTCCAGGATTCACCCTACGGTGAACCCCAGAAGGTCTGACGAACCACCCAGGGACAAGATAGACTCCACTACTAAGTGGGCACAGGAAGAGGTGAGTTGGCGAGAGTTGGCCAGTGTATTGAAGCTACCGGGAGTGGAATGGTCTGAAAAGGATGTGCGATTGATGCTGAGAGGGGTCTTTCCAAGTCAGGGATCCTATGTTGTGGATCTGAAGGCAGAGTCAGGGCCGGTCCTACCACTAGGCAAACTAGGCATCTGCCTAGGGTGCACTGCTGTCTAGGGGTGCTTGGCTGCTGGTTTCCCTACGCATCTGCATGCTCTGCAGGCTGCAGTATGTAACTAATTCAGTCTCAGGCAGCTGCTCCGTCTGACCCGTAGTGTAATTAGAGGCGCAGCACTGGAGCCAGTGCTAGAGGGAGCAGAGCCGATGCTTCCTGTACAGCGCCGCCTCCTGTCACATGGGCAGGACGAAGGGGGTGGAGTCAGGGATGGAACCAATGGGGGCGGTAAAAGGAGGTTTCACCTAGGGTGTCAAAAATCCTTGCACCAGTCCTGGGCTGAGTATGACGAGGATCAAACCTATGCTCTAGTGGAATGGAGAGACAGTGTTCCAGCTGGTCTTTGGGAAGAAACCGTGAATCTTCAGGTCCTGAAGAAGCTCAGTCGGGCATAACGCGTACAGGTGTGAGGTGCCACCATTCATGTTGTTTCTTCTTTTTTATATTGATGATATGCGTGTTTTGCATATTTTTATGTGAGTATTTTTAATCCCTGTATGACGTTTTAATAAATGTTTGTATATGAGTAATAGTAATTCCACGAGGAAGTTGGTGGTATCCAGGGACAGTAGGAGGAAGAGCCATTTGCAGATGTCAGTCGGAGAGGCATTGTGTCAGGCGTATGATACTCTGTAGTGGGGTCAATACTCTGAGGTGAGCAGACATTTTAGCCAATGGTGGAGGTCACTGAAGTCACTGGATATTATGATGACACTATGGGGTTGATTTACTAAAGCTTGAAAGTGCAAAATTTGGTGCAGCTCCACACAGAAACCAATCAGCTTCAAGGTTTTATTGTCAAAGCTTGATTGAACAAGCTGAGGTTTGAAGCTGATTGGCTAGATAAACTAAAGTAATTCTTTTTCTGTTCTGTCATGGAACATCAGGGGGTTAAATTCAAAGATTAAACATGGTTTAACGTTTAAGTAGTTAAAAACATATAACCCCATATGATTTTATTGCAGGAAACACATTAAATGGGAAATAGACTGCTGACATTAAAAAAATATCATGCCACATACTCCTATTAATCTTAATTAAGATCTTAATTAATAAATCCCTGCCATGCAGAATAGAAAATATATATATTGATTCTCAAAGTAAATATGTTATAATAGTCCTAACATTATGGCAGCAAAAATATGTTATCGCAGCAGTCTATCTCCCTCCTCCGTTTTCCTCTGGAGTGTTAAATATGATTATGAAAAAAGTAGTCGTACATCTTCCGGCAAAAATACTTCTAATGGGTGATTTCAATTCTATTTTATCTTCAGAGCTGGATAGACCTGTGCCACCCAAGTATTACTCTGCAGAATTATATAACTGGGCGCAGGCAATAGGGGTAACAGAAATCTGAAGGTGGAGGAACCCGGATAAAGGGGCGTACTCATGTTTTTCTGCTACGTACAGAATATCCTCCACAATAGATTTAGCTTTCGCTAATTCTGCTATGTTAGTGGATATTAACCACTTGCCGACCGCCAACCGCAGGTTGATGGCGACAAGGTGGTTCGTTATCGCAAATCGCCGTCATACGACGGCGGCTGCGATAACGCGCACTGTGAGCGCGCGCGCGCTGCCGGAGGCGCGCCTGCGCGCTCACTGTGTTCGGGGAGGGCCAGGGAGCGGGTGCGGCGGCTTCGATTGCCGCCGGCTACCCGCGATGGCCCCCCCGGTAGCGCCCATCGGCCGCCGTTAGCTTCGGCGGCGTGGGCGAGGGACCGGGAGGGGCTTGTGTC
>BLSH010388810.1:338276-349739 GCA_018402905.1 Glandirana rugosa | reverse complement strand
AAGTAAGAAATTTGTTTCTTTTTTGCAAAATTGTCGCTCTTCTTTTGTTTATAGCGGTGATCAGAAATGACGCAGAGGTGATCAAATACCACCAAAAGAAAGCTCTATTTGTGGGAAAAAAAGGACGCAAATTTCGTTTGGGTACAACGTCGCACGACCGTGCAGTTTTCAGTTAAAGCGACGCAGCGCCGAATCGCAAAAAGGGCTCCGGTCCTAAAGCTGGAAATCCTTCCGGGGCTGAAGTGGTTAAGGAGGCTTCCTATCTGCCAAGCGGTGTGTCAGATCACTACCTGTTGAAGGTAGTGATAGATGCCCCAGCTGTTAGAAATACATCCCTATGGTGACTAGGTTCGCACTGGGTTACCCATCTGGATATAAAAAAATGATGACACCACTGGTAATAGAATACTGGAAAAAAAAATGAGGGAACATCTTCTCCAGAAATAGTATGGGATGCTTTCAAGGCAATTATATGGGAACAATACATTTCAACCATAGCCGCATTTAGTAAAAATCAAGAATCTACTGGGCTATATTTGCAAAAAAAAGTGGAATGCCAAAAGGAAATGTATGGTACTGATCCCAGTATAAGAAATTTTGAATTTCTAATGGGGGCACAACAAAATCTTAATTTACATATGAAAGAACTAGTTAGATTAGACCAAAAAAAATAAATAAACAAAACCTCTTTGAACAGAGGGATAAAAATGGGATTTTTTTGGCAATGCTAGCGGAATGTGATCACTCTGCTACAGTTACATCAGAAGTTATATTCTCTAAGGGGGAAAAGGTTTCTTCTCCAGATGCCATTCTAGATACCTTAGGCAATATTATAGTTCACTTTATGCTTCTTCTCTCCCCTCTGACTTCCGACCGGGAAATCTTTCGGCTCTTTTAGACCGGGTGGCTCTCGGTTGGCTGTCAGACAGGGAGTGGGAGACATTGGTGCGCCCCATAACATCTGAGGAGGTCCTGAAGGTTATCGGATCATATCCAAATGGGAAGGCCCTGGGCCCGGATGGACTTCCAATTGAATTATATAAGATATATGCAGAAATGTTAGCTAGGTTAACTAGCTACATTATACACTACATGTTTAGCAGATGGATCACTTCCGGATTCCATGAGATTTGCTCATATAACTTTGATCCATAAGGAAACTAAAGATCCGGAATTGTGCTCCTCATATAGACCCATAGCATTACTCAATAATGACCTAAAAATCTTAACAAAGTTATTTACCCTTTGAATACAGCCTCTGCTTTCATCCATTATAGCTTCCCGATCACATGGGTTTTATGCCCCATAGAACAACAGATATTAATCTGCGGAGATTGTTTACGAACATACATATTCAACATGCAAATGTAGGATCTAGAACAGTGGCCTCCCTAGACATGGAAAAGGCCTTTGACACTGTCGAGTGGCCTTTTCTATGGGAGGTCCTTAGAAGAATGGGGTTTCCCATGGTGTTTGTCTCGTGGTTATAAACAATTTATAAAAACCCCATGTCAGCGGTTAAATTAGGAGCAAGACTGTCAGATTATTTTCAACTACATAGAGCCACCCATCAGGGCTGCCCTCTCTCTCCGACCCTCTTCGCTGTCGCTATGGAGCTAATAGCGGAGGCGCTCAGAGTTTCTCCTAGTATCCGGGGGCTCCGGATAGGGGGGCTGGAGGAAAAGGTGGCCCTATATGTGGATAATATTCTGCTATTTTTGAATGATGCAGGGCCCTCATTACAAGGAGCATTGAGTTTGATGAATATGCAGAGGTTACAGGACTTAGGATGAACTGGACAAAATCCCTATTATTTTCTATAGATTCGGAGGTGCAGAATGCAGCTAGTCTGGATTTGCCATTACAATGGGTAACCGAGTTTAAGTACTTGGGAGTGGTAATTTCAAGACAGGTCTCTGAATACTTTACTCTAAATATAGCCCCAGCGGTACAGGAGGTTAGAGTGAGATTGAAAGCATGGGAAACATTACCCTTATCATTACTGGGGAGCATAAACATAATAAAAATGAAAAGCCTTCCAAAATGTATTTATCTGTTTAGTAATTCCCCACAGTGGCTTGCAAAGCCATTGTTTTCACAATTACATAGTATTTTTTTGTCCTTTCTGTGGAGAAATCAGACGCCTAGATACAAATTATCGATGTTGATGCGCCCGATGCAGCAGGGAGGTTTGGCCTTCCCTGACTGCCATAAGTATTATCTCGCAGCACAGCTTGTAACAACAATAGGATGGCTAAATCCAGATAAGTATAATCCCTTTATAGCTATAGAGGCCTCGGTAGTACAATCAACAGAGGCGCTACAATTTCTTCTATATCGAGGCTTAAAAGCATCATATAATTTGACCCCCTTAAAGGCAACGACCATCAGGGTATGGAAGATGGGATTGACCTATGAAAAATCCTTCAGGCCGACCCTATCTCCCATTACTCTCCTGTGGGGGAATCCCCAGCTGGCGCATCTGAGATCTATCCCAGACCCAGGAATTTGGGCAAAATATGGGATAAAAACAGTTGCCAAAGTGATGCAGCAAGGAGATATATGCAGCTTTCACATGCATCACAGTCAGTTCCTTGGGGGATATCCACAATTTTCAGAGTCGGCCCTGGAAAAGGTAGTAAGATTGGATAAGAGGAACAAAGCCTTATAAAGGATATATGCCCATCTTATGAAAATATCCTTGTCGGACATGAAAGTACTCTGGACACAGTGGGCCAGGGATATTCCACATTTAGATGAGGAGGATTGGCAGGAAATATGGAGACAACCCTCTCAAGCTTTGGTCTCTATGCGAGACAAATTGATACAATTTAAGATAATACATCAAGCATACTATACACCTTATAAAATGCATAAAATGAGTATATCGCATTCCCAGAGTTGCTGGAGATGCGGATATACGCCAGGAGATTTCTCCCACATATTTTGGACAAGTCAGGCAATTAGTGATTATTGGATAGAGGTCTTAGATGCAAAAGCTTTAGCCATGTCAGTTGTCCTTGAAAAAAAATATGGACACATGTTTATAAGGGTTGATATGAAATAAGATTACTACAGTGGCAAAAAGAACACAAGTTAGTATATTACTGTTTTATGCAAGAAAAGCAATTACACTTAATTGGAAAAAATCAACACCGCCATCATTAGCGTTATGGAAGAATTTAATGAACAGTAATTTACCCCTATATAAAGAAACTTACTTTAAGAGAGGATGCCCGGAGAAATATGTGAAAAAATGGTCTGGGTGGCTAGAGGAGCCCTCAACAGCAACGGATCAAGATTAGAAATTACTAGGAATGGAAGAATAAATAGCAAAATAGAAAATAATAGGAACAGGAATATGGAAGCGATCATTGGTATAGTACAAGAATGGGTAGATGGGAATGGAATACACCATGGAGATAGGGTGTGGAGTAAGGGGTGGGGGGATGTTTTGGTTGTTTTTGTGTTTTTTTTTTGTTTTTTTTCTTATTATTATTATGTTTTCTGTTTTTGGTGTATTGGTTTTGAAATTGTCATCTTTCTATTTATGTGATTTGATCTATGATAAAGGCTCCTGTGAGAGGCATATGTGGAGATGTATATGTATGTTTGAAGATATTAATAAAATAGATTTATATAAAGTTATCCCTAGAAAAGTGTCAGTTCTATCGTACTTCGTTCACTTACCTGGGACATATGGTTTTGGCTAAAGGGGTGGTGACAGATCCGAGGAAACTGGAAGCGATCACTGCATGGCCACGACCGGAGACTGTGACGGAATTGAGATCCTTCTTAGGGTTCTGTTCGTATTATCTGAGATTTGTGGCCAATTTTGCCAAGATTGCAAAAGCCTCTTAATGAATTATTGCAGGTGGCTTTGGGGGAGGAAGATGGGAGAATGAAAGAGAAGAAGTTGGGCCGAAGAGGAAAAAAAGAGTCCATCTGCAACCAGTGGACCCCCCTTGCGAGGAAGCTTACAGATGATTGAAAGTGAGCCTAACTGAGGCTCCAGTCTTAGCTTATGCCAATCCATCTAAACTATATGAGCTTCATGTGGATGCCAGCTGGGATGGATTGGGAGGAATACTTTATCAAGAGCAAGGTGGTCAGCTTTGACCAGTGGCATATGTGAGCCGAAGTCTCATCCCCTCTGAAAGAAGTTATCCGGCCCACAAGTTGAAATTCCTGGCTCTGAAATGGGCATTTTTGGACAAATTGAAGGATTATTTATATGGGGAGCAATTTGTTGTCAAGACTGACAACAATCCCTAGACCTATTTGTTGACATCTGCAAAGCTGGATGCTACGGGGCATAGATGGCTGCATTAGCTGGATTTCAATTTAGTTTAAAATATCGTCCAGGCACCGGAAATAGAGACGCAGATACCTTGTCCCGCCGGCCATATTGTCAGGGCCAGAAGTTTCAAGAGTGGACTTTTGTGCCAACTGAGGGGTGCAGGCTCTTTGTAAAGGATTAGTTCACCGTCTAAGATAAGCTAAATCTATAGGAGTCTCGCCGGAAGGAATACCCTTATCCTATTGTGGATTGACCCAAGTGAGGAGTGAGGGACTTCCTCGGCCAATCAAGAAAGAGATCAAGATTGACCAGGAGCAGGATCCTCTTGTCAAGTAGCCCTGCAGGCCTTGGCACGACAAGACCCTGGGATGCTACTGGGTAGCACTATTAAGCAGGCTAGAACACTGCATCGAAAAAGGAATCAGTTGCAACTAAGAAATGGATTACTCCATAGGCGAGGCCCTGGTAAGGGGACAGAAATTACTTGGCAATTGTATCTACCTGAGAAACATTGAAATTCTGTGCTGGTGTCCTTACATGATGAGCATGGACATCTGGGCATAGAAAGAACCTTTCAGTTAATTAGGGATAGGTTTTATTGGCCAGATACGAGAAGAGAGGTAGAAGACTACTGCTTCTCCTGTCTATCTTGTATTCAGAGAAAGACTCTTCCAACCCGTGTTGGCGCATTTACAAAGTCAGGGCCCTCTAGACCTAGTGTGTGTTGACTTCTTGTGCCTAGAACCAGATATAGGTGAAAGAAGCAACATTTTGGTGGTAACTGACCATTTCACCAGACATGCTCAAGCTTACCCTACCAAAGATCAGCAAGGCACTACGGTAGCCAAGGTATTAGTGGAAAAGTTCTTCATCCACTATGGACTGTCCGTTTGAATTCACTCTGATCAAGGAAGAGACTTTAAAAGCAGACTCATACAACAGCTGTGCAAGTCTTTGGGCATCAGGAAGTCAGGCACCACTCCCTATCATCTACAATGAGATCCTCAGCCTGAAAGGTTCAATAGAAATCTTGTTAAATATGCTAGGCACTCTACCTACCGAGAAGAAGCAAAATTGGGGAAATCATATGAACACTTTAGTACATGCTTACAATAGTACTGTGAGTGATGCTACTGGGTATTCACCCTATCGTCTCATGTTCAGGCGAGAAGCTAGGTTGCCAATTGACCTAGTCTTTGGGACATCTGCTGAAGATACTTCTCTGAATTCTCATGAAGGTTATGTGGACCGGCTGAGGAATAATTTAAAGCAAGCATATGAAACGCCTAGGCAACATGCTACTACATGGGAAGCAAGAAACAAGAAGAATTTTGATCTTCGTGCGAGAGTCCTGGATCTTCAGCCAGGGCACAGAGTACTGTTAAATTTAGGTGTGCCCGGGAAGCATAAGTTAGCTGATCGTTGGAGGCCTCATCCTTATATTATATGTAAGCAGCTTCCAGGATTGCCTGTATATCAGATCCAGCCCGAAGGCCAGAATAGTCCTTTGAAAATGTGGCACTGAGATTATTTACTTCCCATTTCTGATGCAGTCAGGATGTCTCCTGCTTTAGATGTTTCTTCGGAGGATTCAAGTCCTCCTAAGACTAGATCCAGAGGGAAACCTCCTGTCAAGCCCGTTGGACCAGTCTCTGAAAAGAGTGAAGATGATGAAGTGATACCATCCTGGATGAGGGACCCAGGAGTTATCCCTGAAAAGGAGGTTCGGCCTTGGTACCGAAGGTCCAAATCGCCCACTGACGTCAGCAGGCCATCCAATTCTTCCAGGCCGCAAAGAAATACTCTGTTGTCACAGGGAAGGAATGCCGCTTTGGGCCAGTGGGTTAAGCCTGTTCCTAAAGTTCCTCCATCTTTTGTGAAACGTGATGTTCGATTGCCTGAGAAAGATAGTTTAGTTTCACAGATCATGCCACCCAGCCAAGAAATGGGTGTTGAAGATAGTCCTGATGTTCTACCTCCTACTAGTTTTGAGCGGGAGACTTAATCAGCTTTACTGAAGACTGTATTCTTGTACTTGAAGGTACTGCGAAGCCAGTTGAAAATTCCACTCCATAGCTATTCCTGCAGATGGTTCTATCTTGGACACTCATTTGGAGGAAGACTATGAGTCACGTTACCCCCCCAGTTGGATCAAAGAAGGGGATAACCTTTACCTCTGACACAAAGGATATCTTTCACCCTAAACTAAGAATTGATAAGACTTCCCCTTCATTGGGTAAGATTGAGGAGAGCATTGTTCCTCAGCCAGAACTTAGTTCTCCTATCCGTCTTCGAAGGAACATTCACCCTCCTTGAAGATTGACCTATGACACTCTAGGAGAAAGTTGTGATAGACTGATTCCTACAATCCAAACAACGGGTTTCACCCCAGCCTTTGTTACAAATAATCAAGCTGGGAGTGTTCTCCATGCAACCCCTGACACTACTGGGACACAGCTATTGCCCTCACCTGCCAGAAAACTGAACTTACTGAAAGTGTATATAGGTGGTTTCAATAAAAGCCAGATGTTTGTCAGTACTTGTTGAATTTAAATGAAAGTTAGATTAAATTAACTCTGTGTTTTTTTCTAAGGTTAAATAACCCTGAGCATTTGGGGACCAAATACTTTAAGTGGGGGGAGAGTGTAGCCAGGAGTCCGGCATTACGTCTCTGGCATAAGGACATTTGTGCCCATGTGATACTGTGGGAAGTTCCCCCTAGTGCTGAGTTAATTTAATAAAGAGTGGAGCTGTGTGAGAGTGATGCCTTGTGGGACTTGTAGTGTGACAGAGAGAAATGTCATCAGACTCTGCTGTGAAAGGACTCCAATTCCCATCGGGCCGTGCTGCATTGGAAGGCTCCTGGGAAGAACAGTGCCTCATGGGAGAACCTATTTAAGTCAAGAGAGGGGCTTGCTTCGGTCTCTTTGGATGGCGTGATCGATCAGCAAGGGGCTCTTTGTGCTTCTTCAGCAGACCTGCAGCCTACACCAAGTGTTCCAGCGGGCTGCCCTTTCACAACATTCCAGCAAGCTGCCTCGCTACCATGTTCCAGCGGATGACCGGCAGGACCAGCCTACCATCATCTGAGTCTGTTCCATATCAAGCCGGCAACCGAAGCGATGGATCAGGGAGCTCTGCAGGGATAAGTGCAGTGGAGGCCGAATCCAGGAGCATAAACCAGGAGTACATCATCATCTTCAGGCTCATCAGTTCCATCATCTGAACAGCAGGACCGTTTATCTGCCATCATCTGTCCAGTTGGGTAAGTGGGCTAAGGCCCATAAATAAGAGTACTCATCTGTTTTCTTCAATCCTATCCTTTCTAAAAGGAAAGGTCCTAGGCATCTGAGTGTTACTGTCCAATTGCCGATACTGGATTACAATTAATTGAGTGTACTGGATTGCCGCTAGTTGTAAGCTTACTATAAAGTCAGTGATCACTGTGAAGGTTTCTTTTCAATTCAGTGAAGTTGCTAAACTACCTTTTGTGCCATATCCTGAGGATTAGGTACTCAACCTCAAAGTAATAAAGCTGGCAGAAGATGCACTGAACGTTAACCGCAGAATTGCAACAACTACAGCTACTTTCACCCACTTAGCAGGACTCAGGGCTGTTATATTTAGTGCCACTGAATTCCCCTAAGAACTCTCTGAAATAGAGCAGGAGAATTTAGATAAGTAATGCATACTGTTCATTGTAGTTGTACCAGTTTAGCAGAATCATCATAGAGCAGTACTGATTTATTTTTATTCCATTGAGTGGTATCAATTTACCTCTAGAAAACCAACTTCTAAATGCCTAATCATTATCTGTTCATTCTAAGTAATATATCTTTATAGCATTTATAGGTGAACACTTTGGTATTTTGACTAAACTCGATTGGAGGAATTCCATCGTTACCATTAATTTTACTACTGGTGAATAGCAGGGAGCGGTGATTCACACGTGCTTTTGCTGTCTCCTTATTCATTAAGGTTTCTAGGGCAAGTTGATGTGTTAGGCCTTTATAAACGTGTGATTTAAAAGTGAACTGTTGGTCTTTAACCTTTGAGATACAACTTCTGTTTAATCTGGAGTTTTACTTCAACATAAAGAGAGAGTTAAGTAAATGCTTTAAACTCATACCTTTGTGTGGTCTCTTTCACTGAAGTGTGTCCAATTAAACAAAGAGGTTACAACATGAGTGAACCCAGAGTGTCAGGGGTGGTGGAGGACTCTCAGAGGCGGGGAGACCAAGTAGGAATGGAATTTTTAAGTGGCCCTCAATGGAGCAGCACTACATATCCATTTAAGAACCCTGTAAGTACAGAAAAATACCCAATAATCTGACTGAAATTCAGTGTTTTGCGGGCTGGCAACACTCAGCATCTTTGTGGACTGAATGGGCTTGGCACTGCTCAATTTTCTTTTTCTAAACTACTCTGAGCCTCCCATTGTCCCCACTCCACAACATAAAGGCTAATCATTCTGTAGTTCCAAGATGAGGACTGGGAGGGATAGACTCCTTGATATAATACTGGGCACAGGACAGCTCTAGATTTCTGACAACATCAACAGCATATGTCCCAACATTTTCAGATGGGAACGAGGGACACCTATTAGCAAAAGTATGTAGGCATAGGACACACCTTGTCAAGCCCCTTTAAAGGATAATTATACAAAAAATGATTAATTAAACCCACAAGTGCTTTTTTCACCACTACTATTCCTTTATACTGGCTTTTGCCATTTACAAATGCAGCAGTTTAGAACTTGGATGAAAGGTTCAGCACTGGGAAACACTTTTGGAAAGATAAAAAGTGCATTTTATATACAACTATATAGATCAGACCAAAATGAAGGGCAAGTGAGAAGGAAAGAGGGACAGAGGGACTTTGTTCCAAATCAGGGACAGTCCTTTGAAATCAGGGACAGTTGGGAGCTATGTTAACAGGTATTTTTAGCACTTATCTAACAAATATAATAAAAAATACTTTCAATAATTTATTTGACTACAACATATCAAACCAAAAGGGAGCAAATAAGAGAATTTCATTGCTGGGATTTACATACACGTTAATGTCCCATGGTCACCAGACAGGAAGTGAGGCACAATCCCCAACAGCAACACAACAAGAAAAAACATGTTTTAGTGAAGGGGATGGTAACATTTTTATTTCTGTCCTTGTCCTGATTCAGATTTTTCCCTCAATCTCTGATGAAACCATTGGCACTATGACATCAAGTTGGAGGAAATCTCTCTACCAGATCCCCAGATAGAAGTATAAACATAGCAGGGGTTCTGACTTTTCCTAAATGTAAGACTAAAAAGAAAATGGCTTGCATACACGTTACACCTTGTGAAATATCCCTATGTATCACCATATTGCATACTGTACATCTGAACAGAAATATTGAACATGGGAATGTTGTTATTATGTTGATTTCCATTGGAAAATCATTAGCGTAACTTTATAGAATAGCACCGGACTTGCCCAATGCCACTAGGAAAGCATTACACAAGCGCGTTAACACCAATACCACTCAAAACAAACCGAGGAGTCCATGCACAATGGGCTTAAAAAACACAAATTCTTTTGGCAGAAAAAAAATACTCAAATGGAGCGTTTTTGTACAGGTGTTTAGGAGCGTTCAGGAGCGCATCAAATTTTTTTTGCCAGAAAACGTCTCGCAAAAATGCAAACCAAAATGTTTTTTTCTTTGCTTCTAAACGCTGGGCTTCAAATATGCCTCTACATGTCCTAATGTGCATGGGCACAAAGGATAACATTGAGCTGCTTCTACAGGCCAAACGCAAAACTCCTGTAGAAGCAACGTTTTTTAAGCCCCGTGTGCATGGAGCCGAAACATATTTCAGCACAACTGTTTGTCCTTTTACCTCTTGAACTGTTCCAGATATAGAATTTCAGCTCCATCAGCATCTCTGTCATATTCTCCACCTTGCTGTGCAAAAATGCATTCTCCGTTTGCAAGTTTCTGAGAATATCATGTAGCTGGAAGCAGATGGTGGATCTCCAGAGTATGAAGAACATGCAAAACACAAGCCTGCCCTGCATGTTTCAGATCGTTTCTCAGCTGAGTAAGCTTATCAGAGCTGCTTGTCACTGTTCCCACTTGTCGTAACCTACAATTCCTGACTTGGGTTTATGAAGATAGATCTTGAGAAAAAACCGAACGACCAAAATAATGCCTTTGTCTAGACCAGCAAACAATATCAAGGCTGCTTTCAGTCAAGTGACAATTCACACAAGCATTGATTCGGACATATACAAGGACACCAATAATTGGATAGAGGATGTTAACTCATGAAAGCTATTGCACTGTCCAGTTACATACAGGCCCTAGGCTCTTTCATACTGGAAGCCAAGAACAGCCATTCACCCTCTTCTATTATTGATGTGCAGCTATTTTAAAGCCAGTTGTCATTACTAATTCTCACCAAACTGCTGCACACTGTAATTGCGTAGATTAATCTGATTTTGTAAAAAGAACGGAGAAGTAATTTACATCACATTAAAGACTGTCTAAAACTACCAAACATACTGGTAAAAAAGGTCAACATTTTTTTTTCTTCAGTACAGCGAACAACCAAATAATTGGCTTCTTTGACAAAGATTATTAAAAATCTAAATAATATATATATATTTTTTTCATTATACACATTTTTATAGGGTGTGTGGCTTGATATGGTTTCTGAAATACCTAAGACCAAGAAAAAAAATGACTGCCGGGACAAAAAGCAGTCTGGAGTTGCCTGGTAATTGTTACTCAGGCCTCATGCAAAAGGGGCCCCTGTGCCTCAGATTTTGGCATTTGTCTGCGGCTAGAAAGCACAGGAACACCGCCCAGTCCTGCTGCTAGCAGCCTGTAAAAGTCTATGAGAGGCTGAAAAAGGCAGCAGTTGGATGGGGGTAGACACTGTACAGAGTGGTATTAATGCTTGCAGCTGTGTGCACCCGGGAACGCATGCCCAGGATCGCAGAGTTCTTGCTTTCCAGGCATTGCTTTTCCTTTTACAACTCCCCCAACATCATTAATTATAACTGCCCTTGCCCCAGTGCAGTCACTGAATATGTTTATTCAAATCCCCCCCCCCCCGACCCCCCCCCCCCCCTAAACTTATTTGTATAAGTCACTGACGTGACCCCGTTCCCGTCAA
>BLSH010388810.1:319410-332124 GCA_018402905.1 Glandirana rugosa | reverse complement strand
ACAATCAATTAAACCGTACTCCCTTAAGGGTACTCTTTGGTCCCCAATAATTCCCATCAAAAAAATTCTTAACCTCAATACTATAGTAGCTCAATCACTCCAACTATGGAGAAAATACAGTACTTTATACTCGCTACAATGTAATATCCCACCATTATCCACATTTTTAGGCGACCCTCGCTTTCAACAAGCTTTTGAAAACGCAGAGAACTTTTCCATTTGGATCAATCACGACCTAACTACATTGAAATCCCTATCCCCAAATAATATTTTTCAAACCTTTGAAACCCTCAAAGCTAAATATAAGATTCCTGATACGGAACTCCATAATTATACACTAATTAAAAACTTTTTCTCACAATATTACGCCCTCACTCTTCTCCCCTTAACTTCACAGTTTGAACATATTTGTATCTCTTCTCCCAGAGATAAAGGCCAAATCTCATTAATATATAAAGGCTTCTCATGTTCCTCTTTGGCTGATAAAACAAAACCCATGCTCCAATGGGAAACTGAGCTAGACTGCTCTTTCTCAATTAAAGATTGGATTCGGATGATTGACAACCTTAATAAATCCTCTCTGTCCCCCTCCATTAGAGAATCTCCTCTAAAATTACTAACCAGATGGTATATGACACCCACAAGAATCCACTCATACTATCCCTCTTCCCCCCCACAATGCTTCAGAGGATGCTCTCACCTGGGTACCTTCCGTCATATATTCTGGGATTGTGATCTACTAAAACAGATATGGCATCAAGTTGCTAAACTAATTTCTAAGATCACTGATAATCCGGTCACACTCACCCCTAATATATGCCTTCTTTTCTCAAATATCCCAGATTTATCCAAACCCTATAATAGGTTAATCCACACTCTCATAAATTCTATCCACTGGATGATAGCATGTAACTGGCGTACCCCCACACTTCCATGGAATCAGGTCTTGACCAGAATGTCCGCGGTTAGACTTACAGAAAGAATATATCACATCCTAAATGACACTATGACTACGTTTGAACAAAAATGGGATATATGGGACAAAATCCTTGAATAACTTTTTTATATTAGAGTGATTGTACAAACCTTTTCACTCCGTTGGTTCAATTATTGTATGCCTTGTTTTTTATCTGATCTTACTAATATTTACTTTTTTCTGTTGCATCATTCTTCCCCATGTTAAGAATTTTTTTTTTTTCTTTTTTTCTCATTTTTCTCCTCCCTGCCGCAAATCATAACTGTATTGATGACTTTTATCCACATGCTTTGTATGTATTAACCTTCCAATAAAATCTTTGGTAAACAAAAAAAAGATGTCAAACAATATGAGAAAATATAGGAGGCCATTATGAAAAATAGGCAAGGGATACAGGCTATGAACATGTACATGTTTATATCCTATTTTGGATACTTATTAAGCACACCAATCCACAAAACAAGAAATCAAAGAAAACAGGTCCGACCATCAGATAGGAGAAGTCTTGGAGGCGAGTATGAGAGGGGGTGATGAGGGAGCTGGAAAGCAGGAGGTCTTGGGAGGAGCGAAGAGGATGATGATGATAATGGTAGCCCCCTATTCGTTCTTTTGAATACAGTATAAAATGGCATGTTTACTGTTGTTTCTCCCATCCTCCTGATATAAGAGAAATATACAGAGTTATCATGTGGACCCAGCTATCAGCGTGCCATCATCCCTAATTTAATTGAAAACACAGAAAACCCTCAAGGTGGGATTTTTTGGAGGCACAAAACAAACAATGAATATGTAAAATAGAAATTTTATCAATACACAAATATTTCAATGTTTAAAAAGAATAAAAAGACATCATGGACAATTGTGAGTTCATAATAGACAAAAACATGTATGATATATAGCACTTTAGACCTAGATCATGCACAAGACCTAATGCATTTCGGTGCCGATGACCTTCATCAGAGGTAATAACTTGTACATAATAAATCGGTCTGATTCAGAGAGCAAATGTCCAAATAGCAAAGTGCTGTTGGACAGTAACTCTCTGAATCAAACCGATTTATTATGTACAAATTATTACCTCTGATGAAGGTCATCGGCACTGAAATGCAACCTTCAAGAAATGGAGGGTAACTCACTGGTCCATTGAGACCTGGGGGGAAGGTAGCCCCTAAAGAGACTATCCATCTGGCCTCCCGTTGGAGCAAGATTATATCCCAGTCCCCACACCTTCCACTGGGATGGACTCTATTTAAGATTAAGAATTTGATGTCAGGGAATCTGCCATTATGCATATCCCTTACATGTCTTCCCAGTGGGAGATCAGGGTCAGTGGATTTCATGCTAAGGATGTGTCTGTAGGCACGTTTATGGAACCAACGTAAAATGATCCACAGGAGAAACTCAAAAGATAAGCCACCTCTGCAGTCTTACAATTTGCGAAGTGTATTGGTTTGTACCTCTGTCCATTGGGTAGTTTAATATTTCCATCCACATTCATGTACTTACAATACCCACATTCCCCGCATTTGAAGATTTTCTTGCGTTTGCAAGGATCACTACGAAATTCTCCCACAAATTCTCTTTGGACCAAATGGTCCCTTAATAATCTTGCTCTGCAGTATGTGATGAGGGGTTTCTGGGGGACGAATGGGGCCAGATTGGGGTCAATATGGAGAAGATGCCAGTTTTTAGTTATAATTTTTCTAATCTGATCATGTTGTTTCGTGTATGTTGTGATGATACGTATTTGATTAGCTGGTTTCTGTGCATTGCTCCCCCCTTATGTCTACAAAAAAGTAAATTACGTCTATTTAAGTTAGCTTGTTTGAAGGCTTTTTGCAGGGACTTTTTAGAATATCCCTTTCTAATAGTCTATCTCTAAGTTTACCTGCTTCGGACAGAAATTAATCTTTGTCCGAGCAGTTGCGGTGTATATGCAGATATTGGCTATATGGGATGGACTGTATCAGTGGTCTTGGATGTGAGCTGCTGGCGTGTAGGATTGTATTAGCCGCAGTCTCCTTTCTAAAGAGTGTACTTAGAATTTTACCTTCTGGTCCTTTCATTATTGTTACATCCAAGAACATGATTTTTTGGGGGTCTGATGTCATGGTAAACTTCAAATTGAAGTGATTTCTGTTTATTGCTTACAGGCATTGATTTAGTAGCTCACATGAGCCATTCCAGGTTATAAATATGTCATTGATAAATCGATACCCTGTTAATATGTTACTGGTCAACTCCATCAAACTCTCCTCAGCCAAAAAGGTTTGTTCCCACTCCCCCAGGTACAGATTGGCATAGGATGGGGCATAACATGTCCCCATCGCTACGCCTTGTGCCTGGAGGTAGTGGGAATGAGCAAAACCAAATACACAGACTTCATTCCTTCCTCCTGTGGAATATAACTAGCAGCAAGGGGGTAATTTGATTTCCTTGACTTTTTGGATACTCCATGAATGAGGACTCACTACACCAACAGCCAGCCCACACCACCACCCCACGGGGAGGTGAGATTGCACCCGCCAGAAAATCTTAAAGGCGCATCCACTTATGGTCTGATTGACTCTCAGCACAATGTGGGTATGTTGGCCATCATAGAGATACAATGGTTACATAAATGCCTTCATATGCATATTGTGTGTCTCAATAATATATCCCTCTGTTGCATGTATATTTTTGATCTAGTAATCTAGTAATCTAGCAAAAGACCTGAAACATCAGGTACTGGAGAAAGTATTGTTGCAAATTTCTTGGAACTTCTACAATTCTGACAATTGCATTTGCTACCTATGTACTGAGATGTTTTGTATGTCATGACTGCTGCTTTTTAGTTGCAGTGGAACACATCTATGTTGGGTGGTTCCCCATGTATTTTATACTTTGAAAATAAATACTAATTTTAGAAAATTGGTGGTGTCTGTTGGCTCTAAAATCCCACCCATAGGGCTTTCAAGTTAATTCATTTTAAGAGCTATAGCTCTAGCTATTATAAGTAAATTCTTTAGAACTGAATCTAAGTGTGGTCTCCATTACTCTTACAGTGTTAAGATTTAAATGAGTGTACCCAGAGTGTCAGGAGTGGTGGAGGACTCTCGAAGTGGGGAGGACCAAGGAGGAATTGATTTCTCATGCGACCCTCAAGAGGGCAGCGCTACATTTGGGGGCTCGTCCAGGATTCCCCCTATTTTGAACCTCAAAAGGTCTGAAGAACCCCCTCTCAGTCCAATGGACTTAGTTCCTGCCACCAAGTGGAAGCAAGAAGAAGGGAGCAGGTTGGAGCTGTCTAGCATACTCAAGTTAGCTGGAGTGAAAGGGATGTACGATTGATGCTGAGAGGGGCCTTCCCCAAGCAAGGATCCTATGTTGTGGATTTAAAGTATGAAGAAGATAAAACTTATGCTTTAGTAGAATCGAGGGAAAGTGTTCCAGTGAGTCTTCGAAAAGAAACTGTGACCCTGACCAAGGGATTGGAGGCTCAGACAGTACCATTGCGGATGGAAGAAGGATCAGGATTGGAAGAAGTCTTGAGTACATTTGCAAAGACTGATTTGGAGGATAAAGGGGCGGAGGCCACCCTCAAGGGATTGCCACCTGCTTCATTCTATATGGATATGGGTAGGCTTGTAGAAAGTCTAATTAAGAGCAACAATATTACAGCTCATCAGGGTTACGGAAAATTGCAAGGTGGGAAAGGATTCTGCAAAGGCAAGACCAAATCATCCTATTGTTCTAAGCCTGTTGCTAAAAGGAATACAGATTGCACCCAGCTATCCCGGGTTGATGAAGATGGTAAGAGAAGGGGAGGCTTTGTTAGTTGAAATAAACCAAGGGTCTCCCAGAGGGGCTATTGTCACTCTAAAAGCTGGGAAAGTGACAGCTCAACAAGTGCAAATCGAGTCGGGAATGTTTGAAGCTGACAGTGAGGAGGGCTCAGAATGGGGAGAGAGTACCAGAATCCCTATGCCCCCTCTGACACCCGAAGAGTCTCCAGTTAAACTGCTGACACAGGTAGTACAAGCTCAAGATCATTTGCAGCAGACCAACAGAACTGATGCAAAGAAGTGTTTCAAGTGTGGGGAGTTGGGCCATTTTAGGAGACAGTGCCCACAAAGAGGAGAAGAGTTCAACTTTAAGGCAGAATTATTGAAGGCGTTAAAACAGATTTTGGCAGCTCAGACAGCGGGAAACTTCAGAGGATCTCAGTGAAGGTGCCAACTGAGAACCTGAAGAGCGCGAGCTCCAAAAAGCCACGCGAGAACAGGACAAGTCCAAGGAAGAAAAGTCCTAAGAAGGAGCGAGAGTTTGACCCGTCCCCGAGGTCTGAGTGCCAGGCACAGAGAGTCAACACTGAAGTGGTTTTTAGAGCCAGAGTTAGATCCTCACAAAGTGGGCCAATAAGAAATGCAAATGTTCTAAAGAAAAGTGCTCTCTCAGAAAAGTTGGTAGGGCCTTCTCCCATTGTTTCTGTGCAAGTGGAAGGCATTTATACCAGGGCCTTGTTAAATACTGCTTAGATTACCCTTCTCTATAGTTGGAGTTGGAAGAACTGGAAGTTTGGGGACTTGGTACCAATAAATTCCCATATGATGGATGCATCCCTATCAGAATTTCCTTTGGACCAGCTGCCACTGGTAGGGTGGAAACCTTCGACACTCTGGCTGTGGTGTGTCCCAGACCAGCAGGAGCATAATTCCATGATTATTGGGACTAATACTGATTTAGTCCGAAGACTGTTGGAGAAGGTACTAGGAGAAAATGGAGTAGTACCTGAAAAAATTCATCCTACTTTATACCAGGCCTGTCGGCAAGTGATCCAGGAAAAGAAGGCCTCAGCTCAAGGAGTGGGCCGCCTGTGGAAACTGGATATGAAGGAAACTGTGCTCCAGTCTGGAGAAGTCACCTGTTTAAGGGCTACTGTGAAATTGACCTGGGATCATCCTGGGCCTTTTATAGTGCTAGAAATGGATGCTCAGACCGAAGCTGCAGAGTTGATCATGATCCCTGAGATAGTGCCCACAAAAGCTCTGCTGAGGAACCAGAACAAAGTGCCTATTAGTTTGCAGAATATCTCTGACCATCCTGTAACTCTGAAGGCGAGGATGTCTGTGGGTCAAGTGATTGCAGCCACTCCGGTGACACCTGAAGAAGATCAGGGAGAAGAAGGTATGAGCAATCTCAGAAAGGAGATGGAAGAGTGCGTAGTTGGTTTGCCTCCCACCTGGAGAGAGAGTGAAGGCTCAACTACGACGATGGAAGGAGATATTCGCTAATGTAGATTTCAATGTGGGGTGCTGGTAAGAGAAAATTGGCACTTTTTTGGACTTTGGCGCCTATGCGCGCCCCTGTGCGCATCCACCCGTGCACGCGCCCCGGAAACGGCGACAGATGGTGCTGTTTAAACCCCCTGCACCTGTCAGCAAGCGCTGTCTGTTCTACAGCGTCTGAGTACCTGTGAGCCCCAGCTCTGTTCCTGTTTCCAGTACCTGTGACCCTTCCTGTTTCCTGTTCGACCCGGCTTGACCTGACCTGCTGATATCTGCCTGCACCAACCCCGGCTATCCACAACCACCCAATTGTCTGATCCTTCTGTACTTCTGCTGCCCGCCTGATAACAAACTTTGCTTGGACTTGACCATTTTCTTGCCTGACACCTTTGTACGGCACAGCCAGCTAGTTGCCGACCCAGCCTGTATGACCACTCTTCTGATCTGCACGACCACCTGGAACATCACATCACCATCAGTGACCATCCAGCCCTCGTGCCATCCCGCACTCTTGGACTTCCTGTCCGCTCTATCAGGGGTCCCTGAATCGGTGCGGAAGAGTGGTTGTTCCCTGCATAAGTCAGCCTCCACCACCAGGATCGTGACAGGTGCGCTAAGAGTGCCCATCATAGGATCCGATTGCAGGAAGAGAAACCGTTCAGGGAAAGAGCCCGTAGGATTCCTCTTAGTGATATGGAGGATCTGATGAAACAGTTAGCTGAGTTAAAAAGATCTGGAGTAATTCAGGAATCGGCTGATGGAGTGGCAACTGACCCGAAGAAACTGGAAGCAGTCACTGCCTGGCCACGACCAGAGACTGTAACAGAACTGAGATCCTCTTTTGCTCCTACTATCGGAGGTTTGTGGCTAATATCGCTAGAATAGCCAAGCCTTTAAATGATCTGTTACAAGTGGCCTCTGGAGAGGGAGAAAAAAAAGACCAGTAAAGACGGCTGGAAGAAAGGGGAAGATGGAATCTATTTGCAACCAGACCGGACCACAACCGGAGACTGTAACAGAATTGAGATCCTTTTTTAGGATTTTGCTCCTACTATCAAAGGTTTGTGGCTAATTTCACAAGAATAGCCAAGCCTTTAAATGTCCACTGAAGAAGTTCCGGTTTGTGTGGAACGCAACGCGTATGGAGGAAGTAGCGTGATGTCACCCACTCTATTCAATTTTACAGACAATCTGTCTGATTTTATGTGCATTTTGGAATTTATGCCGTTTATCCTGGCACTGGGACACAGTGCCTTCATTGTGAGTTCGATTTTAATACATTAAAATAAATAGTGAAACTTTACAGACAGCACTATATTATCTCCTTTGTTTACACATGGTTTATGGCATATGGGATGCTGAGGTCTGCTTAGAGGTGATCTATACTGAAGCTGTGAGAGTACCTGAAGGCACTAGCCGTCCCGGCTTAAGGGAACAAGTGCTATTGATCCTGTAGTACTGGATCCAGTTGTGGAGGTGAGCTGCTAGTGGTACTACTGGTGGATATGCACTGAAGCACTTTAAGAATTTTGCCTTCTCACCCTGCAGACACTCTTTTGGTGTATCTCGTATTGGAATCATATTTGAACTATGAATCACTTGGACTTTATTAAGCGCTGCACTTTCTTTTCCAAGCCTTTACATGAACTGTTACAAGTGTCCTCTGGAGAGGGAGAAAAAAAAGACCAGTAAAGACAGCTGGAAGGAGGGGGAAGATGGAATCTATTTGCAACCAGTGGAGAGCTGCATGAGAAGATGCTTGTCAACAACTGAAATAAAGTTTAACTAAGGCCCCAGTTTTAACTTACGCTGATCCCTCTAAGCCCTATGAACTTCATAGGAACCAGCAGAGATAAGTTGGGTGGGATACTTTATCAGGAGCAAGATGATCAACTCCGGCCGGTGGATTATGTAAGCCGAAGTCCCATTTGAGAGGCGTTACCCAGCTCTTAAGTTGGAGTTTTTGGCGTTGAAATGGGCAGTTGTGGATAAATTGAAAGATTACTTGCATGGAGCCCAATTTGTCGTCAAGACTGACAGCAATCCATTGACATACCTGCTGATGATGGCAAAACTGGATTCTACTAGGCACAGATGGCTAGCCACCTTAGCTGGGTTTCAATTCAGTCTTAAATATCATCCTGGTATGTGAAACAGAGATGTTGATGTCTTGTCCCACCGGCCATATCGTCCGAATCAGAAGCCTCAAGAGTGGACTTCTGTGCCAGGTGATGGAGTGCAAGCCTTATGCAAAGGTCTGGTTCATAGGTTACAAGGAGGAGCAGGGGCTGAATCAACAGGAGTCTCGCCAGCAGGGATTCCCTCATCATACTGTGGACTGACCCAAGTGAGAAGTGAAGGCCTCCCTCGATTGACCAAGAAGGAGATAAAGATTGATCAGGAACAGGATTCTCTGGGTCAGGTGGCTTTGCAGGCCCTAACACAGTGGAACCCTCAATTACTTTTACAGAACACTGTCAAGCAAGCTAGGGTATTACATCGTGAGTGGAATGGATTGCAGTTAAGAAATAGGCTGCTTTATAGACGAGGTCCAAATGAAGAGATGGAGGAGATTTGGCAGTTGTACTTGCCCAAGAAACATCAAAATTCTGTCCTGGTGTCCTTGCATGACGAACATGGACATTTAGGCATAGAAAGAACTTTCCAGTTAATCAGAGACAGATTTTATTGGCCTGATATGAGAAGGGGAGTGGAGGGTTACTGTCGCTCTTGTATTTCGTGCATTCAGAGAAAGACTCTTCCTGCCTGGGCTGCTCCCATGGAACATTTGCAGATTTAGGGCCCTTTAGATTTTGTGTGTATTGACTTTTTGTGCCTGGAGCCAGATACAGGTGGAAGAAGTAAAATCTTGGCGGTCACTGTCCATTTTACCCGGTATGCTCAAGCTTATCCTACGAAAGATCAGCAAGCCGTCACTGTAGCTAAGGTATTGGTGGATAAGTTCTTCGTACATTATGGACTACCTGTATGCATCCACTGTGATCAAGGGAGGGATTTTGAGAGCAGGCTAATCCATCAATTATGCAAGTCTCTGGGCATCAAGAAGTCATGTACTACTCCATATCACCCTCAAGGTGACACTCAACCTGAACGCTTTAACAGAACTTTATTGAACATGTTAGACACTTTGCCCTCTGAGAAGAAGCAGAATTGGGGAAATCATATTGCCACTTTAGTACATGCCTACAACAGTACTGTGAGCGATGCAACTGGGTACTCCCCATACCGTCTCATGTTCGGATGAGAGGCTAGACTGCCAATTGACTTGGTTTTTGGGATATCTGCGGACGACACCTCTTTAACATCTCATCGAGGTTATTTAAAGCGATTAAGAAAGAATTTGAAGAAAGCCTATGAAGTTGCCAGACAACATGCTACCACTCGGGAGGCTAGGAATAAGAAGAATTTTGATCTTAGGGTGAAAGTTCAAGAACTACAACTGGGAGATAGAGTACTGTTAAAGAATTTAGGTGTACCTGGAAAGCATAAAATAGCTGATAGTTGGAGACCTCATCCTTACATTATTTGCAAGCGACTTCCTGGATTACCTGTGTATCAAATTAGACCTGAGGGTCAAGATGGTCCTTTAAAAATGTGGCATCCTGATCATTTGCTTCCTCTTACTGATGCTGTTAGGATGTCTTCTGTTTCCAGATGTTTCTCTGGAAAATCCAAAACCACCCAAAATGAAATCTCAAAGGAAATTTACTGCTAAAACCTCTAAATTGGTTGAAGACAACAGTGAGGATGAGGCAGGAATACCATCATGGATGTGGGACCCTGTTAGAGATCCTGGAATGGAAACCCGACCTAGGGGTTATAGACCCACATCCTCTCCTGGAGTCAGCAGGCCCTTTCAGTTTTTCAAGCCACAGATAGTTACCCCTCCATTACCTTCAGGTAAATCTACCTTCACAGATCCCAAAATCAAAACAGTATCTAAGAAGAATTGTTTTATCCCATTGAGCAAGTCTCCCTATAAAGAGATGAAAGTGAAGAATGAACTTGATGGTGTATCTTCGGACGTGTGGGAATCACCAGATTTAAGTTTCACTGAAGATTGTATTCCTGGCATTCCAACCAATGAGGAATTAAGTGAAGACATCAACCCTAATTTGTTAGATGAGATGGATTCAATTAAGTGAAGATGTTGATCAGTCAGAAGCCTCTTCCAAAACATTAGAGAAGAGAAATCCTTCTCATTCTGCCTTAGAAACGGTCACTCCTCCTGAGTTAGCAGCTGAAGCAGTTTTTTCATCATCAAATAATCACCCGATGAGCCCTTGTTCTCCTATTCGTCTTCACTGGAACATTCATCCACCCCAAAGACTGACTTATGATACACTTGGGGAAAATTTTGATCGACTAATACCTACCATTCAAAGAGCTGGTTCTGTTCCAAGTCTGATTGTGCATAATCAATCTGAAAGTGTTTCCCCCATGGCCCCTGACACTATTGGTTGGGACACGGCTATTGCCCTGGCCTGTCAGAAAACTGATTATGAACTCACCAAAAATGTGTATGGGTTGTTCCAGCAAGACCCTGAAGTTTGTCAATATCTGTTGAATGTTGCTGAAAGTTAATTTCAAGTGATTTAGTTATATGTATATATACATTTGGGGACCAAATATTTCAAGTGGGGGGAGAATGTAGCCAGGAGTCAAATAGAGCTCCTTAACATGGGACATTTCATGTTTATTGATGTTGTGGAGACTCCCCTCTAGTGTTGAAACTGCTGAACAGAATGGTCATGTGAGAGGTACTGCTTGTGGGATTTGTAGTGCTACAGAGGAAGTCTGTCCCTGGATTCTGCAATAGAAGGACTCCATTTCCCAGGATGCTTTGCTGCAGGAAGAGCTCTTTGGAGAAACAATGCTTTGTGGGAAAACCTATTTAAGTGGGGGGAGGAGTTGTCTCCAGTCTCTTTGGGTGGCGTGATCGACTAGTGGGGATCTGTGTGTGTTTCAGCAGGATTGCAGCCTGCGGTCTAAGTCAAGTGATCCAGTGGACTAAAATTACACAGCACCCCAGCGAGCTGCAACACTACTTTGTTCCAGTGAGTGACCAGTAGAATCAGCGTCCCAGCACTTGAGTTTGTTCCAGATTCAGCCGCATCTGAAGTGTGAGCAGTGGTTGATCTGGAGAGAACTGAAGGAGAGCAGTGGAAGCCATTTTCCCTAAAGCAAAGAGCAAGTGGACACCATCAGTTCCAGTGTCATCAGCACAGCCTGGGCAGCCAGATTGCTTCTTGTGATCAACGGGGTTGGTGAGCAGGCAGAAGCCTACCTTTGAGTATACTCAGTTGATTCTATACTTCCTTGTCAGTACAGACTCAGCTTTCTTTTTTTTTTCCCGCTTCAGTAGACATCATCAAGAGATCAATTTCAGTTTGATGTTCATATGATGTTCTCTTGCTTAGTCTCATCATTGTGGTATGTTTAATTTCTCACTTTTTTTTCTCCCCTTCCCTTCCCTCCACACTTCAAATCTTTATTATTAACATTGCTTATCAACCCTTGTCCATCCCCCCTCCTCTTTCCCTTACGACCCTGGTAACACAAGACAAAAAAGGCCTGGTTCTAAATAAGTATCTTATGCTCTGATTTTCTCCCATCTTGTCTTCCTCTCAACACCATTCATCCCGCATCTCTATCTTGTATTCGTTTATTGTATCCCATTCACACTCATTGGCACATTCTCTTATCCTTTTGCTCTTTTTTTTTTTTGGTTATCTACCTAATCCGTTTCCCTCAGCCACCGTCCCCATTTTTTTTTCAAATTTGCCCAGTTTTCCTCTTTTTACATACGTTCCTCTCTCCTTCCATTTTGTTTCATTAACCGTATTGACCCAGTCTTCTACAGTTGGCGGGCACCTAGACTGCCATTTTTGTGTAATCACTTTTCTAGCCTGAAATAAACAGCCCTCTACCACTCAGAGGAGTTCGGGTATTACCTACTCCTCCATCAATTCTACCCAAGATGCACAGTCTAGCTTCCCTGTCAGGACCTGTGTCCTTGCTTGGGTCACCTGCTGGTGGCAGTATTGAGAAAACCAAGTGGTGTAGTTCTGGTGGCCACCAGCGGGTGTCTCCCAGGAGATTGAGCTTTGTGTGTGTATATGTTATTCGTTGGTCCCTATGGTCTATTCCCCTCGTCCCTCGGTCCATGGCCCTTGTCTTTCTCTCGTTCCCTTGTCCAAGTCCTTAGTTCAGAGACCCAGACCTAACGTCTAGTCCTTAGTCTCGTCCAGTCCAGTCCAAGTCCGTACCTGTGTCGAACGTCCCTTTTGTGACTTCGTTACCCTGTCCCTCGTTCCGCCCGAATATATCAGGGTCGTCTGGGTAGTCCACGTCGAATTACTCGAGTTAGAGGACCCTCTGTGGGCGACCACCGGTGGTCTTGATGTGGTGAACCAAAAGAGTTATGACGGTGGTCGTCCACTGGGTTCG
>BLSH010388810.1:197236-221545 GCA_018402905.1 Glandirana rugosa | reverse complement strand
TGGACGGTGCTTTACAGTGCAGATGGACAATGACCCGAAGCATACTGCGAAAGCAACCAAAGAGTTTTTTAAGGGAAATAAGTGGAATGTTATGCAATGGCCAAGTCAATCACCTGACCTGAATCCGATTGAGCATACATTTCACTTGCTGAAGACAAAACTGAAGGGAAAATGCCCCAAGAACAAGCAGGAACTGAAGACAGTTGCAGTAGAGCCCTGGCAGAGCATCACCAGGGATGAAACCCAACGCCTGGTGATGTCTATGCCTTCCAGACTTCAGGCTGTAATTGACTGCAAAGGATTTGCAACCAAGTATTAAAAATTGAAAGTTTGATTTATGATTGTTAATCAGTCCCATTACTTTTGGTCCCTTAAAAAGTGGGAGGTACATATACAAACTGTTGTAATTCGTACACTATTCACCTGATTTGGATCAAATTAAAGCTGAAAGTCTACAGTTAAAGCACATCTTGTTAGTTTCATTTCAAATCCATTGTGGTGGTGTATAGAGCCAAAAAGATTAGAATTGTGTCAATGTCCCAATATTTATGGACCTGACTGTATATAGTGCTGTCAATTTACACAGTGCTTTACAGAGAGAACATGCAAACTCCAGGCAGGTGGTGTCGTGGTTGGGATTCAAACCAGCAACCCTTTTGCTGTTAGGAGAAAGTGCTAACCACTACACCACTGTGCTGCCCATATCGTCTGGTATGAGTCAGTTCAACAGAATTCAGACGATATTCGGCCGGTGTGTATGGCAGAACACATTAGATCAGCAGGGAGATCGTTGTACTAACATCAGATAGTTAGTACAGCGAGCTCATCTAGAGCCCCTACCTTTTTTTTTGTCGTTCAGTCCGCTGGGTTGAATGAAAAAAACTGATAGTGTGTTCCAGGCTTTAGGTTTGGCTCTTGAACACTCAGATTACGAGTCTGCTTTTCTCATGGAGTGTGACTGAAGTGCATCCCAAGACATCTGCCTACTGACCCTTTGTCCATATCCTTATTTAGATGTTGAACTTTACAATTATTGGAGGATCCACCTGCCCAGAGTGCCCTTTTTACAACTATTTTTGCTTAGTCCTAGGGAATACTTTACTTAACCAGTGTCTGGCCCTGCGTACTCTCAAGGGATACCTATTCTGCCTTATTCATCCTTCTCCAGAAACCCCTTACCTCACAGTCCCTTATCAGGACTTTTCTGCAGGGAGTTGCTCATAACATTTCCCCATTTCAAATTCCTGTGTCACCTTAGGATCTCAACCCAGTGCTATCTGCTCTTCACAGACCCTCATTTGAACTAATTAGAGACATTCCTTTAACCCAGCACTAGAAGGGATAAAAAAGATAATCAAAGATTTACAACCCATTATAACAGAAGATGAAACTCGGAAAGAAATATTCCAACAACCCCCAATATTGGCTTTCAGACATCCACCCAATCTCAGACAAAAACTAATCAGCAGGAAACTTCACTCTAATTATGAAGTCACAAATAATGGAAGCAAGTCCTGCAATAAAAAACGTTGCAAACAGTGAAACCAGATGAATCAATCTAGAAGTGTCACACACACAAATGGAACCTTCAATATCATAGGATCATACAGCTGTACCTCTAGTAATGTAATATACCGCATTCAATGCAATAGGTGCAGCAAAGGGTCTTATGTTGGGGAAACAGGACAGAAATTGCAAATAAGGATGAATTTACACAGACATTCCATCAAGAATCATAAAGAAAATGACTTCTGCACACCAGTGGGACATCATTTTTCACAACCGCACCACACTATTGAAGACCTCAATGTTATAGTTCTTAAAGGGAATTTCAGAACTATCCAGGCAGGGAAAACATTTGAACTAAGAATGAAAAATAACGGTTTAAACTTAGATATAGGTTTTCTTACTCATTATTCTAAAGTTTTACGACCCCCTCTGTGATTTCCATCCCCCCTCCCCAGTTTATACATCTCCCTCTGTGTTATCTCACTGACACTACTGCAAGTTTTATTCCCATTTGTGTTTGTTTATTTTTCCTTTCCCTCAGAAATCTTTTGCTTTTTTTTTCTTCTTTTTTAACATTCAGTGAAAACTTTTGTGAATCAGTACTGCTTGGACCTTGAAGAAGGGGACATACCCCGAAAGCTTGTCCTGAAAAATTGTATGTTAGTGCAAATAAAAAAAGTATCACGGACAGTACTCAATTTTCTCTGTCACAATTGCACTAATACGGCTATAATTACCTCAGACATTCCTTTGGAAGAGTTCCCTTAAGGCTGCCATCGTGTCTGTTAGAGCTGCTAACACAGAAACACACTTATCTTGTAAAGATCCTTTTCTTGTTTGGCACAAGGACAAAGTGTTTTTGAGCCCAAAACCTTCCTTTATGCCTAAGGTGGTCTTTTTTGGTCTTTTTGTCACCTCAATAAGGACATGCCCCCCCCCCCCCTCTGTCCTCCCCAATACATGACGGAAATTGCCCTACATTGCTGTGGTTAGGGCCACCACAGTCTACCTGAAAGCTACAGTCACCTGGTTCTCTGTTCATACGTTCTCCAAGTTCTACCAAGCGGACTTTTGGGCCTCAGTTGATGCCAGCTTCAGCTGTAAGGTGCTTCAAGCTGTTACCTGAGCATTTGGTTGGGTTCCTTAAACCCTTGTTTTTCTTGTAGGTTTGTTGGCAGTTTAAGTTTCTATGTTGTTGCCCACTTCTCAGTTGAATTGCTGGGGTATGTCCTATGGCAGGGATATGCAATTAGCGGACCTCCAGCTGTTTCAAAACTACAAGTCCCATCATGCCTCTGCCTCTGGGTGTCATGCTTGTGGCTGTCAGAGTCTTGCTATGCCTCATGGGATTTGTAGTTCTGCAACATCTGGAGGTCCGCTAATTGCATATCCCTGTCCTATGGTCTATGAATTCCAGTCCTGTGTCTTGTACTTTACAAGTGAGATAATAGCAATTTAACTGTACTTAACTGTAAATTCCTTTTCTTTCAGTACAGTTCAGGACACAGACCCCTCCCCTCTGTCTTTTTTTATGTAATCTTGATTTGTTTTATCCAAAGACAGAGTGTGAGAAGAAACAAACAAGCTTACATATCTTAATACAATTTTACATATATAGCCAGTGGTGCCCACGCAGGGGCCCTGCACATATAATCAAGTATCTAAATGTTTGCATAGACATGGAAAGAGTCACTTGCGACAATGCCATCACAGTAAGATACCCCTTAAGTTTTCTGCTCTGTGTCTTGATCGCTTCTTATTGCTTGCTAAAAAATGAGCGCCACATGGAGTGGACAGGGTTTTATGAGTATGCCCCAGGAGGGACCTTAGCAAAAGTGTTTGCCAGTGCTCAGTCACCTGAAGGTAGCAGCATATAACCCATGGTCTATGAATACCAATTTTGAAGTTACAAGTATGTCCAAATCCCCATTTCTGAAAAATCCCACAAATTTACTATATCTTGTGCATTTGCATTTCACAGATCCTACTGCCTGAACTACAGGGTGTTGAGAGGAGGGGTTTCAGGAGGCACAGTCAGTATAAGAATCACTGCTTAGACAGCAATGTACCATGGGATATGTAGTCCTTAGAAAACAAAATTAAAGCAAAGGGATATGCAGAGAAGACGCCTCAAAGCATGCAGGGAATCCAGGAAGTTAATGAAAGAGAAAGGGTAGCAAATAATGTGCACTTGCAACATGGAAGTAGATTTTTCAAATAAGCTTATGTTGGATTGTCAAAATATAACATGTTATAAATTGATAGTGTATGCTGTGACTTTTGGTCACTTCTACCCCCCTTCCTGCCCAGGCCAATTTTTAGGTTTCAGCACTGTCACACTTTGAATGACCATTGCTCCATGCAACACTGTACCCAAATGAAATTTTTATCATTTTTTTTCACAAAAATAGGGCTTTCTTTTGGTGGTATTTAATCACCACTGGGTTTTTATTTTTCACTAAACAAACAAAAAAAGACCGAAAATTAAAATAAAAAAAACAAAATTTTTCATAGTTTGTTATAAAATTTTGCAAACGGGTCATTTTTCTCCTTCACAGATGTGCGCTGATGAGACTGCATTGATGGGCTGCACTGATGGGCTGCACTGATGATGTGGCACTGATAGGTGGCACTGGTGGGCACTGATGAGGAGGCACTGATGAGACTGCACTGATAGGTGGCACTGATGGGCTCTGATAGGCGGCACTGATAGGTACTGGTATGCGGTACTGATGGGCACTGACAGGTGACACTGATGAGGAGGCACTGATTGGCAACTCCCATATACTTGTGAGTGGTGAGGAAGGCATGAAACATGTAGATAAGATTTTTTTTTCTCTTCTGAAAATTCAGGGCACATTCCTCATTCAGCCTGAGAATCCTTTTCCTGACATTGCTACATGCTGCCTTTTGGGGAAAAGTTACTTTCAGTAGAAATTAATTGAGCTAGCTTCCAAGGCCATATCATTTTTTTGGTCATTGAGTAATTTGCACATTTAAGTCCACACCTGAAAAGTTTATGTCTGGCTATGCCCTAAGACTCATTTATACTTTGCTTTGTAACAGCTTTAGAATATGTGCTCCAGAATTTAGCATTCAACTCCCATGTCATTTGTTAGCACTATTTTTATATTTTGGAAATGTCCTTACCCTAATGAGAAGCACCTAAAGACAGATTTGGGTTGATTTACCAAAAGACTAGATTCTTTTCACTTTGCAAAGTGAATGCTTTTTTTTTTATTACTATCAGTCAGTTTTATTAAATATACAAGTTTCAAAGTAAACATTTCTTTTGTTAAGTGAACAGCCTCTGATGTGTCCTTTATAGTACAGATTTTTACATAGGCCTGTGGTCTTTTAAATGTCACACGCAGAACAGGAATTTAATAGTTAGGAGCAATCTTTACCATTAGCAAACAAGATAAATGGATTTAGATCTAAAATAGGATGCATACAGTTACATCACAATTAGCTGGGCTTTTTAAATCCAGTTAGTTAGTACATTTAATCTTCCTATCAAGGGGTGGAGCATACCAGTTTTAAGAAGCTTGTCTTTAATATAGGATGACCTACAAAGTCATAGAGCTTGCACTATGTTAAATCTACTCTGCAAAAAGATGAATACAAAAGGAATATTGTAAGGTGGGAAAGGGAAATCAGCTATTTTGTTTCTTAAATTACCCTAGTCCTGACATCCCACATAAAAACTACAGTATATCAAATTACCCAAAATTTGGAAGTTAAAATTCAGCACCAGGGATAGATATTCATAACACTAAAACTGACAAAATATTTTTTTTTATTTTAATTATAGAAAACTCTGTTCAAAGGTATAACCAATAGTTTGGTCCAATACCTTTGAAATACATGGCACATCATCATCTTGCATAACAGCTACTGACTTATTCCATACTAATTTTAAACCAGTGTATACATTTACAAACTGTTACTAGTGCTTTGACTATTGTTGGAAATTGCTTGAAATTAACATGTTTCATGGGCAACATCTGCTTTCTCAGGATATAGATATTTTTTAATAAGTGTGTATATGGGTGGCACAGTGGTGTAGTGGTTAGCACTTTCGACTAGCAACACAAAGGTCATTGGTTCAAATACCAACCACAGCACTACCTGCCTGGAGTTTGCATGTTCTCCCTGTGCCTACGTGGGTTTCCTCCCACACTCCAAAGACATGCTGGTAGGTTAATTGGATCCTGTCTAAATTGGCCCTAGTATCTGTATGTATGAATGTGAGTTAGGCACCTTAGATTGTAAGCTCCTTGAGGGTAGGGACTGATGTGAATGTACAATGTATATGTAAAGCACTGTGTAAATTGACGGCACTATATATGTACCTGAAATAAATAAAATATGATGATCTATTGTTCAATATGAATAATGGCATATTCTCCAATTCATATCACATATATAGCAAATAAAATTATATATATATTTATATATAAAACTTTCTAGAAGTCAAAGTGGAGTGTGTGTAGCTAGTAGGCATCTAGCAAGTAATGTTCGGCCAGGCTTCCATTTACTCCTTGGTACTGTTTACCTTCTATGGTATGAGCTCTACCTGTCTATACTACTCATATTTATTTGATTTCCCTCACCAAGGAGCAGCCATCTTTATAAGACCAGATAGCCCCATGCCAAAGTAACGGGTGCTACCTAAGTAGAAGCAAGCAACATTAAAACAAAGATTTTAAGTTTGTTAACCAGATGCTGCACACATTTTGGGAGGCAAAATATGCCATGCATCCAACTAAGGCTCCTTTCACACTTGTGTGACTTGGGATCCGACTTGTGAGATCCCAAGTCACAGGACATTCAATGTATTTCTATGAGAACCATTCCTACTGACACTACAGAAGTCGCTGCGACTTCAGAAAAGGTTCCTGCACTACTTTGTTCTGACTTTTGATGTGACTTTGGTCCAGAGAATGTAAAGTTAGACCAAAGTCGCACCAAAAGTCACATCAAAGTCACACTCCAAAGTAGCACTGGAAATCATGCAACTTTGGAGACGCCCTAATGTAAAAGTAGCCTAAAAGAGAGGTTTGTATCATACTTTGTACTCTAGGTACAAGAGTAGTGTCTATTATAAAACGCCAGCTGTAAACATTCTAAAGCAGTTATGGCAAACCTTGGCACCCCACATGTTTTGGAACTACATTTCCTATGATGCTCATGCACTCTGCAGTGTAGTTGAGCATTACGGGAAATGTAGTTGCAAAACATCTGGGGTGCCAAGGTTTGCCATCACTGCTCTAAAGGCTGCAATAGATGCCTAGAATTTTGTCCAGTTCCTGTTGAATTGCAGTAACTTTGAGCCGTGGATAATCTTGGTGCCACCATGCAGCTTAACAAGTCAAATTTTAATTGACTTTTGATTAAGAAGCCAGGTGGAAAATAAATATTTTTTTTTTGGGGTGGGGGGGGGGGGTAGATATGTTTTAAGACAGAACACTATTCACTATACAGGCAGCACCACGTGAGGAGCTCAAATAAAGCATTGGGCTGAAATGGGAGAATTAGTCTTCAAGGGGCCACATATTACTCTAACATTGTCCACTTTTGATGTCCATTTTTGCTTTTACATGTTTTGAACAGCATATCAATAAACGATGCATGAGGAGAAAATGTTCATAGCTGAAACTTGCACAGATGTAGGGAAATGGTAATGGCATGGTCATGGAGGGGGTAAAGCAGCACACATTTATTGTAGATTTGGAGAGATTAGGCAGCAGGACAGGATTATGGTGGGTGATGAGGCAAGAGGTTGTAAGTCTACACAGGGGAGGGGGAGAGAGATAAGGCATCGGGACCAGATGGTGCACGGGTGAAAAGAAGACACAGTGGGATGGGACTATGGTGGGGGAGGAAAGGAGGCAGCAGAACAGGAGTCAGTAGGACCAGATATTGGAGGAGAGGAGGAAATGCAGTGTTTTAGTATTTTTGTGTGTGATTTGGTGGAAGATTTCTCTCTGATGTGAGCCACACTCAGTAGGGTGCAAAGTACCAGCCTTTCCTGACTGCTTGTCTTGCTATTCTAGAAGACATTAGAAAGTGGGAGAATGTCTCTATTCCTACTGGTGGCTGGTTCAACAAATTGTAGAGGCAGCAGTCTAGTCCGTCTCTATCCATATATATCCACACATATTGGATGTTTTGTTTAGAAAGAGATGTGCATTTCTCTTTCCGTGAACTGTTAGTAAATGGTATTGTATCATTATTTTTATATATTGTTTTACATTTTGCAGCAGAGCAATTCTCATTTCATTCAATTAACCCATTTATAATTGACCTTGCTAAACTGTAACTGTATGTCATGAGAGTCACTAAGGCAAATGATTGGTTGTCTAGTGATAACTAGTTCAGGTAGGACTGTCCATTGCTCTGAGCTATTGCACATGGGGGCACAAGAAAGGTCATATGATGTTAACCACTCACCTGCAGAAGTGCATAGTATCAACTTGATACATACTGTATTTGTTATATTTTTGTTTAGAAATAAGCAATGCTGAAAATGGATTACCTATCATTGGTTGACTTTATCAAAGGTTTACATCAATTTGGTTTCACTTTAAGAGTCTGGAATAACCTAAGTGCTGAGAGAGCCACTGATCATATTTATTTCTTCAAGTACTTTTGCTATGCTAAGCTTACTATCAAGCAAAGCATATCTGCTGGGCTAATTATTCAGACAAATGTGTGTTTTCTACCTAAAGCCTAGTATGCATGGGTCGTATGTCCGGCGACATCGGCCGGTTCAATAAAAACCGGCCTGTGTACATGGCTACCGGTGTGGATGAGCATGCTGGAAAACCAGCCAGTGGCTGAGAGCGCTGACCGGAGTGTTCTGATTGGGGGGCCATCCCTCTGTCATAACACAATAGCTCAGCAGGGGAGATCACTGTACTAACATCGTATTGTTAGTACAGCGGCTCCGACCTGAGCTGTCAGCTTTTTTTCTTTCAACCTGCTGGGTTAAACAAAAAAAAAAATGATAGTGTGTACTAGGCTGAAGGTTTGTATTTGCAAGCAAACACCCAGTCTTGGTGCTCTGTTTTATTCTCTCACGTGTATGCAATAAAGAATCTGTAGATCCTTCCATAATGAATTTAGCATCTGATTATTCCATTAAAAATATATACATTTTAGCTGGATTCATCTTGCCAAAGCTCATTTTAAAGGAAGCATCAGCCGCTTGTCTTGCTTCTTGCTAGCTTATGAGTTGTTGCCTCTGTTCTGTTCTGTTCTGCTCATGAATTTTGGAGCTGCTTGATTTCCACCTGATCTTTTCCTATCTACATGTGCTTTGTTGTGAGACAATAGAGCCATAGACTGAAAACATTTTCTGTGCATAAATGCAGGCCTTTATATACAGTTTTTTGTGCATAGATGGAGTGCAGTATGACTCACTAGCTGAATGGTGTTCACCCACTATTTTCTAGCAGAGTTTTCCGTTAGTAGTGCTTGATCTCTAACACAGGTGTCCTACAGTAATATCATGAGCAATGATTGTTTCATGAAAGTGTAGGCTGTTGCTAAGCACCATACTATAAAGAAAAGGCAAACAAGGATGCTCTTACTAGGGTCCACAATGCATGGTGATTAGGGCAAGCACTCGGAACAGCTCTAATCAATCCTTGCAAGCATTGAAAACAATATATACCAGAAGGATGATCCTGTATAAGAACAGCGCTTGCTATAAATTACTCTGGACCCTTAGGTCTCACCCTACTGTAGCTAAACACAATTAAATGATTGAACAAAATGTGAATAAACAAACCAATATGAATTGAATATACAATTGCCTTAAACACTTGTATATTCTTGCTCAAACATAAACGCCTCTAAACATCATTGCAAATCTATTGTGAAACCAAATCCCACAATTCATAAAGTGCTTTGTGCTAATATCGGTGAGCTATCATCCAAAAGAAGTTTTAGATATCTTCCAAATAAATACCATGCAGTGAAATGAATTCATAACAATCAATAAACTGTGCGTAAACTGTGCAAAAATCTGTGCAAAAATGATATCCAATGTGCATACAAAGTTACGATCCAATCGGTTTTGTAACAGTTCTTGTGTCTTTAAACAACCTCCATACGTGAAAGACCTTTTCTTCAAAGTGCCCGTGCTTTCAGTGCATCAAACCACCATGTGCAAAAAGAAGCAAGATCCCTACTTAGCGGACCTTGTGGACCCTCTTGTCATATGACACAGAGGAGACACAGTAGGCTTATGGTCTGTTCTCCGAGCTAGGGTTTCCCTGATGTTGCCTTATGGAGTATCACCGTTGGCTATCCAGGGATGTATCATGCAAGAATAAGAAGGAGACCCCTCATAGCGTAATTAGTAAATACGTTCTTTATTTGCCAAACATATGCCGTTACAGCAAGGGAGATTTCTTATGCAATCCTTTTCCTCAAGGGCTCCTGGGACGCCACGACTCTGCAGTGTCAGCGTGCATTCCAGACAAGCGTGACCTTGCGCACCGTGCGTTCCATCTGACATGTTTGGTCACTTCCGTAACGTCTTCAGAGATGGTCCACACAAGAACTGTTACAAAACCGATTGGATCGTAACTTTGTATGCACATTGGACATCATTTTTGCACAGATTTTTGCACAGTTCACGCACAGTTTATTGATTGTTATGAATTCATTTTACTGCATGGTATTTATTTGGAAGATATCTAAAACTTCTTTTGGATGATAGCTCACCGATATTAACACAAAGCACTTTATGTATTGTGGGATTTGGTTTCACAATAGATTTGCAATGATGTTTAGAGGGGTTTATGTTTGTGCAAGAATATACAAGCGTTTAAGGCAATTGTATATTCAATTCATATTGGTTTGTTTATTCACATTTTGTTCAATCATTTAATTGTGTTTAGCTACAGTAGGGTGAGAACTAAGGGTCCAGAGTAATTTATAGCAAGTGCTGTTCTTATACAGGATCATCCTCCTGGTATATATCTTTATCACACATCCCTATAGGCTACAACAGAAGCTGCTAAAAAACTTAGTACTGTGACACGAGAGCTTTTATTTAATTTTCATTGAAAACAATATACCAGGAAAAATTCAACATAAATATACTGGATTTCACAGATATAATTTATTGGTAATTACAATAACTAAAGTCGCAAGTGCATCCATATTTTTTAAAGTCTACCAACAAATGTTATGATCTGCACAAGCCACAGCACTTTTATTCTACATTTTACCATGCTGTAACATGCTCAAATATGCAGTGTTATAATGGAATTGTAATCCCTCTTATTTGGGGAAAACGGAAGTTAAACTTTTTTATATAATAGACTACAGTATATTAGACCCTAGTCAGTATTCCCGTATCTCATGTTTGTAATTAATAAACATGACCATCTGCCAAGAACATGGATGCCTTCACTTGGATCCAGTACAAAGGACATTGCTCCCATCATGCACTTCAAAGTCAAATCTCGATGGGGATGGTGGTAAATTGAACTGTGGAACACACTAAATATGTAAGGCACACAAGCTTAATATTTTACCAGAATGGTATATTTAAACTGGTATCTAGCAATTAGGTCAGTATATTATATGCAACGTTTTACATATAAACATATCTAATGTTAATTAAAATAGGATTAAGGTATACCATGCTGCAAAATATTTACGGTACAATGTAGTGCTGTGGCTATACTGAAACTTAAAGTAAATGCAAATTATATTTATGCAGATCATGGAAATTACATATTCGGTTTGTTTTATTCTACAGTAAGGCATACATTAAAATGTAAGATAAATGTTCTGTTTGAAACAAAGAAAAACAATTGTATAAGGTCAGTATTTTATTAAATGTCCCTTCTGTCTAGGTAGGAATTTAAATATAGGATAACTGTATGATCTGGAGATTTTGAGGCAGTTAAAAATGTATGCCCCACCAAATATAAAAGATGTTTTTGCTATATTATATGAAAAAAAAATGAGTGATTTTGTAATCAGAGCATTCCACAGTGCTTGTGGAAGCAGAAACCTCCTAAAACCCTAAACCTTAATAATTCTAAACACATTCTTTACCATTCCACTTACTGTTGTTTCATCATTGTATATACAGTACCTGTCATGGGCACTCCTTTTTTGCATCATGTCCTCCATAGTAGTACTAAATGAGAACCCATGTTCTGCCACCTTCACCCCACTCTGACACACATAGCTTACTTAGGGGGTGTTGTGTGAAATAACAGCTTATGCTTTCTCTAAAAGTGAAAACAGAAGATGTTACCACCTACGTACTGTTTTTAGAAACATAGAAAAGTGACGGCACAAAAAGTAATCCATCGAGCCTGCCCATTTTTTTTTTTTTTTTAGTTAACTTTATTGTCTGACTATAGATCTATGTTTATCCCAAGTATGTTTGAAGCCATTTACTGCTGACTGTCTCAACAATAAATGGCTTTAAACATACTTAGGACAAACATAGATCTATAGTCAGACAATAAAGTTAACAAAACAAAAAAAAAAATGGCCAAGCTCAATGAATTTTTAAATCTTTAATTTGTATCTAATAAAATTATAAATTATATTGTGCCCCCCCCCTCCATTGGGAGAAATAATGCACTCAAACTGCCAGGAATGAAAAGAAAATATTAATATAGCATCCCTAATGGACAGCAGCCATATTTGCCTAACACATGCTTCTACTACAGTACACTGAGAACTAATATATACACAAAAAGTGTTGTCAGCTCGTGTCATCCATGGTGCAACCTACCTATTTTTTTTTCTATTTGAGCACATGGGAGTTAAAGTGCTAATTTTACAAGAATTTGCAAGCACTGAGTTTGTTTATCTACACATATAGTAGTTACTTTGCTGTGAATTGCCAGTGAAGAAGCTTGGAGCCCATTGGATGAATTTCCAAACATTGTAATGGGAATTGAATATGAAACTCTGGAAGAAAATTGAAACACATACATAGAATAAAATACATATATTTACTGGTTTATTGGGCAAATGATTTGTAATTCTGCAAAGCCAGACCTGTGTTTACAATCATTTTTACACTGCACAGCCAAACAAGTGGCATGTATTAATATGGAGTAAAGCATATGCAGTATATCACTGCAATACATGTGCATTTGCCCACGTTTTATACCCTTAAAGACTCACTACAGAAAAATGCCCTTTGATCTGTTAGAAATGCACTTCTAAATCCTGTTGTGACAACGCACATCTTTTTTTTTGTAGAATTGTATGGTGTCAGCCCTGCCCATTGTTTTCTGCTTAACTACTCAACCACTCCAGATGGCTTCCTATCCAGAGCATAGGGACTAAATAGTCTTCCTGAGATAAGAGGACACAGGCACAGAATAGTGCTGACTTTGTGACAAGATTAACAGGTATTTTTTACCCTTATAAAACACATAGTATAACAAATACTGTCAATGGCATATTTACCAGACCTAAAATAAGCAAATAAGAGAAGTTAACTGTTAGGGATTACATACACTTTAGGCATTACTTTTTCCAGGTTCAACATTTCAGCTTCCCGTGTCACCTGATGATCCAGTGATCAGGGAATTGACCCAGATGGCAGTAATGCTAAACCAGGACGTAGCTGATATGTGTGCACCACTTGCCAAATTACAAATCCTTGGTTAAAAAAAGAGAACATACTGGGGTTGATTCACTAAAGGCAAATGTGCGTTTTGCGAAGTGCAGTTGCTCCACAGCTTAGTAAATTAGATAAGGCTTCACTTTGCAAAGAGAACCCAATCACGTGCAAGGAAAATTAAACAAAATAAAAAACAGCATTTTTGTTCGCACATGATTGGATGATGGAAGTCAGTAGAGCTTCTGCTCATTTACTAAGCTCTGGAGCAAATGCAGTTTACAAAGTGCAGTCTTTTTGCCTTTAGTAAATCAACCCCACTGTGTTTGTATTTCATCTGTATATGTAAATGTTTGTCTGAAGTTTTACTTTAAATATCAGTGCTATTGCTTGTTCATTTGCCTGTTTTTCAATTCAGGAAAAAGCTCTAAAATGCAATAGTATTAGAAAACTAAAAGAATGAAACACTTTATGAACAATTAAATTTTTTTATTCCAAATTCAGAAACAATTGCATTTTTCACTTCAAATAATAGTATGCATAACCATATTGTTGTATCTTTATTATTAATGCAATGCCATATGGAATTAAAGATGTGTACTAACACATTTCTGAAACTTGCATGTGAACACTGTCTGGTAAAATGTAGACGTGTGAAAATTACCCAAAAGCAAAACACAAAGAATCTTCATGGCTTTACAGTTTTTTTATGACAATTAAACAATTTACCAACAGAAACCTTACTAAATCAAACCAGTGTAATGCCATATCTACAGTAAACAGGCTCTACTGTAAAAATCAAAATAACAGCTGATTCATTGACAGTTAGCACCTTCATTGTACTGTTGTTTTAACTCCTTACCAGGCTCAAAGTATATCTTAACCCCCAATACATATAATATATTGCAGTTTTCCAGTTCTTAGATGTGGTGGTTTCAATAGTATTCTTTTTAAAGCATGTTCCTTTATTTTCACCTGGTGATCCTGCTAATAAAACAATTCATTTGGAGTGACAACTCTTACATACAGTACTGTAACTATGGTAGACCAGCTTTGTCACTCTGGGCTGCTTGTTCTTGATTTGGATTACAGAACACCCCACTTCTTGTCTCCATAGCATAAGAAAGAGATGTTTAGTAGTCCACAGAGGAGAGCTGGGCAAGGCTGATCTAACTACTTAGGATTTCATTGCAGAAGGAGCAGTGCACAGCAAATTACAATCTTCCAGTGGTATATTTGACAGACCAAATGTTAGAAAATATAAGAAGTTAATTGTTGGGGTTGGCACACACTTTAAGCCCATCCATTGAGATAATATGGTGTTCATAGAGCACAATATCTCATTGTCTAAATTTCATGGTGATGCTGATGAAATCTGGAGTTGTAGCTTGTGATTATATGTGGAAAATGAATGGAGTACTGTGCGGATTTTATTGCACAGAGGAGTCATAGCCATACTAATTTAAACTTATAAACAAAAAGTTCCAGAAAAGGCCTGGTCTTAAAGTGATTTTTGCTGGAGAACCTCTTTAACTGCAGAATGGGTTTTTTTTATATATTCAACAATTAACAATAAACATTTAACATGTTTTTACTAAGTGTCACCAATTATATTAATGTTATAAATAGGAAGTGGGTTGTTCCTCACTATTGTCATATGTGGAACTACATGGATAGACATACAACAAAAAATCCATTGCTACTCTTGTTTAGTATGTGAACCTATTGCTAAAAATACGCTTAAATCATGACCAATGAACTGTAAGAAGAAAAATGTGCCCCACGCAACTGGTCTTCAGTAATTTAATGTCTTGGACAAGAGTCGATTACAGGGCCAATAAGATCTTTTGCATTGTCATTACCAGCACCCTTTGGACTTTTAATGTGTATTTTAGGAACCCAAGATTGGAAGTGGTGTGAGAGAGGCATTCCTAGAATTATCAGTGCCTGGAGGGTAGTTCTCATTTTCTTTTTGTATAATGACTGATCATGAACTCAAGAAATCGATTCAATTCGTTTTGTGGGGGTGTCCTTTGTTGGATGAATGAGGGACACATTGGGGGGTATTTACTAAAACTGGAGCCCAGAGAATCTGGTGCAGCTGTTCATAGTAACCAATCAGCTTCTAAATCCAGCTTGTTAAATGAAGCTTTGACTATAACACCTAGTAGTTGATTGGTTACTAGGCACAGCTGCACTTGCTTTTCTGTGCTCCAGTTTTAGTAAACCCCCCCCCCCCCATTATGTGTAGTTATAAATAAAATGGCAAATTGCAGCACAACACGTGATACCAAAGTTACTGTAAAACAATAGAGGTCTTTTATTTAATGCTTAATTCTTGACCTGCAACCTGCTGTAGAACCAACAAACGATAAAATACTGAAAAGTTACGGCAACAATGCTCAGAACGAATGGCTAAAGATTTCCTAATTACAGAGAGAGAGTGCCAATAGACTTTCTAGATACACTAGAAAACTGCGTAACATGTCACTTACTTCATCTACAGAATGTGCTATACTTCACTGTTACTCTAGAGCTGTATAAGGGAAGCATGTTCTAGAGGCCCAGTGATAACAAAGCCATGCTTTCCCATGTGCCCCTACACTAACCCTGGTAACATTTCAGGTCACGTGACCTAGAGCAAGGAATTGGAAGGGCAGAGAAAACATCCCTGCACTCCGCACTGACCCTCTATCACGTGCCTGTTTGCATAGCATTCTAGGTATAGAGTATGTGACATATTATAACAGTCTACCACAAACCTAAAGCCCATTGCAGAAGTATTGTACTGCAACTGGACCAGTAGCCCAGTTACTTTATTTCCTAATGGCCCACACCTGCGCCATATATTGGGTAATTCAACACAGCAATTTCCTTTATAAGCTTGACCCTCCTGTTGTTTTATGACATTTTTCTGTATGTCTAGCAAACATAGGACATTTAAAGTGTTTTCTATGGTAGATTCTTTTAATTATTAGCATTCAGTCCAGATTGAAAGAAGGCATCTACAGAGTAACTCTATATCCTTTAATTATAGACTGTAAACATCACCGGATAACTCACAAACACATATATACACCAAATTATATACACCACAGGCAAGCACATTTGGCGTTCTTTTATGCCTTGCTGTCTTTCTTCAAGTCTTGTTAGCTACTTTAGGGTCATATTGGATAAGCCGCATTATTTCATCATTCATCATAACTCCTTGAATGAATTCCCCTTCAGCAATTTTATCTGGATGAAGAGAAATACAAATATATGAAAGTAAACCAATTTCTTGTGTAAAATGAATATACCTACATAAACACTAATTATTGGCATCCTATCAAGTTTGCTCATTAGACTCTTTGCTAGGTTCAGAACTTGTTGAATTTATCATTGTTTCTCCAAACCCCATTCAGAAGACACTTATGGTGGTTTAACTTGTTAAATCCAAAACAATGCACTGCACAATTCTTTGGAAAACAAATTGCCATTCAGTTAGGTTTTCATCCATTTTACCAGATTCCACAAAAGTGGGAATGCCCTTCAACTTCTCCCTGGTGTTGGCTGGTGGTTGTTTTTCAGACTTCAAAAAAATCAAGACTGCTGGAACATTCATAACAGTTCAGTTAAGAATGGAACAAGGCTGACCAGCTCATAGTGCTACTGTGGCCTTGTTCTTTCTTTTCCCAGTTGTGATCGGATGAGGTGTGAGGGTTCTAAGCAGGAAGACCCTTCACCAGTTCAAATCAATGAGCATATAGAGTTGATTCACTTTTTTGAGTAAATTACATAGGGTAAGAAACCCCAGTAAAAATAGTGGGACTTTAAAGGTGCTCAGTCAACCCCATCTCTGAAAGATCAGACAATAGCAAAAATGCTTAAAAGTGACATATTTATTAATTCATTAAAAAATTACCCACAAAGGGGCTAATAAACATAGATATAGATAAACATTGATCAACAAATAAATAAACAGGTAAACCCCATGGATATAGGGAAATACATAACCCCTATGATCAGTGCTATCCCTATTGTGCACACAGTCATATACACATAGATGGTAGTAGTCGGAGGCACGTAGTGGGAGTACAGGATTCCTTCCCGACACGTTTCACCTGGTGTGGCTTCTTCAGGGGCAAACAGAAACCCAGTTAGGGTGTATGGACCCTACGTGAATAGAAACAATCCGATAAAAAATAGAAATAATCATCACATTCTAATGTCCTATTTAAAGGATACTACTATCACGATTACATAATTAAATCTGATCAACAGCAATATTTGATAGCAACATAATTAAGATGTCAAAAAATAACATTTTTAGTTATTGGAGATAACTAAAAATGTTATTTTTTGACATCATTATGTTGCTATCAAATATTGCTGTTGATCAGATTTAATTATGTAATCATGATAGTAGTATCCTTTAAATAGGACATTAGAATGTGATGATTATTTCTATTTTTATTGGATTGTTTCTATTCACGTAGGGTCCATACACTCTAACTGGGTTTCCGTTGTCCCCTGAAGAAGCCACACCAGGCAAAACGCGCCAGAAAGGAACCCTGTACTCCCACTACGTGCCTCCGACTACTACCATCTATGTGTATATGACTGTGTGCACAATAGGGAGAGCATTGATCATAGGGGTTATGTATTTCCCTATGTCCATGGGGTTTACCTGTTTATTTATTTGTTGATCAATGTTTATCTATGTCTATGTTTATTAGCCCCTTTGTGGGTAATTTTTAAATGAATTAATAAATATGTCACCTTTAAGCATTTTTGCTATTGTCTGATCTTTCAGAGATGGGGTTGACTGAGCACCTTTAAAGTCCCAATATTTTCTACTGGGGTTTCTTACCCTATGTAATTTACTCTTTGTTCTATTAGGGATGCGGTGCTGGTCATAGGTGTAGGTCTGTATCCTATGTTGTTTTTGATTCACTTTTTTGTTGAAAGTGGAAACACTTTTAAAGAGACTTTGCAAACTGGAGGGAGAGCTACTGCAGCTACGAGGAGCCTGCACACACCTGCAGCAGACACCCAAACTGTCCTGTCATGGTTTCCAAAATGCAATCCAAAATTTCAGCAGTTCTTGATGGGACCAAAGCTTGACCTGCTCTCTGAGGGTTTCATGGTGGCAGGCCAATTGGAGTGTGTGTGTGGTATGGCTTAGTGGTAAGCAGGGCCAGTGCAAGACTATTTTGCACCCTAGGCAAGACCAGCTACTTGCACCCCCCCCCCAAAAGAAAAAAAAAACTTCAAAATTTTTACACACAGTAGAAAATATTAAAACAGACTGTAGCTTGGTGACACCCACTTTATATCACTTAATATCCATAATGTTTCTCTGAACACTAGGCTTTGTGTCATGCCCAGTAGGGGTCTGGGGCGTGCCGCACTGGGATCACACAAACCTTATTCTCTGTATTTCCTGAGTGCAGAGCCCTGACATCAGCTCTCACACCCTGGGCCTGTTGTCAGAGTGCCGGGCCTTCCTCTTTGAGGTGCTCCCAGTTGGGGAGGATCTGTGTGACTACCTGGTACCCATGTTAACCTGCCAAGACACAATGCACTATGGACCATTGCCGATAAGGTCACCACTGTGGCCACCTCATCTGCTGAACAACATCCAGGTTCTCCAAACCTGGTGGAGGATAGCACCCAACAGGGCCCCCCAATGGACTACGGGGTTGAGTGCTCCTCCAGTGCCAGCAGGGTCAATCTCTGTTGATAGCCTGCATCAGAGGTACCATCCGTGGAGCCGATTGGGGCACCAACACCTACAGTAGCACATCCAGGAGTGGGAAGTGGTTCTCTAGGATCATTAGAAGTAGTCATCTGCCCTGCCTGATGAGGAACCACCACAGCTGGTGGTGGTGTGTGGGCCTTCAGCCCCTTGTGAGGAGCTTGAGGATTGGCCTGGGGCTTTGTGGGACACCCTTAAAGGAACTGCCGTGGCAGAGGAGCTGAAAGGGTCTGTGACTCACGTTTCTTCACCTGCAACATCTTCACCAGTCCCCACCACTGTTTTGCCTGAGAGGGGGTGCTATCACAAGGACCTCCTTACATGGAGCCAGAGGAGGAGGAAGGGGAGGAGACCAGCAGTGCCCCAGAGACCCCCCAATGCTCACCATTTTACCTACCCTCAGGACAGGGGCAGAACTGCCACCTCATGCAGTTGTCGGTGCCACCGTCTCCAACGGCAGATGATCAGGGAAATGAGAGAAACCAGCGGCCATGGCTGCCCCCTAGGTGGGAGTGCATCCTATGTAACTGCCTAGTTTGCCTAGCGGTAGCGCCGGCCCTGGTGGTAAGCTCTGACACTACTAGGAATTGTAGGAACTTTGCCTGTCATAACAGTCTGGCATCCAGCTATGACAGGAAGGTTTGGGAGTCCACTACAGTTAGGTTACCTAGAGATGCATGCATTTCATATCTGCAAAAGCTTGCCCCCTTTTCCAGCAGAAATGTGTTTACCACACACCCACATAATTTATAATATTATATTTCCACTTACAGTGCCTTGAAAAGGTATTCATACCCCTTGAAACTTTCCACATTTTGTCATGTTACAACCAAAAACATAAATGTATTTTATTGGGATTTTATGTGATAGACCAACACAAAGTGACATATAATTGTGAAGTGGAAGGAAATTGATAAATGGTTTTCAAATTTTTTTTACAAATAAATATGTGAACAGTGTGGCATTCATTTGTATTTAGCCCCCCCCCCCCAGTCAATACTTTGTAGTATCAGCTTTCGCTGCAAATACAGCTGCAATTCTTTTTGAGTATGTCTCTACCAGCTTTGCACATCTAGACAGTGACATTTTTGCCCATTCTTCTGTGCAAAATAGCTCAAGCTCTGTCAGATTGGATGGAGAGCGTCAGTGAACAGCAATTTTCAAGTCTTGCCACAGATTCTCAATTGGATTTAGGTCTGGACTTTGACTGGGCCATTCTAACACATGAATATACTTTGATCTAAACCATTCCATTGTAACTCTGGCTGTATGTTTAGGGTCGTTGTCATGCTGGAAGATGAACCTCCGCCCCAATTTCAAGTCTTTTGCAGACTCTAACAGCTTTTCTTCTAAGATTGCCCTGTATTTGGATCATCCACCTTCCCATCAACTCTGACCAGCTTCCCTGTCCCTGCTGAAGAAAAGCATCCCCACAACATGATGCTGGCACCATTATTTTTCATGGTGGGGATGGTGTGTTCAGGGTGATGTGCAGTGTTCGTTTTTGGCCACACAGCATTTTGCTTTTAGGGCAAAATGTTTGCTGTGTCCTCCACATAGCTTCTTGCAAACAGGACTTCTTATGGCTTTCTTTGAACAAAAGCTTTCTTCTTGCCACTCTTCCATAAAGGCCAGATTTGTGGACTGCACGACTAATAGTTGTCCTGTGGACAGATTCTCCCACCTGAGCTGGGGATCTCTGCAGCTCCTCCAGAATTACTATGGGCCTCTTGGCTGCTTCTCTGATTAATGCTCTCCTGTTTCTATTTCGGATGTTAGATTAAACAGAGCTCTGTGAGATGTTCAAAGCTTGGGATATGTTTATATAACCCAACCCTACTTTAATCTTCTCCACAACTTTATCCCTGACCTGTCTAGTGTGTTCCTTGGCCTTCATGATGCTGTTTATCTGAGGGTTTCACAGAACAGCTGTATTAATACTGAGAGTAAATTACACTCTATTTACTAATTAGGTGACTTCTGAAGGCAATTGGTTCCATTAGATTTTAGTTTGGGGTATCAGAGTAAAGGGGGCTGAATACAAATACCGGCCACACTTTTCAGATATTTATTTGTAAAATATTTTGAAAACCATTTATCATTTTCCTTCCGATTCACAATCACGTGCCACTTTGTGTTGGTCTATCACATAAACTCCCAATAAAGTACATTCACGTTTTTGGTTGTAACATGACAAAATGTGGAAAATTTCAAGGGGTATGAATACGATTTCAAGGCACTGTATTTGGTGCATACTTTAAAGTATATTTAAAATCAACAGTTTCTTTTAGTTTTGTGATTTGAACACAGTCCCATCTCTATCCAAAATGGAAAAAAAATTGATTTAGATGAACTATAAAGTGGAACTAAATCCACTGATTTAATTGTTCCCCAAAAGAGTAACCTTTGAGGCATGCTATGAAGGATAACTGTCAGTGTTTCTAGTGTGCTTATGCCAGGTCTTAAGTGAACTGATACGCCACCAAATGGTTGGTGTTATAGGTGATTACATGTGGAGCTTGATAACAACGGCAGATCAAACAGAAGCTAAGATGGCAGATTCCTTGGCTGTAAAGGAGAGGAGGGTATAGTTCCACTTTAACCAGTTCTCGACCGGCTCGCATAGAGTGCAGAGTGGCGCTGTAGCGCGAATCGCCGTTTATATACGGCGGCTCGCTCATGCGCGGCGGGAGCGCGCTGGCGGTGGCGTGCTCTCGTGCCCGCCGCATTCTGCAGCAGCATGGCCGTGGGTCCAGCGGACTCAATGTCCGCCGGCTACTCGGCAATTGCCTGGCAGAGAAGAAAAACGGGGGCCACCGATGTAAACACGGCGATTCCCCATTCTATCTCACGGCATGTAAGAGATCTACTGATCCCTGTTGCTGGGATCAGTTAGATCTCTTATGTCCCTGGCAGCCCAGCCCCCTCAAAGTTAGAACACGCCTAGGAAACACAGTTAACCCCTAGATCGCCCCCTGCAGGTTAACCCCTTCACTGCCAATGACATTTACACAGTAATCAGTGGATATTTAAATTTCTGATCGCTGTATTAATGTCATTGGTCCCAAAACAGTGTCAAAAATGTCCGACATGTCCGCTGCAATATTACAGTCCCGATAAAAATCTCAGATTGCTGCCATTACTGGTAAAAAAAAAACCATCATAAATGAATTCTCATGATTTGGCAACTTTTGCGCAAACCAATCAATAAACGCCGATCATGATTTTTTTTTTACCACAAATATGAGGAAGAATATATATTGGCCAAAATTGATGAATACATTTGTTTTTTTATATTTTTTTTTGATATGTATTATAGCAAAAAGTAAAAAATATTGTTTATTTTTTTTCAAAATTATCGCTCTTTTTTTGTTAATAGCGGTGATCAGAAGTGACACAGAGGGGATCAAATACCACCAAAAAAGCTCTATTTGTGGTAAAAAAAAGGGTGCCAATTTCGTTTGGGTACAACGTTGCATGACCGTGCAATTGTCAGTTAAAGTGACGCAGTGCCGAATCGCAAAAAGTGCTCTGGTCCTAATGTGTGAAATTTTTCCGGTCCTTAAGTGGTTAAGTAAGACTTGGAGGTAAGTTTTCAATATTTCCGGATTCCCCCAATGCTTGTGTAATAGGCCCACAAAGTCTAACAAAACTTACCAAAACCTAACATTCCAAAGTCTTCATCTTGTTTTTACAAGTTGTAAAAATGTGGCAATATTACATGAAAAAAAAAAACCATAGCAAATACATTGCCAATCATTTTCTAACCTCGGGGGGCCACTTCTGTTTGTACCCATTACATTGATGATGAACTGAAAAGTATGTTGAAATGCTGTCTGGCTTGGCTTGTGTAATATCAATTTGCTTTGGAAATATAAAAAATGTATAAAATTGTGTATATTCTTCCTGTACATTAGCAGCTAGAGCCAGAAAGAGAATAATAAATAATGGGTTTCATGATCACATGTCTCCCAGTGAACTTTAATTGTTTAGCTGGATTATTCTCAGTAGAATATGATTGATCATTGTATGCATAGCAAGCATTGCTGTATTGCCAATGAATTGTTCTTTAAATAAAATTACCATTATCTTTCTTTTTGAAATAAGCCCATAACTTGTCTGCTCTCTTTTGTGGTGTATTTTCATCCTCTGGAAGGTTCTTCTGTTCTGATGGAGGAATCATCTTGAATATAGCCTAGAGAAAAACAAAATATAAAGTACTGTGTAAATATACTTATATAGTAATTTGGATGCAGTCGTATGTAAATATGGTGGTAAGGTGTGTCATCACAAAACTCTTCTTTTGCAAGGACACCTTTTTTAAGAAAAATTCTCTCTATAAAATCCACTTGCCCACCCTAACTGGGAAAATATGTCATGATTTTATAGTGGTATACTGGGAAACTAGATGCCATAACCCCAGTATTACGCTTTTCCTCAGTCACTGCTCTTTCCGATACAAATGATCAGAGTGGCTGATTAGCCGCTGGATCAGTAGCTGGGTAACCCCCTCTTCCCGCCGCTTTCCTGTGGTTTTCAGGCTTACCTGCCTCATGGGGAAGCCCAGGAACCAATCTGATGGTTGCGGTGGCTGGCCATAGAGATTATCAGAAGAAAGATGGCCTCTGCTCATCTTTTTGACCTAGGAGGCCAGGAACAATGTCATAATGTCACTTCCAGTTCATGACCAATGTAAACAAGGCCATTTTTTTGTTTTGGAAGCATTAGATCAATGTGGTTCTTTTTTAATCTGATGCTTTCCATAGTAGAGGAGAGATGGGGTCTTATTGACCCCAGATCACTCCATAAAGAAGACTTTTCATGCTCTATTGTTATCACAAGGGGTGTTTATATTTCTTGTGATAGCAATAAAAGTGATCAAAAACAAATTTCAAGGGCAGTGTAAAAATAATAAAAAAAATGTAATAAAATAAATGATGACATTTTTTTTTAAAGCGCCCCCCCCCATGCTTGTTCACACGGTGAACGCATACTGAGGTCACGTCCACATATGTAAACCGAGTTCGCTCCACACATTTAAGGTATTGCCATGAACATTATAGCAAGAACAATAATTCTAGCACTAGACCTCCTCTGTAACTCTAAACTGGTAACCTGTAAACATTTTTAAAGCATCGTCTATGGAGATTTTTTTCTTTTATACTTTCTACTACAATGTGGTTTATTTATCTATAGATTGTACAGTACGAAATTTTAACGTGTGTAAGCACCTTACCGTGGGTCGATGCCATGAATTTTTTTAGAGGTATCTGCTACGAAATTTTTACAAATGTCCAATGGTCAAATCTCAATGTCTCCTCCAGATCACGATCTTAATAACAAGAACGATATTACAAGTACCGTTATGGAATTTACACACCTCGCTTGAGCCAAATGTATACACCTGCACTGGAGTCATACGCAAGTGGCACACTTGTTC
>BLSH010388810.1:168586-186794 GCA_018402905.1 Glandirana rugosa | reverse complement strand
TCTTCAAGGCTTTCTTCACTTACCTACAGAAATACTATGCTTGCATCTAAGATGTAAACAGTTGCAAGCCAGTCCTCAACAGATATCAAACTGGTACATACTGTCCATGTTCCATATGTGTTTTGTTAGTGTTAGCTACCTACTAGTAAGAATATAAATAAAGGAGTTCTCATAAATTCACCAGGAATGTTCTTTAAGGCTCCATTCACATTTGTGCGACTTGTCATGCAACTTTGGACATTCAAATTGCATGGCAAGTTTCTCCCCATGTTTTCCAATGATAACCATTCATATATGCACAATTTAAAGTTGCAGCGACTTCAAAGTAAATCATGCACTACTTTGGTCCTACTTTCATGCCACTTGAGGGCCATAGACTTTAATGTTAACTCTCAGAAGTTGCATGAAAGTCATACCTGAATGTTATACAATGCAACAGTTGTGCAACAATTGTCCATTATCACAGGTCAAAGTCAAACTCACATCCAAGTTGCACCCATCCAAAGTTGCGTTAAAGTTGTGCCAAAGTTGCACTCCAAAGTTGGTGCAACTTTGGAGTCATACAAGTGTGAATGGGGCCTAAGAAAATGTACATGAAAGCAAGAGAACTTCTCCAGCTGGGAAACCATAAAATAATCTGAATACAGCCCCTGTTTAATAATTTGTACATTGATAACTGCATATCATAATGCCATTTGGACACTGTAATTGTGCTTCAGCTCCATTGGTTAATCATTTTATTTCTTTGGTTTGGGTTTAGCTGTATGTCAAATTGTGTTCCTTTTTTGAGCCTTTTACCTCTGCAATAGGAACTCAATGCTTTTAAATATATTAACTTTAACCTGTATTACATTTGGTTTTGCCGCATCATCAACATCCAGATGTAAAGAATATTTTAGAACTCAAAGAAGTCATCCTTGTCTACCAATTGTGGCATATTAGGGTTCATTTACTAAAGGTAAATAGACTGTTCACTTTGCTTGGGAAGTTGAAGTGAAGTAAAAAATGGGAAGCTTTGTTGACTTCCACCATACAATCATGTGTAAGCAAAATGCTGTTTTTTTTTATGTTCATTCATGGTTTGGTACTCTTTGCAAAGTGAAATTTCTCCACATTTTCTAAGCTCTGGAGAAAACTCCCTTACCAAACGAACTGCCTTTAGTAAATAAATCCCATTATTCTCATATACATTTTAGCTCAATAATATATCCCTATAAGTGGAAACCCTACCAATACTTTTATGAAGGGTTCCACTAGTTCAGGGGTGTCCAAACTTTCTAAGCAAAGGGCCAGTTTACTGTCCTTCAGGTTTTGGGCAGGCCGGACTGTGGTAAGTGGAAGCAAGTAATGCCCCATCATCAGTTTTAATGGGAGAAATAGTGCCCCTTGTTGGTATCAGTGGAAGGAATAGTACTCCATCATTGGTTTTAATGGGAGGAATAGTGCCCCTTGTTGCTATCAGTGGGAGAAATAGTGCCCCATCATTGGCTTTAATGGGATGAATAGTGCCCCTTGTTGGTATCAGTGGGAGGAATGGTGTCCCATCATTGATGTCAGTTGAAAAAGTACTGCCCCAAGAGCTGGATAAAAGCAAGCAAAGGGCCACATCCGGCGTCTGGCTGCAATTTGGAGAACACTGCACTAGGTTATAAAACCTCCTGAGAATAATATTTAGCTTTGCCCATTTTTAAGACCATACAATGGGCTGACATTTTACCCGTATCAATAAGCTGAATGGTCACATGGGGATTTATACTTAGGAAAGGTGGAAAATGTACCTTGGGCTGTGATCCCTTTCTGAGGGATTTTTGTCAAATATTTAAAAAATAAATGGAAGGTACAAATTACTTAAAGGTCACTTTCCATAAAAAAAAAAAAAAAAAAAAAACAGCCCACCCTCCTCTGGTGATGTGACAGTGTTTGGGCCTAGCAATTGGCTGCAAAGCCTGAGCAATGTCACAGAGAGCAGGTCATATACTTCTTTGCTTGCAGAGACCAAGGAGCTGTGAGGGAGCCCTCTTAAGATGAGTATATCAGGGTCAGGGGATGCCCTTTGCAGAGACACTTTTGGTTTGCCCTGCACAAGCAAGGCGACAGTATCTCTTTAAAGTGCCATCTGCTGTATGCAAATGGTAGATATTAAATATTTTGCAATATTGCATGTTTGCTTGTGTAAAGGAAAGTTACAAATTCTTACTTTTTAGTACTGCAAATTACTGAAAAAGATGAATTTGTCTTTTATCACTTATCTTACTGTGTATTTCTATCATAGAATAGTTTTATGATAAGTAATTCTGTTTATTAACCAACCTATTGAATAATAACATCATCCTAATTCATTATAGTTATTAATTGTCATTCTTTACCTACTGGCTCTTCAACTACAACTAAAGTTTTGCTGAGTAGTATGCAGTACATCTTTAGGGGCTGCAGGTGCCACTGTTGCAATTTTCCATTCCACAGGAAATTTTGGATTGTGCTAGGATTACAGATTTGGAAAACTGTGGTACTGTTTGTGATTATAAAAGTAAAAAAAAAAAGTGTTTTTACAAATTGGACCCTAGTTTTACAAAATGTATTACTGTGCAGGAATCATTTATTAAACTTGAAGGGTATATTGGAAATGGTGCCTGTAACTGTACTAAGGCTACATTCACGCCAGCGATGGAGGCGGATGTGAATTGTAGTGTCAGGAGTCAGAGTTTCCTGCTTCAGCCCTAAGTGGCTCGATGTGGCCACTGGCCCTGTTCACCTCTAGTAGCAGGTTGTCGATGGCTGCAGCCACACAGCCAGCGATGTTGTGCGGTGATCACTAGTGACCAGGGCAGGTGGCTACACCTAACCACTTGCTACAAGTTGCACCGGCCTAAATTGTTGGTGTGAATGTAGCCCAATAACACATATTGTTACTTTTTTTTTTTGTTCAATAAATTAATATTGGTTTTCAAAGACAGCATTTCCATAGAAAATTATAAATCTGAATATCATATTTGTTTTATTTGTGCAGTTCTCAGACCCATAAAAATAAGCAATTTAGTAAATGGTAAATTAACACAGTAAAAACATTGAATAAAACTTATATCAATCAATAAAAATATGAAGAATGTATTTAAGAAGAAGATTGAAACATGGAAATAAATCAGAAAAAGAGACCTTAAAGTAGAACTATGGTCAAAATGAAGAAATCAATATGTTATGCACCTATACAGTCTGTTAAACATGCCACTGATTGTTTTGCAAAAAGCAGTAAGGATGGTGAGATATCTACCTTGTGTCCAGCTCTCATGTGCACTTCCTTTAGTGAAGTGACAACTTTACTTCCTGGTTTTTGAATTGCCTGTGTTAGACTCATGTTGTCTCAATTTGCGTCTATTCTCTCTGCAAAAAATGTCTTGCCATCACTGGGGGAGGGGCTTTGTATCACATGGGAAGCTAATGGATTTCATTCTGCAGAGAATCATGATTAGGTTCCGCCCACGACCGGCCCATGAAGCCCTGCCCACTCCCACCTATGTCCTGCCTTTGCCCGCCCACTGCTGTAGCTCCTAGCTCCTTCTGTTCTGCCAGATTAAAAATTAGCAGAGAAGTGCAGACAGAGAGAAGCACACAGATTACTAGACTGATCTGTGTGCAAAGTAACCTGTACTATCTTGTGGCTGTTTTACATAGCACACACCCAGCTATTGATTGGCAGATGAGTGTGTGTTATGTAAAATAGACTGAGCATGATAGAAGACTGGATGTCTGTGGGATAGAGCAGCTATTTCATTGACAGGATATAACATCTGACCTCTGCAGAACTGCTCCCATCATCACTACACTGTACAGCTAAGGAGAACTGATGGAGGGGATTATAGACCCCAATCACAGCTAAATGGTAGGGAAATAATAATTTCAGTTATCATGTTTATTACCATGTGTAACTGCCAGGTCTTTATATGAGGATTTACTAAAATATGTATGTTGCCTTTAGTTGTAGTTTAAAGTGGATGTAAACCCGGAAAAAAAATGTAATTAATAATTCTGCCTGGTAGAGTATAGCATGTCATATCAACTGTGCCCAGTCTTACCACAAAGAGTTAATCCAACTGTGAGTAATGAGCTTATCTTTTTTCAGGAAGAGAAAGTCCGACTAACAGGGAAATACACAGTCGATCCGCCCCTCGCTCTATGAGTGACAAGTAATTTGCTCCTCTCCTTCACACAGCAGAGAAAGTTTTTCACGCCACCCTCCCTCCCTCCTCAATGTCTCAGTATAGAGGTGGGTGGGAAGGCTTGTGATATCACAACTCCACCCACCAAACTCCAGCAAACACAGACACCCACTCATTTCACAGTTTTACAGAGCTGCTAGTGCTTACAGGAAGGACATTTGCAAGGTAGGGATAGATGCTGGAGGCTTGCATGTATATGTACATTAATACTGTGTCATTAGTTTATACTGGGTGGGTGGTGGGTTTACATCCACTTTAAGAAAAAAAAAACATTAGGTTGGGTTTACCCTCTCATTGGTTCCCACTGCCTAATTTTTACTCTTTACATTTTTTTAAAAAAGGTTTTTTATTGTCATAGGCACACAGATGACAAGGTAACAAGTTACATTTATGTGCTGTACATTAATGATTACAGAGATTACAATGTCCCAACATGGAACAATTGTGCCACATATTTTCCCAACATTACATCCTGTATGTGTGCATAGATCACTTTTATATTGTTTTACTCTTATAAACCATATATAATTTTACATAGAAAACATAGAACCTATGAAAACAATAAAGAAAGTAGAGAGTGAGAACTGTCCTAACATATTAGGAGTGTGCAACATTGCTTTCTGACATCAGCCTCTTGTAACTGGATTAGATATATCTATCTTATCACAGTTCCAAACTGCTCAAATACTACTAGGCACTGTATCTATTGAATCCACCCAAGGGGCCCATATTTTATTGAATTCTATTGGGCATCCCCTAGCTTCATAGGTCATTTTGTATAGCGTGAGATTGGTGTTGACTAAACTTTTCCACATTGACAGGGAAAGGTGCTCTCGCTTAATCCAATGTACTGCAATTAGCCTGCGCACATAAAAAAATAGTAGTCTCAACAAATGATTTTTCAGCGTATCATCTTCAAATATCCCCAAAAGTCCTCTCAATGGGCAACATATATTCGGAATGTCTAAGGTGTCAGCAATAAACTGTGTGACCTGGGACCACAATGGACGCACTTCCAAACCATATGAATAAAGGAGCCTTGCAGTCTTTACATTTACATCCATAATTTAAAGCATACCTCTGGCCTTAGCATCCCCCTCCCGCTCTGTGCCCCTCACCCCCTTGAAGCATCCTTTGGCACCTTTCAAAGAAAATATATACTTACTTTTTTCCAGATGTCACCGGTCTGGTCTGGTGATGTCACAGGTCCACTTCATCCTGTTCTTCAGCTGCTGGTGGGTGAATTGCAAATGCTTCAGAGAACTTCACCATGTCTTTACATGGCCCTGCTCTCTAAAGCATTCTTCTGTGAGTCAGGGTCAGTGGGGTGGAGCAATGACACCCTGGGCTCAAAGGAAGTGGATTTAGTGGCGCTGAGTGTCATTTGACCTGGAAGTTGAGTGGAGTTGGATAGATGACTGGGTGAGTCTGTAGGGGAAGAGGCAATACTGAAAAGGAGATGAGTATAGCAGCTGGGGCTGCTGGATCCCGGATCCCCTTTTTTGCCTATGGTGGAATTGGGCTTTAAAGCCTAACCCCGGTGATTTTGATTTTTGTAGAAATAGTCTTGTCGCATGAGGAAGCCTGTACTGGAGACTTTAGCTGCTGACTTCTGAAAATGTCAGGTTCCTGCCTATTATGCTTTTCCAATTGCTTTATTTATTTTGAGTGACTGATCTGGAACAAATAACCAGATCAGGAGTTCTGACTGTGTTCTGACTTCTAAATCAACAAGGTTGTTCCATGTCAGTGGCCCAGAGATTATTGAACAAGTATTTTTCAACGGTGGCCAACAATCAAAATTTCTCTTGGAAAATGTTTCCCTAGAATTGTATAAACTTTTATAAACTAAAAGCCACATTGCAAAAAAAAAAAAAATATATATATATATATATAGTTAATTGTGGACATCCTGTTGTCATTTGGCATTCAGGCTTTAGAAGAAATATGATGTCTACCATTAAGAGCTTATTCACAGTAGGGTAGTCTGTTGCGTTTTTCTTTGCATGAATTAATGTGCATTGCATTAAGGCAGCCCATTTATAATGAATGGGTTGCCAATGCACCAAAATGGAGGAAAAAACATGAATGAACCCTTTTTCAAATTGCAGTGTGCCACAAAGAACAGTATGTATTTTGTGGTGCGCTGCAGTTCGGTATGCATTATAGCACTTTGAACATTGAGCAAGCATTGATCTACCCACTTGGGTCTGATCTTTATCTAATTGCAATTGCATATTTTATATTCACTTTAATTTTGTATCAGTGCTTCCACACCCTTATTTGATGTTGATTATCGATTTGTTTGTGTGAAACACTATAGGTGGTAGCAGCAGCTTCAATATTTATTATCTATTACTACACGCCTAATTGGTAGCGCATTACAAACTATTTATTATTTTCGGTATGCATTGCACCCACCTGTAGAGTACATAGGGGTGCATTCACATTGACTGGCACCCATAGGTGTGTGCAGCCTATTGCATTAGGGTGTGTACCCCAAAGCTCAAACACACATGGATGTGTGTGTCTATATATATATGGCCCTGGCACATTGATTTCCTTGTCAACACAGTGAGAGACAAGTACGTAAGCACTTTTCTTCTGGCAGAGCTTTAAGAGGAAGATCTTTCCCATCTCCCTGCTGCTACACAGAGTGCTAATGCTAATGCGCACTAGATGATTAGGGTGTGCCCAGGATGCTGGCACCACAACACACTGCTTATAGAGCAGGCGCATTGCCATGCACTGTAGCAACACACGTTTACATGTCGGTTTAATTACAGTTTGCTGCAGCACACAAGTGTGAATGGGCTCTGAAGAAGAAAAAAACACAGCAAAAATTAATATTTTTCCATTTACGTATATTTTTCATAATTTTGAGAAAATCTTTTAAGGATTCTAGCAAACGTGGGACAATTTAGTAAAGGGTTAAATTAGACTGAATGCTTTTGTGTCCCTAGGGGTGATCCATAACACCTTGATATACATTACTCCTATTAGATAATATTTTTTCTGAACCTGTATTGTGCATGAGCATGTCAACTCATTAGAAATGCTCTAAAAGTGACTGTGAAGCAAAGAGAGAGCTTATCATAAAGCCTGTTTTACACAAACTTCAGCTTGTATAAGAGCAATGTGAACGGCGAGCTTTGACAAAGCTTTCAGCAAGCTTTATTGAAGCGTTTAAAGTACCATTGAACTCCAGTTTGTAAATCTAACCACAGATCCTACTGGGAGTACTGATTGCCACTTTAAGCATCCTGCTAGCAGCCTTCAGCAGGCTTTCAACAAGCTTGAAGAAGGGCTGGAGCCTGCTAGTAGCTTGTTTAACCACTTGCCTACTGGGCACTTTCATCCCCTTCCTTCCCCTTCCTGCCCATGCCAATTTTCAGCTTTCAGCGCTGTTGCACTTTGAATGACAATTGCACAGTCTTGCAACACTCTACCCATATCAATCTTTTTTTTCACACATATGGAGCTTTATTTTGGTTGTATTTAATCACCACTGGCACTGATTGAGGCGGCACTGATGGGAAAGATGAGGAAGCACTGATGAGGGTTCACTGATATGCAGCACTGATGGGCACTGATAGGCGGCACTGGTAGGTGCCACTGAAGGACACAGGTGGCACTGATGGGCACTGTTAGGTGGTACTGATGGGCACTGATCGGCAGCATTTATGGGCACTGTTAGGCGTTACTCATGAGCACTGCAAAGCAGCACTCATGGGCACTGATAGGCAGCACTGATGAGGAGGCACTTATGGGCACTGACTTGCAGCATTTTTGGGCACTGATAGGCACTGTTGGGGCTGCATAGATGATCAGGACACTGATGATCAGTGCCCTGATTATCAGTGTAGATGTCCCTGTCACACTTGCTGGTTACCGGCTCTCCTCATGCGGCGAAAGAGGAAAGAAATGCTGATAACTGGCAAGTGTGTTTACACTGCGATCAGCTGTGATTGGACACAGCTAATCACATGGTAAAGGGTCACTGTGATTGGCCCTCTACCCCAATATGTGTTCAGCAGTGTCCGAAGGACACAGCAATCACAGAGCATGCTGAATGTATGCCGCAGCGGGAGTGCGGGGGGGGCGTTGTATAGATAGAGGCCCTCCCAGAACTGGACGACTGTGCTGTAGCCATCATTTGGCTATAGTGCGGTCAAGAAGTGGGAAGTGGTTAAAGTGGGAATCAACACTCCCAATAGGATCTGTGTCCAACATTTAGAAACTGGAGTTGAATGGTACTTCAAAATATAATTCAACAAAGCTTGCTGAAAGTTCTGCAAATGCTTTGTCAATGCTTGCTGTTCACACTGCTCTTATACAAACTGAAGCCCATGTGAAGCAGGCCTTACTCATTGGTAAAAAAGGCAGAGTAGGACCATGGACCATGAGAGAAGAAAAACACACGGGTGGTGGCATGGCAACTGGTTTTGGGAACGGGGAGGCAGTGAGGAAGCTGATCATGGAACAATGGAAAGGGGAAGAGAAGAGGCACAGTGTGAGCTGATCGAGTACCAGGGAGAGTGGAAGCAGGCAGAAAGTAGATGATCATGAATACTAGAGACAGAGAGCAGGTGGACTGTTAGCTGATCAACAACAGGGGGTAGTTAGAGAGCAAAAGGGTATGACCTTGAACCATGGGTGTAGAGGAGGCTGACTGTTCTCCCATAGTGGACCACTGGGAGATTAGATAGTGTAGGGCTGTGCATAGTTGCAGAGGACAGATGTGGGTAAAAGAAGCATAAGAGATGTGATCATGGACAGGGTAAAGAGGAAGAACTGATTGTTGCTGATAGGTGGAGGGAAGAGATGAGTAGATGCTCACATTCCACTGAGAGGGTGCAGGGGGAGACAAGGTCAAAGATTGGCAGGTAATAAGGGAAGAGGCAGAGAAGAAACTGATCATTGACTTAACCCTCCCTGGCGGTATGATTATTTCAGATTTTTGGTGCTGAAAGTGGTACATTATTTTGCATGGAAATTTGGTGTTTTATATTGTAGGCCTGTAATTCTTAGCAATAACTCACTTAAATCTGTCCAAACAAGAGTCTAGTAGACATTCCGAGTATGATAAAGTTTGAAACATGAACTCATAAATTATAATATAATAAATAACTAAAAATAATTATCAAAAATAATAACGTAATAGTAATAAAATGTATTCAATAATGTAATCAAACCAAAAACACTGAAATTTGCTCAGTTGTAGAATTGTCGCTGTCGTCACTTTCAGTGTCTGATGATAAATTTCCCCAAAAATCAGTATCACTCAATCCTGCAAATGATTCTTATTTACTATCGGTGTTTACTAGCCGATCAAAAACCACTTTTGACGTAAAGGGACACTTTTTGGTTGACATGGACATTCTCATGTTTCCAGGCAGAAAGAATGACATTTATTATATAAAAGTGCATGCAGGGCTCTGGGCAAACCACTAGGGACAAAGGGGATGTGAAATGATTTCATACAGTAATGTAATCTGTAAGATTACAGTGTACTGTATGTACTGTGTTTTTCACTTTTTGAATATGCCGCCGGTCTCCGCCCCCGTGCGACACGACGCTCGCAGGGAACGGAGCCCGGCACACCTAGGCATCGGGCGGAGGACACAGCCCGCAGACATGGCGGGGGACATCGCTGGATCCAGGGGACAAGGTGAGTAACGCTGCCTTGGATCCAGAGATGCAATCCCGAGTGTGGCTCGGGGTTACCGCTAATGGTACTGAAATTCCACCCCGAGAAGCACTCGGGATTACCACCAGGGAGGTTAATAATAGCTAATGCTAACAATGCATCCCCTTGTGTGTCTTATCATATTTCCAGCACTTCTAACAAACATCTATTGTACCATCCAACTTTAAAGTGGCTCTAAAGCCTTATGTTTTTTTTTACCCTAATGCATTCAATGATTATGGTAAAACACCTTCTGTGCCAGAGGATCCCCCCAGCCCCCCTTATACTTACCTGAGTCTGATCTCAATCCAGCCCTGTGCACAAGAGCAGTGGCTCTCTCTACTCTCTCCCTCCTCACTGGGCAGATTGCTAGTTTTAGCTATTGGTTCCCGCAGCTGTCAATCAAATTCAGAGACACGAGAGAGGGGCAGGGCCAAGCCACCCTGTTTGTGTCTATAGATGCTGACAGGGTGGCTTGGGATCGAGCCCACAAGAGTGACTTCCCATGGGGGCACTCACTGAACAGGAGGAGCCAGGACCACTTGCGGGGGACCCCAGAAGAAGAGGATCGGAGCTGCTCTGTGCAAAACCATTGCATAGAGAAGGTAAGTATGACATGTTTATTATTTTAATTTTAAAAATCCAAAGCTTTACAGTCACTTTAGATTAGCATTTTCACCTAAGCCTTTCTGCCAATATACTGTATATCCAAAAATATTTATTCAGTTTTTTTTTGTACTCAGTTTATACTTTGCTAAAATTAACCCTAGTTTTGTAAAAAGAAAAAAAAGTAGAGGCTCTCTTCTAAGTCTGACCCTTTTTTTCTGTGTATCTAAACCCAAAGGCAAACATTTGTTATACATTGCAGCTTACAGTCATTAAATGTGGTGGCTGCATACGTTTTTTAGTCTTTTTTTCCTTATTTTCAACTGTTATCCGTCCATTAAGTCCATTACTTTTCAACTACTTTTAACAGACCAAGCCATGCAGCAGTGGTTACAGGGTTGAGACAAACCATTTAATACCGACAGGGGTGCTTACAATTGTCAACTTTTATTTATGAAAACCTTTATCCAAAAAGAAAAAAAAATTGCTACTGTAATTGCTCAAAAGTGGCTTGCGACTTTAATTTGTCCATCTAAATTTGCTAGCACATCTAACACTATCCTCTCCACTATCCTCTCCGAAATGCTGCTGTCCAAAGGGTGTGTCCATCATTCCTGCATAGAATGGAGTGAATCCAAGACAATTCAATGCAAAAAAAAATAGCCTAAAAAAGAAAACAAATGCAGCCATCGCATTTAAAGTGATAATGAACAGAGAAGAGTTAATTGCCATAACTTAATCACATAAATTATATGTATCATGGCACTGTATTTTGTTTTTTAAAATCCTTAACCCTGCAGCACTGTGTGGTCACATGATCATCCCCTGTCCTTTGCCACTTGCAGGGAAAGATCTTTGGGAGGGGCTTCTATTACTCTACAGATGTATGCTCTTTACAGTGTGAGTCTGTGTCTGGCCAGACCTTATTGGTGCTGTGCCGGTCACAAGACTAAAAAAAACTGTTTCCGAGCAGCAATTCAAATTAAATTATAAACATAAAAAAAAAATTTCATAGCTCCTTATAAATCTTTATAGAACATCAAATGTGTATTTTTTGTGTTTAACCACTTGACCACTGGACACTTAAACCCCCTTAACAACCAGACCAATTTTCAGCTTTCAGTGCTCTCACATTTTGAATGACAATTACTCAGTCATACTACACTGTACCCATATGAAATGTTTGTCCTTTTTTTCACACAAATAGAGCTCTCTTTTGGTGGTATTTAATCACCACTGGGGTTTTAATTTTTTGCGCTATAAATTAAAAAAAAAGAAGATTTTTTTTCACAAAATTGCCATATTAACAGGTTATTTCTCTCACACAGAATATGCATATCACAAATTACACCCCATAATATATTCTACTACTCATCCTGAGTATGGCGATACCCCATGTGTCTGACTTAACACAGCCTGGCCACATACAGAGGCCCAACATGCAGGGAGCACCGTCAGGCGTTCTAGGGACATAAAATACACAATAACGTGGTACTGTGGAGGACTGATGGGGCACAGATGTGGCACTGATATGGCACTGCTGGGCACTGATATGGTACTTCTGGGAACTGATATGGTACTGTTGGGCACTGATATGGCATGGATTGGGGCACCGCTGGGCACTGGTATGGCATCGCTGGGCACTGATATGGTACTGCTGGGCACTGATATGGCATGGATTGGGGCACCGCTGGGCACTGATATGGCACTGCTGGGTACTGATATTGCACCACTGGGCACTGATATGGCACTGCTGGGCACTGATAGGTGCACTGCTGGGCAATGATATGGCACTGCTGGGCACTGATAGGGGCACTGCTGGGCATGGATTGGGGTACTGCTGGGCACTGGTTTAGGGCACGTATAGGCACAAATCAGGGTACTTATGGGCACAGATCGGGGGAAATATGGGCACTGATTGGGGCACTTTATGGGCACTGATTGGGGCACTTTATTGGCACATCGGGGCTTGAGAATATCTTTTGCAGCCTCATGCTGCATCGTCTCCTTCCACTGCTCACACGTTTTGTGTGAGCAGCGGAGAAAACCGGACATGACACCGGTTTGTTTACACTCCAATGATGGAGCGATCATGTGGTAAAGGGCTGCTGTCATTGGCCCTTTACCAGCTTTCATTTTGTTGCATCTAAGGCTCTTTTTTTTTTACTTTACAGGTTATTGGTAATTACATTTGCTATATTTAATATTTAATATGATTTATATTAAAACAAAGCTTTTTTGGATGAGTTTCTTTAGTGAATTTAATCAATCATCATACTATATCCCACCCCCATAGTGTTTAGCAATAGGAAGATATGGAGGAGGAGGGAGGGGAGTGTCATTTACCACTGTGTATATGCCCATATGTTTGACTCTATAGTCACATGGGCTACACAGATAAGAAAAAGGAAGAAATGAAGAGCTTAGAAGGGAACTGAAATCGGAGCTTGCTCAGTAAAGCACACCAGCTGGTCTACATAATCTCAGCCTGCAATGGGGTAGAGAGAAGATGGGAGGGACAGCTGAAGGTAGGATAAACCAAGTATATTCAACTATACATAAAATGAATGCTTTAGTGGCTTTGTGAGGATGCACACTGTTATATAGCTTGTAATGAGAGTCTAGGTTTAATGACACTTTAAGTGAAACAGGCTTGGTATGGCTATTAGTTCTCAGCAGAGTCTATAGGACATATTTATATAGCAGTTAATTACGTGCAGGTGCAGATGCATCTTCCTGGTGTATGAATTTTAAATTATACCATGGGTGGAAGGAAAGAAAATCGCTCAATTCCCCCATCAACAAAGTCAGTGTTGATGGGGGAATCCCTCCTGCAGCACTATTGTGTTCTGCCAGTGGGGAGCCTTCCTTTGCATGAAAAAAATCCCACGGACCGGATGTAATTAAGTTTATTGATGGATTGACTTCAGTACAACTAGCCTGCCCATAGATGGATCGAATCTCGGCTGGTCCGTGTGGAACCAGCCAAGATTCGATCCATCTATGGTTGGCTGCACAATGCACAGCTCAGTGAGGAGAGCTCTGATCCCTGATTAGAGAAGTGACACCCCTTTACACAGTACATAGGAACATGCATAACTGTGGCTGTCAATCACAGGCTGTGTGCTGGAGTTCTCTCCCCCACTTATTTATTATCCCCTCCCCCCCAATTATCTCTTGGAGTTGGGAAAAGTTGTCAGAAGTGACTCATGCAGATAACTGAGGAACAAGGCAGCAGAGAGATATCACACTCAGCACTTTAGTACACAATCTAGAACAATGTGATTTGTTCATATTCATGTCAGAGGTTTATAACCACTTTAAAGTGTATGTGAACTTAATTTATATAGTTGGAGATTTGTTACTTTTGTCTCCAATTATGCAAATTATGCACTTAGTAAGTCTTTTTGTTTTTTGAGAAGCGTTAGAATAGATTTACACACCTAGTTATTCTGCCAGTCCCCTTCACCCTGTTTCTTTCTCACCACTCTAGGTACAGAAGCAGATCCATCGTATCTCGGATGCCTTGAATGCCTGTACTCCCCCCGCTCAGCTCTTCAGTTAGGTGACAGCGGCTGGTACATGTGACGTCAGCAGGAATCTCCTCCCCTACCCCTCGAAGCCCAGGACACAGAGCCTGCATAGCAGTCATGTGACCGGCCGCTTGCAAACTTATTAAATAAGTAATTTAAAAATGTTTGCCTCAAATGCGTATTGTACATGATTCAAATGTTTTAGGACAGACATAGTTAACATTCACTTTAAGATAATATACAGTGCTGTGCAAAAGTTTTAGCCAAACAAGCACCCCCCATACTCTACCCCCCCCCCCCCGCGGCCGGTGTTGGGCGAGCATCCACTTACCCCATCAAGGTTGCGGATGGGCAGTGCTGCGACGGGCGGCAGGTGGCGCTTGGTGGCTTTCATCGGGTCCTTGCATCACGGCAGCTTCCACCGTGCATCTCCCTCCTTCTCCTGCTAGGTGTCCAATAGGATCGCCTGTTCTTTCAGCCAATCAGGTGACGGTCTCAGACACGCTTCCGGATTGGCCGGGAGGAGGATCAGTGTGGCAATAGCGAATATTCATTTGCTATTGACACACAACTGGGTGGGCTCGGAGCGCAATGCTCTGCGCCCCAAGCCCACCATATTTTGAAGCCTATTAGAGCCTCTGGCTCTAATCACGTGTTTAAAAATACCAACCCCCCCGTGGAGGACGGACACCTGGATAGGGGGGTGGCACCCGTGCGCCCCTAATGGATGGGCTCCGTCCCTGGTTAGTTCATTTTTATCAATTAACACAATAGAATGTGATTGAACAGACCAGAAATCAAAATCAATATTTGGTGTGGCTAGCCTTTGACATCAAAACAGTTCTTCTAGGTACATTTGCACAATATGTGCAAGACCTGCACATAACAAGGCAAAGTAGCAAAAGCATCATTTATAATATATCTATAGCCAAAAATGTGGGAGGGGGTAGTGGGGTGTAGACAAATGGAGGGTTAAAACACCTGTCATGATTTTGTTCTTGCTCAGGCAATCTTAAAGTATTACTAAACCCAGGACCCTGCAATCACTATATCCGGTCTCCCACAGTGTACAGAACATGGGAATGCAATAGTTTTAGTAAATATAAACTGCTAAATACCTTTTCTCATCAGCAGTATATAGCAGTCTTGTGACTTCTATCAGTTTCTGGTTAAAGCTTGTAGGAGGAGTTTTCATGCTCCTGTAACTGTCCTATAGGTCTGCAGGACCCCTGACACTCTGTCTGGACAGTGCTGATTGGCCCTGTGCTGATCACATGCACCCTCCCAAGAAGGAAAGAAAAACTCTCTAGCAATACACTCCAAACGGAGCATGTGCAGCTTGTCCCCAAGCCTCTGTTCTATCGGGAAATTATTAAGGGACAGCGGAAGGAGGGGAGGATCAGAGGATTAACCTCTTAGGTTCCACAGTGAGTATAACAAGCATGCTTTACTGCATATACAGACTGATTTTACTGTTTAGTAACACTTTAATTGTACAAGAAAATGTCATGCAGTACAAGCACTACTGTTGCTAGAATAGTCATTAAAAACCATTTCCTTGTGTGAGTGCCGGTAATGAAATGTTATGTGGGCATCAGTATGATCAGTCTTATTCTTTTATAGTCAGAAGTGCAACCCATATGGGGTGGGATCTGAATCATGAAATGGACTATGGTTCTATTCTTACTTTCATATTCATTTTTTTAAAAACTTTTATTGCCACTACTCTTTTCGTGCTTTTCCAGTTTGTTATCCATTCAGTTAAGTTGCCAGATAATCATGAGCATCAACTGCACTGTACATCATCATGCCTATAATAAAAAATGTAACTTTCAATGTCATTGTGCCTTGTTCATCATTTTTGTGGGACATGGATTTATTCTTCAGATTGGTAGCTGGGAAAATTCTACTGAGAGATATATTGGCAGACTACAATACAGAGTGCTGCACAAGTAAAACAGAAAAACTAAAATCTTACCTTTCTGAACAAATTTGAACCTGTATGCCTTAAAGAGATTGTATAGTGTTTCCATATATTTTCTTTTTTATTCACTTTCAAATGTTCATCCATAGACATGTGTGGTTTGTTTCATTCCAAATTAATATTTGGACAAATTTTTCATTATTCAGAGATTCGGATATATCTAAACGAATTTTACCGAATGATCCGAATAACAAAAGGAAATTTGGACTGAAATTCAAATCAAATTTTACATCGAACTCCAGTGGAATTCTAACTGTACACATATTGCTGAAATCAAAGACTGTGTGTGTTATTAGAGTACCATTCTGAAATAATACTGTTTTTGTTAAGCCAAAGGCGATTTAAAGAGTCACTGTAATCATTTGATGAAGATTTTTCAGTTGTTTGTTCACTTTGCCACAAAAAAATCGAAAAAAAAAAAAAAATCGAACGTTTTCGTGAAAAATTGGTGAATTCAAAGAAAATTTGAAAAAGATATAAAATTAATTTTAAATACGAATTCCAAATACGAATCCCAAATGCAAATCCTGAATACGAATTGAATGAATCAACTAAATTTAAGAATCGAGACGAAACTAATTTTTTCGTCATGCACATGTCTATTCATTTACAGTCACAAGTTTATTTTTTACTTTTTTTACATTTGTTTTACTCTAAAGTATTGCATGTAAACATTTAGAATGTTCTCCTTCCATATAGCAGGAGATGTGTGAACAGTGGCGGCACGTGCATTGAGGATGCACGGGCGCCGCCCCCCCTTCCCTGCCACCACCCCCCTATCCATGCGCCGGCCCCTTTCAGGACGCCGGGCGCATGAATTCCTATGACAGGGGGGGGGTGTTTTTTTTAAGCACCTGATTAGAGCCAGAGGCTCTAATAGGTTTCAAAAAAGGGTGGGCTTTCTCTGCGCTCCGATCCCACCCAATTGTGTGACGATAGCAAATTAATTTTCGCTATTTTCACACTAACGTTCCTCCCCACTAATCAGGAGTCAGGTCATGAGACCTGTTTCCCGATTGGCCAATTGGATCGCCTGACGCTTTGGAGAGGAGGGGCTTTCTCTGTCCCACGCCACGGGCCAGGCGGGGGGAGTTGTCAGTCACACGCCGCGGGCGGGGGGGGTGGGTGGGATGATTGTCAGCCGATTTTCTGGTATGAGAGTCTCCAGCTGAGTGTGGTTATTCTTCTCTGATTCCATGTTGGAAGGAAGTCCTAGATTACATGGATACTGAAATATCTAGAAGTATTTCAGTCTGCTCTCAATGCAGTTACAGGGTTTTAAGGAGTGGCCATAACTTCTCTAAATGTTGAGCTATATACCCCGATCTGTGAGGCTGAGCTGTATACCCTGATCTGTAATGCTGAGCTATATACCCTGATCTGAGATGCTGAGCTATATACCCTGATCTGCGAGGTTGAGCTATATACCCCGATCTGGGAGGCTGAACTATATACCCTGATCGGTAATGCTGAGCTGTATACCCTGATCTGTGATGCTAAGCTATATACCCTGATCTGTAATGCTGAGCTATATACCTTGATCTGTAATGCTGAGCTATATACCCTGATCTGTAATGCTGAGCTGTATACCCTGATCTGTAATGCTAAGCTGTATACCCTGATCTGTAATGCTGAGCTGTATACCCTGATCTGTAATGCTAAGCTAAATACCCTGATCTGTGAGGATGAGCTATATACCCTGATCTGTGAGGCTGAGCTATATACCAGGGGCGGCCCGTCTATTAAGGGTGCCTGGGCGCTGCCCCCTCTATCCACGCCACCCCCTATATCCTATATGAATAATGGATAGATTCACGCATAGCATGCATCCATCCACGGCCGCTGTGGCCACCCCCTATTCATGGACTAACCACCTCTCCGCAAAGTCACAATCTTTTCACTTATAAGTAAACGAAAAGATTGTGTGGACCCACCCGAGGTTCATGTTACGAGACGCGGTACTCAGGTGCGATAAAACTTCGGATAATCTCGGATACCGAGATTAGTCCACGAAGTTTTTTTGTGGGGCGGCGACATTAAGTACTCGGACTGTAGGACTTTCCCCGGTCTGGGTACTTATCCCCCACCGGTGTCGCCGGCACCTACCTACGTACGATACGCACTTAGATAGGTAATAAGTATATCCTATATCCCCCACCGCACCTATCTCCCCCGTCGCGGG
>BLSH010388810.1:57737-84868 GCA_018402905.1 Glandirana rugosa | reverse complement strand
CAGGCTAATTTATACTTTTCATACACAGTTTGAAGATGATTGTAGAACAGTGATATGGCTTCTCCCGGCTAATTTAGACTTTTCACACACAGTTTGAAGATGATTTTAGAACACTGCTATGGCTTCTCCCACTAATTTATACTTTTCACACACAGTTTGAAGATGGTCCACATCCACCTCCATTTTTTATTTTTTTATGTGATTTTAGTTTAAAAATGCTTTTAAGTTATTTCCCTGTCCCCATTTCTTTGTAGGGCACTTGTCCGACCCTTACCCCCATTTTCCTTCCTTTTGCAGACCTCTAGGACTTTCCAGGACTTTGTTACAGCAATTTTCAAAACTTTTATTAAATTACCAGAACCCCGGACCCGAACCCGGACTTTTTTTGAAACCCACCCAAAAGTTCGGTACGGACCCGAACTTTACAGTTCGGGTTCGCTCAACTCTACTAATGAGCAGAACCTTGCTAATTCTTTTGTGTTGAACTGTATCGTAATTGCACTGTCTCTTTATTTTGTACAGTACTGCATAAACTGTTGGTGCACTATATAAATCCTGCATTTTATATATATATATATATATATATATATATATATATTGTCACAAAAGTGAGTACACCCCTCACATTTTCATTTTCACCCCTCACAACCTGTGACGTGTCCCAGAAGATTGCTGGGAGGGAGGGGGAGAGGAGAACTTCTGCTCGGGGGCCATGGCGCTCCGAGCGGAAGTGGGAGCTGGGTACCCCAAAACAATGCCATGCAAAATGTGGCATATCAGGGGGTCAGGAGTACTTAAAGCAGAAGTTCCACTTTTGGGTGGAACGTCGCTTTAATATAAAGTGAATATAACATAAATAAATTGTGACTCTCAAAGTCCAAAAGAAATATTCAAAAATTCTGTGTCTGTGTACAGTATATTCTGTGCTTCAACACACGCAAAGGTGTCATGAAACCTTGCACCTCCACTCTGTTGTGCTCTATCCTTGTTTAATGGGAACTTATAGCATACAGCAGTGTTTCTCAACCTTTTTTCAGTCAAGGCACCCTTTAAAATTCTGCACAATCTTGACGCACTTTATTCAAAAATGTGAAAAACGTAATTAATAAGGTTTTATATATCGCAGTAGCATCCACATACATAGGACACCCAACAGTAGAGGTGATTTATTCTTACAAAGCAAGCATACCCCTTTGCACACAGGTACTCCTAGTATTCCAGCATTTCTCTTTACCCTCATTTAGCTATGTGCCCGAGGTTGTAATGCTCCACAATAAAAACCTGTGGCTTTGTGTAAAAAAAAAGACAGGTTTGATCCACCTGCTGACTTGTTGATAAATTTTGGGCAATTTGGGGCCATTTTTAGGCATTTTGCCAAGACACACCTGAAAGAACCAGAAGGCACTCCAAGGTGCCATGGTTCCCTGGTTGAAAAACATTAGTATACAGTTCCTAGTTTTGCCTTTTCCCATGAAGGGTGGACACTTTCTCGGGTCCAGATATTTTCCTTAACACAAAGGGTTACTCCTTCACTGCGCCTTTGACTCAAAATCAGTAGTAGAGAATACTCACAGTGCTTTCCATAACATTAGTTAGTTCACACTCCAATAAATCTCCACTCAAATGGTAAAAATCCAAGTAGAATCACTGAATAAATCAATCACTGCTACACTGCTATGTTGCTGTGTATCACTGTTATACTGCCCACCACCTACACTCTCCAGAATCTCTTTCTGCAGTTGCCACTAAGAGGCAAATGTGCAGTGAGGGAGAAACTCTTTGTGTGAAAGAAAACATCTGGACCTGAGAAAGTACCTGGGGCCATAATGACTAAAAGCATGTACATATGGATTTGACTGATTGCTCAGTAAAACATTGCAAAAGCATTTTGTTCCTGGACTCCTCCTTAACCTAACTACTAATGGTAAAGTCTTGTGGTAATGGACTTTTGTCAGTGTGGACTGCTATGGGACTCATTGCTGTAAGGCCCGTAGCAGGTATGTGGAAGTGTACTGGATAATACTGGTTAGTCCAGGCCAGTTGTCACCGACGGGTGAAGCTCACATGAAGGGAAAGGCAATTGAAGCTTTTAGAGTCCCCCAGGTACCTTGAGGAGCCCTGTTTCCAAAATATCTCAGGGTGGTTAGGAGAAGCACTCCCCACACAGGCATTCATTAGTTAAGACTACATGTGCTGATCATGCAGTCCAGCATGTGGAACCCATGATTGTGATGAACAATCACAAACGTGGAACCCATGACGATGAACAGTGCTAACATTAGGTTCTACAAAGCAGTAAATAATTAAGAGCAAGCTTATCTGGAGGTTACTCTGTTCACACCTAAAGCCCATCTTCTGGTAAGTCATCCTCCTCCCTCCAACCTGAAAAAAACCCTTCTTCAGAATATGGGTGACACACCACCCCTTGAAGACCTTCTTCCAATAGCAATGGGCGGAGGGAATCTATGGGGCTACATCGCATAGACAGACTCTGCTGAACAAAAGGGAGGTGGAGGAGACCAGTCTTCCAGAGCATAGCTAGTTGATTGAGGTGAATTGTCTTCTCATCAGGAAACAGCCACTTCAACTGTTAGCAAGCAGCATATCCCGATGAATCAAAAGTGAAGGGAGACAGTGGCTGCATGAAGAATTGCCTTACCAATAAAAACTGGGGCACTTGATTCAATTTTTTTTTTCCCGACGAACAAATTTTAAAGCTACAATTAAACAGAAGCAATCTAAACTCACTGAAAGCCGAGTTCCACCCACCCCTCTCCAAAAATAAAAGTCAGCAGCTATACATACTGTAGCTGCTGACTTTTATTAATAGGACACTTAGCTGTCCTGGAGTCCAGCAATGTCAGCACCGCTGCTGATGATTCCATCGGCTATCAGGTGCTGCAGTCTCCATTGCTGGTATGGGTCCCTACTGCGCATGCGCGAAGCGTGCTGCGCTCTCTTACTGGCCCGGCGGCAGGGGAAGGAGAAGGGAGGAGTAGGGGACCGGACTTCTGACGTACCTCGCCTGTCAAAAACAGGTACCCGCTCCCCCCTCCCCCCTGAAAGGTGCCAAATGTGGCACCGGAGGTGGGGAAAGAATCAGGTAAGTGGTAGTTCCACTTTTGCGTGGAAATCCGCTTTAAGGCGACTGTGGATTTCTCATATTATTTTTTTTTTTCAGTCCAGAAAAAAAATAGCAGGTTGCTTAATCAATTTACAGCTAATTAGAGATTCCCATCATGTCCTCTCTAGTTAGTAATAAATGGACATCCTCAGCCGCCCACAAGCCTAGGTTGTTTGCTGCGTGTGTTTACACCCGAGGCAGTTACATAGTTACATAGTCAGGTCCATCTAGTTCAACCTATAAAAGGGAAAAATTAAAAAAAAATTAAAAAAAATAAAAAAATAAATATCTTACAATCCCGTACACCCAATTCTATACTCACAGTTGATCCAGAGGAGGCAAAAACCCCAGCAAAGCATGATTTAATTTGCTCCAGCAATCAGATATTCCATGGATCAACTTTCCCTAAAAATGTTAGTATCCAGTTATATTATGTACATTTCGGATGGAATCCAGGCCTTTCTTAAAGAGGTTGTAAACTCAGAACCCCCCCCCCCCCCTTGCAAGACAAAGGCATAATGAGCAAGTATGCATCGCATACTAGCTCATTATGAAATACTTACCTTAGAACGAAGCTGTTCCAGTGGCGCCCAGTGATTATATCTCCCCTTAATCTCCTCTTCTCAAGAGAAAATAAATTCAGTTCCTCTAATATTTCCTCATAGGTGAGCTCCTACATGCCTCTTATCAGTTTGGTTGCCCTTCTCTGCGCTTTCTCCAGTTCCCCAATATCCTTTTTGTGAGCTGGTGCCAAAAACTGAACTGCATATTCCAGATGAGGTCTTACTAATGATTTGTACAGGGGCAAAATTATATCTCTCTCTCTAGAGTCTATACCTCTTTTAATACAACAAAGGACTTTGTTCGCTTTGGAAACTGCAGCTTGGCATTGCATGCTATCATTAACCTTATTATCTACCAAAACCCCCAGATCCTTCTCCATCATTGTACTCCCCTAGTATGTATGATGCATGCATATTTTTAGCCCCCAAGTGCATAACTTTACATTTATCTACATTAAACCTCATTTGCCACACAGTTGCCCAATTAAACAGTGCATTGAGGTTGGCTTGTAAATTGGAGACATCCTGTAAGGACGTTATTCCACTGCATAGCTTGGTGTCATCTGCAAACACTGAATGGAACTTTTAATACCAGACCCTATATCATTTATAAAGGTATTAAAAAGTAAGGGTCCCAACACTCAACCTTGGGGTACACCACTGATAACCTTAGACCATTCAAAGCATGAATGATTAACCACTACTCTCTGAATTCGGTCTTTTAGCCAATTTTCTATCCGTTTATAAACTCATTTTTCAGGACCTGTAGACTTTACCTTACACATTAGACATGTGTTGGGAACGGTGTCAAACTCTTTTTCAAAATCCAAGTATACCACGCCACAGCCCCCCCTCTGTCCAAGGTTTTACTTACCTCCTCATAAAAAGAAATCAGATTTGTCTGACTGCTTTTGTCTTTCATATATCCATGCTGTCTGTTGCTTAAAATATTTTTTTCCAGCAAGAACTCATCTATGTGGTCTTTTATTAAACCCTCCAGTATCTTCCTAACTATAGAAGTTAAACTATCAGGTCTATAGTTACTTGGTAAAGACTTTAAATAAAGGCACCACGTTGGCCTTATGCCAATCCAGTGGTAATATTCCAGTCAGTAAAGATGTCCTAAAAATTAGAAACAATGGCTTTGAAATGACATAGCTCAATTCTTTTAGGATCCGTGGGTGGATGCTTTATCCACGTTTATTCTGTCTAAATATTTATGGACCATATCACTTTTGAACCATTGTGGATCATTCGGGGCTGTGTCACTACCACCCTCATTATGGCAATGAGCTCCCACATGCTCCTTTGTATACACAGAGCTGAAGAATGTATTTAATACAATTTGCCTTCTCTTTGTCTCCAGTCACCCACCAGATTATTTGTAAAGGGCCTACATGCCCAGACCTGACCTTTTTACTATTTATATATTTGAAGAATTTTTGGGAGTTTGTCCTACTATCTTTTGCAATCTGTCTTTCATTTTGAATTTTTGCATTCTTGATTTCCTTTTTACGAATTCTGTTATACTCTTTGTAACATTTAAATGATGATAGTGTTCCGTAATTTTTATATTTTTAAAATACTCTTATTATTTATAGCTGTTTTAGCTTTGGCCAGAAGCCACATAGGTTTTACTTTTAGCCTTTTAAACTTTTTGCCCATGGAAATATACTTTTCAGTGAGTTCACATTTCTGCTCTGTGTTCATTGATACCAATTTTCCCTCCCAATCTTGGAGGGCAGCCTTCATCCTTGGAAAATTTGCTCTCTTAAGCTTCATGTACACTGCAGCTGCTAAACTCACGTTTAGGAGCAGTTGGGCGTTTTTTTCATCAGCCCGTGAACTCTCCTCTATGTTATTTTATGTGTACATGTACACTCAGTTGTTAATAGTAGTTTAGAGGCAGTAAAGCTTACTGACATTTTTTTGAAAACAGATCAATCGAAAAAACATTCAGGACAGTAGTTTACCGGCATTTAAAACGCTAAAATGCTTGTAACTGCTTGTAATTGCAATGAAATGTTAAGATACAGCGTTTAGCATTTTTTTTTGACATGTCAAAATCAACGGTTCCCTATGAGAGCCGTCTTAACTGACCCACATTCAGCCCATTGATTTGAATGGAAGTCACATCCAAGTTGGATCATAATGACCCCCACGCCAAAATTAAAAATAAAATGGCGTGGGATCCCCCCCCCCCCAAGAGCCATACCAAGCCCTTTGAGTCTGGTATGAATCCTGAAAAGGAACCCCACTCCAAAATGGAAAAAAAATGACATAGGTCCCCCCCAAGACCATACTAGACCCTTCAGTCTGGTATGGATTTTGAGAGGAAACCACTTGCCAAAAAAAGAAAAAGGCGTGGACCCCACTCCCAAAAAGCCATACCAGATCCTTATCCAAGCATGCAGCCCGGCAGGTCAGGAAAGGGGGGGAAGAGCGAGCCCCCCCCTCCTGGACCATAGCAGGCCACACACCCTCAACATGGGGAGTGTGGGTGCTTTGGGGCAGGGGGGCTCTGCGCCCCCCACCCCAAAGCACCTTGTTGATGGGGACAAGGGCCTCTTCCCTGGGCAGAAAAAGACAGAACCAGAGGAAGAAGACCGGAGAAAAACACTGGAGGGGGAAGACCAGACGAAGATTTTATTAAAGGACTTGTCAAAACCATCTCTCGTTTTTATTTACTATACACTGACTTTTTTGGGTATGGGTACAGTATACCCAATGCTCATTCACATGGGGGGGTGGGATCTGAAGCCCCCTTATTAAAGAACCCTGCCCGCAGACCCCACAACCACTCCCCAGGGTTATTGGGAAGAGACCCTTGTCCCCATCAACATGGGGACAAGGTGCTTTGGGGTGGGGGGCACAGAACCCCAAAGCACCCGCACCCCCCCCATGTTGCAGGCATGTGGCCTGGTATGGTCCAGGAAGGGGAGTGCTCGCTCATCCCCCTCCTTTCCTGACTTACTGGGCTGCATGCTCGGATAAGGGTCTAATATGGATTTTTTTTGGAGTGGGGTTTGCCCTCAAAATCCATACAGACTGAAGGGTCTGGTATGGTCTTGGGGGGGCCCCCATGCCATTTTATTTTTTTCATTTTGGCTTGGGGTTCCCTTTCAGGATCTATACCAGACTCAAAGGGCCTGGTATGGATCTTGGGGGGGACCCCACGCTGTTTTTCATTTTTAATTTTGCCATGGGGTTCCCCTTCAAGATCCTCAGAGCACAAGTCACACCACAAGTCGGATCTTGATGATCCGACTTGGATGCGACTTCCATTCAAATCAATAGGCTGAAAGTTGGACCAGTTATGACGGCTCTCATAGAGAACTATTGCTTTTTAATAGAGGCAGAGAAACGGTGCTAAAAGCTAAGACGGCTAAACACGCATAAATGCCAATCAGGGCCATAGATAATTTTTTGTCCTGGGGGGGTTCAGCAGCAGGTACCAAGTGGTGAACGAATTTGAATGTGGCCACCTTTAATATTAATTGGACCCTGGGCAAACATTTTCTCCCCCCCCCCCATTCACATCATGACTGATTGATTGCTAGAGGTTACAGCTCATCATCTCCTCACTGCTGCACACCATGGATTGGGGAGGCGGGGGACTCACTAATAGACAGAAAACTCCTAGAACGTGTTATTAGCAATGAGCAGATGTTACGTACCTGGGGTGTGAGCATAACGGTAGGGAGAGGCCTCTCATGCAACTCCGGCTTGCGGGTTGCTGGCAGTGGTACAGCAGCCATGGGAGCACAGCGGGGTAAGAGTGCCTATAGTCAGTCCAGGAAGAGCGGAGCTGGTTACTGCGACAGACCGGCTTGACAGCAGAGCAGGATGTTATGGCAGACTGGCTGGACAGCTGAGCAGGATACTGAAGCGGACTGGCTGGACAGCAGAGCAGGATGCTGGAACAGACTGACTGGACAGCAGAGCAGGATGCTGGAACAGACTGGCTGGATATCAGAGCAGGATGCTAGAACAGACTGGCTGGATATCAGAGCAGGATGCTAGAACAGACTGGCTGGATATCAGAGCAGGATGCTGGAACAGACTGGCTGGACAGCAGAGCAGGATGATGGAACAGACTGGCTGGACAGCAGAGCAAGATGCTGGAACAGACTGGCTGGACAGCAGAGCAGGATGCTAGAACAGACAGGCTGGACAGCTGAGCAGGATGCTGGAGCAGACTGGCTGGACAGCAGAGCAGGATGCTAGACCAGACAGGCTGGACAGCAGAGCAAGATGCTGGAACAGACTGGCTGGACAGCAGAGCAGGATGCTGGAACTGACTGGCTGGACAGCTGAGCAGGATGCTGGAGCAGACTGGCTGGACAGCAGAGCAGGATGCTGAAACAGACTGGCTGGACAGCAGAGCAGGATGATGGAACAGACTGGTTGGACAGCAGAACAGGATGCTGTAATAGACTGGCTGGATAGCAGAGCAGGGTCAGAAAGGCCGGGTCGGCAGCGTTCAGGCAGATCAGCAGGCAGAAGGAGCAGGCAAAATTGAGGATCAAAATGCAAGCCGGGGTCAAGGCAGGCAGCAATCAGACACTGGTGAAGATCAAACCGGGTCAAGGTCACAGATGGCAGGATAGCAGGTTTTCAGGGATTACAGAAGCTGCAGACCAAACAGCAATATGTCAGTGCAGCCATTCAGTTTAAATAGCCCGTCTGGCGCCAATGTTAGTGGCAGGCGCATGAGCATGCATCGTGACGATCTGATCATACTGCGGGCTTCCTGACAGCAGGGCACACACAGAGCTATGAAGGTAGAGACTGCAGTGTGTGTGAAAGAGGTCTTCATGGTGAAAGGTCTACTTTAAACCAGAGCAGCTTGTTCTGACTCTCATACACTGCATTTATTGAGTGGATGTATACCTTGGCTTGAGACTGCATCCCAGTGATGGTCAACTGATGAGGTTTTCAGGGCCTCAACTGCAGCCTCTGACACACCAAAGGGTTGTGCATATCATTTACTGCCAGACATACTACATCAGAGACTGCAGACGTACTACAGAAGATGGTCAGAGACTGCAGACATGGTACAGGAGATGGTCGGAGACTGCAGGTGTACAAGAGATTGTCAGAGACTGCAGGCGTACTACAGGAGATGGTCAGAGATTGCAGACATAGTACAGGAGATGTTCAGAGACTGTAGACATAGTACAGGAGATGGTAAGAGACTGTAGGTGTACTACAGGAGATGGTCAGAGACTGCAAGCGTACAAGAGATGGTCAGAGACTGCAGGCGTACTACAAGAGATGGTCAGAGACTGCAGACGTACAAGAGTTGGTCAGGGACTGCAGACATACTACAGATGATTGTCAGAGACTGCAGGCGTACAAGGGATGGTCAGAGCCTGCAGGGGTACAACAGGAGATGGTCAGACACTGCAGATGTACTAGAGCAGATGGTCAGAGACTGCAGACATAGTACAGAGGATGGTCAGAGACTGCAGACATAGTACAGAAGAGGGTCAGAGACTGTAGGTGTACTACAGGAGATGGTCAGAGACTGCAGACGTACAAGAGATGGTCAGAGACTGCAGACGTACTACAACAGATGGTCAGAGACTGCAGACGTACTACAGGAGATGGTCAGAGACTGCAGGAATACAAGAGATGGTCAGAGACTGCAGGCGTACTACAGGAGATGGTCAGAAACTGCAGACGTACTACAGGAGATGGTCAGAGACTGCAGACATACCGGAGGAGATGGTCAGAGACTGCAGTTGTACTACAGGATATGGTCAGAGACTGCAGACGTACTACAGGAGATGGTCAGAGACTGCAGGCATACAAGAGATGGTCAGAGACTGCAGGCGTACTACAGGAGATGGTCGGAAACTGCAGACGTACTACAGGAGATGGTCAGAGACTGCAGACATACCGGAGGAGATGGTCAGAGACTGCAGTTGTACTACAGGAGATGGTCAGAGACCATCCATGTACTGTCTGATCTCGTATCCCTGTACATTGTCTGCTGAACTCTCACAATGGTCCTTCCTGTTCACCAACAGGTGCGATCAGTGTCCCCACACACCACACATGTCATTTACTTACTGTGTGACACCGACAATGGTGACAGGTTCCAGACTTGGACTCAGCATGGACTGTACAGAGGAGGGAGGAGCCGTCCCTACCTCTCCTCCCCACTGATCACAGGTCTGGTTATTAGGGGGTAGAGTGATTGGCTGTTAGGGGGATGTGAAGGTCATGCGACGACAGGTCAGGCAGTGGTTGGTTGGAAATTGGAAGAGAACGGAGCACCAAGTTGGGAAACAAGCCGCACAGCTGTAGCCCAACTCCACCCCAGCAGTATTTGGCCGCCATCTTTTTTATGGGCAGTGCAGGTGCAAGGGGCAGCTGCTTTGTGCCTGACAAAAATGACTGGGACTGGGCTCAGGGCAGCTGCCCCTTTTGCCCCGTGTTATAGACAGCCTTGTGCGGGAGATGGAGGTTTTCTGCACCATATCCTAGTGTGAACCAGGGCTTATAATTGCCTTTTCAACACAACTAAAAAAGGGCCAGGACACTGAGGGCAGCAAACAGTCCAGCCTGGCTCTGGCAGCAATGTTGTTGTGTCTGGTAACCCCTTAGCCCTTTGGCTCTGCAGTCAGCACTGCAACCTAGCTGACAGAGCCAGGCTAGACTGTCAGTACCAACCAAGCAGTGGAAAATGGTAACCTTCAAATCCAGTGATTAGTGAATAATTTTACCAGCTGCCACAGACTCACTTATCTCAATGGCAGCACAGCAGTGATGGTAAGTGGGCTGTGATGACCGTCTCTCAGGCAGCAAGCAAGCTGCAAAGGAAAGAGGGAGGCTCAGCTCCTTAGCAGCAGTACTGCTACCTTGCACATTCTCCTCTCCATTCTCCACTGAAGTCCAAGGCGGGAAGTAGAGACAGTCGGGCACGGTGGGCGGGACAACAGATGCTGCCCGTTCCCACTATGTCTATGATCTGTCTGCCAGGAACCCAGCACAGCCTGGTCGTAACGGCATGACCTAAGTGCCTGTGACAGTGTGCCTTACACCTGCTGCATCCACTTCGCCCACAATACTGACTGCTGTGCTCCGCTGTTTGTTGTTGCGGTGTTGGCGCCATGAGAGGCGACAGGGCACAGACACTTTTTATTTTTGGCAGGATGCTTTGGGGGGGTTTGAAAACCACACCCCCACCCCTATCTACACCCCTGATGCCAATGCAAAAAGCTACTAAAAGTGTGTTTTTACACCCGCTTTTTCTTGGCATTGGTAGTGGCTTTGCAGCTCATTTTTTCTAACACCTGTGTGCATGAAGCCTTAAGGTGCAGTGTTTATATTTCCAGTATGAGCTTGTTGCTTACAGCTAATATTAATTGAAATCATCTTATGGTCACTGCTACCCAGATGTTCTTTTATATGAAAATTAGTAATAAGCTCTGAATGGTTTGAGATTACCAGGTCCAACAGAGCATCATTCCTAGTTGGGGCCTCTATGAATTGTACGATAAAATTCTCTTGTAACAGGTTAATACATTTTTGTTATTTAACTGTTCCAGCAGTGCCATTACTCCAGTCAATCTTCAGGTAGTTAAAGTCCCCCCTTATTATCACTCTCCCAGCCCTTGTAGCCCTTTCTATCTGTGCAAGGAGCTGAGTCTCTACCTCCCTATTAACATTGGGAGGTCTATAACAAGCTCCAATGATTACTTTTATAGTACACACACCTATTTGCAGTTCCACCCATATTGCTTCAGCCTCATCACACTCTCCATCAACTCGGTCCTTTTTCCCACTCGCTTTGAGATCACTTCTCACATAGAGACAGACACCACCACCTTTCTTTTTTACTCTGTCTTTCCGAAAGAGAGCATAGCCAGGACTATTAATAGCCCAGTCATGTGAAGAATGAAGCCAAGATTCAGCAATACCAATTAAATCATAGTTCTCTTAGTGCATCAAAGCTTCCAACTCACCTATTTTGCTTGGCAGACTTCTGGCATTTGTGAACAAACACTTTAATTCATTGCCTGACCACGGCTGTGGAAGCAAGGGGCAATCTAGGAAATAGCGATCACAGGTCAATTAATTTTAGTGTAAGTCACACAAATAGGAAACATAAGGGGAATACAAAGACACTGAATTTTAAGAGAGCCAACTTTCATAAACTACGCTCCTTGCTGGAAGATGTTAGTTGTGATAAAATTCTAGGAACAAAGAACACGGAGGAAAAATGGGAGTGCTTCAAGGACATACTAAACAAAGCTATTAGACAGTGTATCCCAATGGGAAATACGTTTAGAAGAGCTAATAAAAAAACAGGGTGGCTTAACTCTGACGTAAAAGCACATATAAAGGCAAAGGAGAAGGCCTTCAAAAAATACAAGGCTGAGGGGTCTCTGTCAGCATTCCATCTTTATAAGGTATGCAATAAGGAATGTAAGGGTGCAATCAGGGTGGCTAAGATAGAACATGAAAGACACATAGCTGAAGAGAGTAAAAAGAATCCCAGGAAATACTTTAAGTATATAAATAATAAGAGAGGGAGGTCAGATCATATTGGCCCCATAAAAAATGATGAAGGGAATCTGGTTACCGAGGATGGAGAGATGGCAAAGGTGTTAAACTAATTTATCTCCTCAGTATTCACGAAGGAAACAGGGGGCTCAAGTATGCGAAACTATAATGTAGGACCTCACGACATGTCACAGGAAGAACCCTCATGGCTAACTGAGAATCAAATTAGGAATAGACTTGAAAAACTTAGCGTTAATAAGTCACTGGGATCAGATGGCTTGCACCCGAGGGTCCTTAAGGAACTCAGTCAAGAAATTGCTAGACCACTGTACCTAATTTTTAAGAACAGTCTACTGACTGGTATGGTACCAGCTGATTGGAGAAAAGCCAATGTAGCACCAATATATTAAAAAGGACCAAGATATATCCCTGGAAACTACAGGCCAGTTAGCTTCAATAATATGCAAGCTCTTGGAGGGAATAATAAGGGATTATATACAAGATTATTGTAAGGCAAACGGTATCATTAGCAGTAATCAGCACGGTTTCATGAAGAATCGCTCATGCCAAACCAATCTGTTAACCTTCTATGAGGAGGTGAGCTGCCATCTAGAAAAAGGAAAGCCCGTTGATGTGGTGTATCTAGATTTTGCAAAAGCATTTGATACAGTTCCCCATATACACTTAATGTACAAACTAAGGACTGTCGGCATGGATCAAAGGGTGAGTACCTGGATTGAAAATTGGTTACAGGGGAGAGTCCAGAGGGTGGGGATAAACGGGGAGTACTCGGAATGGTCTGGTGTGGAAAGTGGGGTCCCCCAGGGATCTGTTCTGGGACCAATCCAATTAAATTTATTCATAAATGATCTGGAGGATGGGGTTAATAGCTCAATTTCAATATTTGCAGATGATACCAAGCTAAGCAGGGCAATGATTTCTCCACACGATGTGGAAACCTTACAAGAAGTTCTGAACAAATTAAAGGGGTGGGCAGATAAGTGGCAAATGAGGTTTAACCATTTAAAGAGAGAGTGCAAAAATAAAAAAATAAAGGTAAAATAAATAATAATAAAAAAAAATTTAAAGCGCCCCGTCCCCGCAAGCTCGCGCACAGAAGCGAACGCACACGTAAGTCGCGCCCGCATATGTAAATGGTATTCAAATCACACATGTGAGGTATCGCCGCGTGTGTTAGAGTGAGAGCAATAATTCTAGCACTAGACATCCTCTGTAACTCTAAACATGTAACAAGTAAAACATTTTAAAGCGTCACCTATGGATATTTTTAAGTACCAAAGTTTGGCGCCATTTCACGAGTGGGCGCAATTTTAAAGTGTGACATGTTACGTATCTATTTAATTAGTATAACATCATCTTTCACAATATACAAAAAAATGGGCTAACATTACTGTTCTGTTTTTTTAATTCATTAAACTTTTTTTTCCCCAAAAAAACACGTTAGAAAAATTGTTGCACAAATACCGAGTGACATAAAAAGTTGCAATGACCGCCATTTTATTCCCTAAGATCTCTGCTAAAAATATATATATAATCTTTGGGGGTTCTGAGTAATTTTCTAGCAAAAAAATGAAGATTTTTACATGTAGGGGAGAAGTGCAGAATTGGCCTGGTGGTGAAGTGGTTAAAGTAGAAAAATGTAAAATAATGCATTTGGGTACCAAGAACATGAATGCAAACTACTCACTAGGGAGAGAGCCACTGGGGGAATCTAGGATGGAAAAGGACCTAGGGGTCCTAGTAGAGAACAGGCTCAGCAATGGCATGCAATGCCAAGGTGCGGCAAAAGCCAACAAAATATTGTCATGCATCAAAAAGGGGATAAATCAATAATTCTCCCACTATACAAGTCCCTGGTGAGGCCGCACCTGGAGTATGCCATCCAGTTCTGGGCACCAGTCCTCAGGAAGGATGTCCTGGAACTAGAAAGGGTTCAGAGAAGGGCAACAAAGCTAATTAAGGGACTGAAGGACCTTAGTTATGAGGAAAGATTACAAGCACTGAACTTATTCTCTCTGGAGAAGAGACGCTTGGGATATGATTTCAATGTACAAATACTATACTGGTGACCCCACAATAGGGACAAAACTATTCTGCGCAAGGGAGCACACAAAGACACGTGGCCATTCATTAAAAATAGAGGAAAGGCGGTTTAACCTTAAGCTGCATAGAGGGTTCTTTACGGTAAGAGCAGTAAGGATGTGGAATTCTCTTCCACAAACAGTGGTTTCAGCTGGGAACATAGAAAATTTTAAAAAACTATTAGATGGGTCCTAAGGGACCACAACATTGAGGGATATACAATGTAATACTGACATAAAAGCACAAACATAGGTTGGACTTGATGGACTTGTGTCTTTTTTCAACCTCGCTAACTATGCAACTATGTAATTGTCACATTTTGCACACATATTTTGCTTATTTTTGTACAAATAGTACTAATTCCAATGGCTGTTTGTAACATGGGAATCTTCTAATCCTCTGACATAGCTCTACCCCCATCTTCCCAATTCCACCCATCAATAGGTACTGACCCCTGTTGATCCAGGGAATATCTAATTGCCTCCTGGGGGATCAGGAAATATTTTATTATCATCCACTGGAGCAAACCGAGTCATGCCTTTTTTTTTTCATGAGTTTTTTTTGTCTTCCTCTGGATCAACTATGGGTATAGGGCTGTGTAAAATGAGTTTTTCTATCTGTTTGTTTTTTCTATTGGTTGAAATAAATGGACTTCTGTCTTTTTTTCAACTTGACTGTGTAACCATGTAAATGGATGCAACTGAGACTTCTCATTTTGTTTCAGGAGTTTTGCATTTTGTTTTTGTTTAATATGAGATGATCTCCTCCCAAAACCACTATGTGTATACAAATATACACAATATTACCAAAAGTATTGGGACACCTGCCTTTACACATGAACTTTAATGGCATACCAGTCTTAGTCCGTAGGGTTCAATATTAAGTTGGCCCACCCTTTGTGTCTATGGAAATGTTTGACTATTCTTCCAGAAATGCATTTGTGAAGTAAGGTACTGATGTGGACGAGAAGGCCTGGCTCGCACTCTCCGCTCTAATGCATCCCAAAGATGTTCTTTCGGGTTGAGGTCAGGACTTTGTGCAGGCCAGTCAAGTTCCTCCACCCCAAACTCCCTCATCCATGTCTTTATGGACCTTGATTTGTGCACTGGTCCAAATCATTTGGTGAAGGGGGGATTATGGTGTGGGGTTGTTTTTCAGGGGTGGCGTTTGGCCCCTTAGTTCCAGTGAAGGAAACTCTTAAGAACTTCAGCATACCAAGACATTTTGGATAATTTCATGCTCCTAACTTTGTGGGAACAGTTTGGGGATGGCCTCTTCCTGCTCTAACATGACTGCGCACCAGTGCACAAAGCAAGGTCCATAAAGACATAGTTGAGCGAGTTTGGGGAGGAGGAACTTGACTGGCCTGCACAGAGTCCTGACCTCAACCTAATAGTACACCCTTGGGATGAATTAGAGTGGAGACTGCGAGCCAGGCCTTCTCGTCTACATCAGTGCCTGACCTCCCAAATGCGCTTTTGGAAGGATGGTCAAACATTCTCACAGACACACTCCTAAACCTTGTGGACAGCCTTCCCAGAAGAGTTTAAGCTGTTATAGCTGCAAAGGGTGGGCCAACTCAATATTGAACCCTACAGACTAAGACTGGGATGTCGTTACATTTCATGTGCGTGTAAAAGCAGGGGTCCCAATACTTTTGGCAATATAGTATATATTCCATCATTCCTCTCCATTTACCCTTAAGCCTAGAACACACTATAATTTCTTTTTTTTGTTCAACCCAGTGGGTTGAATGAAAAAAATGTGTCAGCTCAGGTCAGAGCCACTGTACTAACAATCTGATGTTAGTACAGGGATCTCCTCCGCTGAGCTATTGTGTTCTGACAGGGGGGGCGCCCCCCCGCCAGAACACTCTGATCAGCTGCTGGTTTTCCAGCATGTTAGTCCAACAGAAGCCAATCGAACGGCCAGCTTCTGTCTGTCTGTATGACCGCCTGCCATACACATGGGCTGAATGTCGGCCAGTTTTAATTGAACAGGCTGATGTCACTCGGCATTCAGTCCGTGTGTACTAGGCTTTACTCTATTTGTAAACATATGTAGATCTAACCCCTATGCCCCAGGCCTTATCTTTTTGATTTATTCCTCTTTTGTATTATCTAAACGAATGCCCATTAGACGGTATCAAACCCGATTGGAAACTGAACTTCATATACCTTTAGAATCAGGGGACTGGCAGACTATATGCTAAAAGCTCTAGAAATGTACCTATTCTAGATGGTATTACAGCACAGGTGGACCTGTCTAATAGTGAGCAGACTCTGGATACAGGTTTACAATCTCATTTATACATAGATTCATATGAACCTTCATAAAAAAAAAACATATAAAGCATTGCTAAATAAACAAATTATCAAAAATTTTCACATGGCCCAAATTTTAGGTCAAATTTTTTGCAGCTTCAAACCTTACGATAGCCAGAGCCTGAAAACCCCCCATCTGCATTGAAGCATTAAAAACAGATTAACAGATATCATGAATGATGGTAAAAACTTACAGTTATCTTTACCGATTGTCACATACCTGGTGGTTGAGTCTGGCTTATGCAGGTGGTCACCTCTCTTGCGGCCCTGGTAGTGCAGACAGGGAGCTCAAGAGCACAGGGGGGCACGAGGGTTGGTCTGGGTCACTTGATGGGTGTAAGGGGAAATACTGCGCTAAGTATAAGTTCCAACAGCTGCCGGCACCACAATCAAACAAATTGTGTTAAAATGTGTTAAGGGAGTTATTGTGTAGCGCTAGTTGGAACTTAAAAATACCATTAATCCAAAACGTGACTGGAAAAGATGTGTAAATATAAATAAATACATAAAAATACGTGAAGAAATTACATGTGTTTGAAAAAAGTGAGAATAGGAATATTCAGGATATGTGTGCAGAAAAGAAAATAGACTATAATAAGTATAACCTTCAAAGTCTTACAAGCGTATATGGCTGGGGTGAAGGGATAGAACCCCCTAAGAACCCCTACCCCAGGCCTATACCTCCAGCATAAATAAACTAGTCAATTAAAAATTAAACATTGGTATCCAGTGCTCATGTCACAATTAAGAGGGGGCCAACCTCCAAGAACACCAGGACCTAAATATAAGCAGAAATTCCAAAGAAAATATTGTGTGTGGCAGTTAATGCAATATCACCCAACACTATTCAGAACCAAGAAGAAAGCGTAATGGGGAATTTAAAAGGTTCAAAGAATTCAAAAGTTCAAAAGGTTCATGTATAGCTTCAAAGTATGGGAAATCCTTTTAACTGGGCATATGGTACTTCAGAGAGTCAATGAGGGGACTGTGGACCACCGACACTAAATAGATTGAAGGCTTACCAGATAGCCAATGAAAACACTCGTTACCAGAATCTGTCGGAGAACGCCAACCTCTCCCAGGGAAAGTGCAACCCGGCTTTATTCATGTATTGCTGTCACCAATCGGTGCTTCACTGTCTGGTATATCCTATTCAGAATGGTGTAGACTGATTGTTTCCACCGTCCTAGATCTCCAGGGACCTGATATAAATAGGAAAAAAATACCTCACATAGTGTAAATCTGTAATACCAGGTTTATTAAAAAAGAGAATATTGCACTTACAACCAAGATGGTAAACAGGGAGCTTGTCTCAAATATGGCGCAACAGCATAGAATCAGGAGTCACCCGACATGTTTCATCCTCATGGACATCATCTGGGGTTACTGATGGTCACTTGATGGTATGTGGGATGTCCACTGGAGCTCGTGCAGGTTGAAGAGTGGTCGTACAGTCCGGGTTGGCAACAGGCTGGCAATGCGGTACAGGTGGAGCAGGCAGGCGGGTGGTCAGGTGCAAGCAGGGTCAGCAACATGCGGGCAGCAAAGGTACAGAAGGATCAGGCAGAAGGGTAATCGTAGACAGGCCAGGGGTCAGGGCAGGCAGAAAGCAACAAGTCCAAGTAAAGCCGGGGTCACAGGTGCAGGAAAGTCTCTCAAAGTAGTCACTGGGGTCGCGGGAACGCTGTAATAGGTTGATTTGGCGCCATTGGCGCGCACAGGCACGCGCTTGCACGCACGGGTGTGCGGGAATGCGCACGGACGCACGCGGACGCGCACAAACGTCCGGAACGGCCAGTTTCCTAACATTGCCCCCCTAAGGGGCAGCCTCTGGATGCCCCAACGGGCTCTCTTGGTCGGGTGTCTTCTCCAGAAGGCTCTGATCAATTCCCTTGCGTGCAGATTCTCTTTAGGCTCCTAGGAGTTTTCTTCGGGTCCATAACCTTTCCATTTGACCAGGAATTGGGTGCTGCCTCCTCTTTTCCTACAACCGAGGATGGTCTCCACCTCAAATTCTTCCTCTCCGTCCACCAAGACCGGTTCTGGGGATGCTGAGCTATGCCCCGGAAAGACATCCTTGACCACTGGCTTAAGCAGGTTAATGTGGAAGACTGGGTGGATATGCAAAGATGATGGTAAGTTTAACTCATAGGCCACTCTGTTAATTCTCTTCTTAATAGGGAATGGCCCTATGTATCTGGGTCCCAGCTTCTTTGAGGGACAGGAGAGTCTTAGGTTCCTTGTGGACAGCCAAACCTGTTGACTGACTTGTAAGTCCAGTTCTCCCCTCCTATCCCTATCAAAGTTTCTCTTGCTGGTAGCCTGAGCTTGGGCAAGGGTTTCCTGAAGGAGTTTGTTATTCTTCTCAAGAAACTGCGTGGTTTCTAGTACAGCGGGTACAGTGCTTTCCAGAGCCAGGTCGGGCAGAAAGAAAGTGCGGTAGCCGAGGTTTGCCCAGAAGGGTGACTGCTTGCTGGCAGAGTGAACAGAGTTATTATACGCGAACTCGGTTACTGGTAGAAGCGACACCCAGTCATCCTGGTAGTAAGAGGAATACCACCGCAGATACTGTTCGAGAGTTTGGTTAGTCCTCTCTGCTTGCCCTTTGGACTGGGGATAGTAGGCCGAGGAGAAGGCCAGCGCGATTCCCAAAGTGGCACACAAGGACTTCCAGAAGCGGGAGGTGAACTCCACTCCTTGGTCCGATGCGATGTTAGTAGGAATTCCATGTAAACGGACCACCTCCCTTATAAAGATTTCCGTAGTCTCAGCCGCCGACGGAGTACCCTTCATGGGCAAAAAATGTGCCATCTTCGTGAGCCGGTCCACAACCACCATGATTGTGTTGTAACCTGCAGATGGTGGGAGCTCTACTATGAAGTCCATTGTGATTTGGGCCCATGGACGTTCTGGAATGGGCAATGGGTTGAGGAGACCCCAGGCCTTGGATTTTTCCGATTTGTTTTTGGCACAGACAGGACAGATGGCTACTTAGCTCTGACAATCTTCCTTCAGCCGAGGCCACCAGAATGAGCGTGCAAGTAACTCCATTGTCTTGCTCCCACCAAAGTGCCCAGCCATCTTGGTATCATGACAGAGTCTGAGGACTGCTGAGCAGAGTTCCTGTGGGACATACAGTCTATTCCTGAACCACCATAACCCATCTTTTAATCTGATTTGGGAGTCCGGTGGTTCAGTGAGGCCGGTGCAAGACCTCCGGATCTGGAACAGAAGATCTTCTTGGGTGAGCAGAAAGCTGTGGGCAGGAAGAATGGTATCTGGCGGAGGCGTGTCCTCCGGTACAGGGAACATTCTTGATAATGCATCCGGCTTTACGTTTTTAGCCCCAGGCCTGTAAGTGATGTGCAGTTGGAATCAGGAGAAAAACAATGGCCAGCGTGCCTGCCGAGGTTTCAGTCTTTTGGCGGTCCACAGGTATTCTAGGTTTTTGTGGTCTGTAAAAACCAGAATAGGATGGAAAGTTCCTTCCAGGAGGTACCACCATTCTGTCAGGGCCGACTTGATTGCCAGTAGTTCCCTATCGACAACGTCATAGTTCCTTTCCGGAGGTTAGCTTCCTAGAAAAGAAGGCGATAGGGTGAAGTGAAGCCTTTGGACCTCGTCTCTGCGAGAGGACTGCTCCCACTGCTGTCTCAGAGGCATCTACTTCCAAGGTGTATGGCAATGCAGGATCCGGGTGCTTAAGGATGGGGGCAGATGTGAACAGTCGCTTGAGTTGGGTGAAGGCCTCTTGGGCTTTGGGAGTCCAGCAAAAGCGTGAGTCCTGTTTGGTGAGTTGGGTTATTGGGGTGATGACTGCCGAAAACCCCTTGATAAACATTCAATAGAAGTTTGCAAACCCAACTAATCACTGGACTTCCTTTTTGTCAGCAGGAGTGGGCCAGTCCAGGATGGCCGAAACCTTCTGGGGGTCCATGGTGATTCCGGCAGTGGAAATGTCGAACCCCAGGAATGAAATTTTAGCACACTCATTTTCTCATACTCTCTATCTTCATCCAACCCTACCTACCCCCCACCCTTCTACATTTAGGCATTCTAAGTTCACCAGTTTAATATATACTACTTGCTTTTTTGGAAACCACCAAATCACGATCTATGAGGACTTCCAATTATATAAAACTACTATGCACTGATTAATTTCCTAATATAACCAGAACCTCTTAAAGTAATTATAGTGCTTTTGTAACTGAATATTATGTATACTTGAAGGTTACCAACCATGTAGGCACACACTGAACTCTTCTATTTTGATGTCAATGATGTTGATTTGGTAATATTATCAATAAAAATGTTGTATAAGAAATGTGGCACAATTCACTGAGCTGTAATGCATACGTTATTTGCCATATGTATTGTTTTCAGCCACATGACGATCACAGCCAAACAGTTGTAATATCAAATAGTGGTCAGTATAATTAAGTAACTTGAGCCTGCAATGGTGTATATGAAAGTCTCTGGTGAGTGGAAGCCAGTGGAGGGATAGGCAGAGAGGTGTCGCCTAAAGGCAAAAGAGTAGGAGACAATGGGACAGACTGAGGTAAGGAGTTCCATAGGATGGGAAAGTATCTGCAAAAGTCCTGTGGGTGAGTATGGGAGGAGGTGATAAGGGAGCTAGAGAGCAGGAGGTCTTGGTAGGAGTGGAGAGGGTGGTTTGGATGGTATTTGACAGATTGACAGAGAGGTATGGCAGCCACTGAACAGTTGGTAAGGTGAATACATCTAGCAGCATTCATTATAGACTGGAGGGGGAATAGCCTGTGTAGAGAGAGGCCAACTCCATAGAAAAAGGTAAGTGCACTATTAGTAATCTTGTTGCTGGGAAGTTGACACAAGCAAGAGGATTGCTCATCACCCTCCACAGGCTGAATCATATAAATCTATTTCTGCATCCACACTAAACAATGTGGATGGAGGAATCTCTCCTGCTGGCTATTGCATTTTTATAGCCGGCACACGTTACTATAAGAATACATGAAAGTGGTTGCATCTATGTGGATACAGCCATTGGTTAGCCATCAATTTTATGCCCAGCTCCGTTGATTTCAAGAACAAATGATGTCAGGCAGGAGGGTGCTGAAAGGGCCACCCACCGCTTGTTTTTTAAACTCGTCTAAATTTTCTCTGTGTATGGCCAGCTGTAGACTGTAAGCTTTTTTGGGGGAAAAGAGCAGATTTAGAGTTGTAAAGTACTGCAAGAGGTATATACGGTTGGGCTCCAAGGTTTGTGTACCAGTGGAGAGTTGGTAATATACAGTATGTACCATTTTTAAAGAAAACATTAGTGAGCAGGCAAAACATATTTTTTTATGTTTTATGGGATTTATATTCAACAGTAGGTCATAACAGAATGGCACAATCATAAAACAAAACATGGCAACAAGTAAACAAATGAAATGACCCCTGTTCAAAAGTCTGCATACCCTTAGTACTTAATACTGTGTATTGCCCCCTTTAGTATCAGTGACAGTGTGTAGTCTTTTGTAATAGTTGTCTATGAGGCCCCAAATTCTTGCAGGTGGTGTAGCTGCCCATTTTGTATTGGCAAAATGCCTCCATATCATGCAAGCTCTTTGGTCGTCTTGCATGAGCTGCATGTTTGAGACCTCCCCAGATTGACTCAATGATATTAAGGTCAGGAGACTGTGATGGCCACTCCAGAACCTTTACCTTTTTCTGCTGTAACAACTGGAGGGTCAACTTGGCCTTGTACTTGGGTCATTGTCATGCTGGAAAGCCCAAGAGCGTGCCTTGCACAGCTGTCATGCAGAAGAATGCAAACTGTCTGCCAGTATTTTCTGATAACATACTACATTCATCTTGCCATCAATTTTTACAAGACTCCCCATGCCTTTAGCGCTCATGCACCCCCAACACATCAGTGAGCCATCACCATGCTTTACAGTGGGGATGGCATTTTTGTCACTATAGGTCTTGTTGACCCCTCTCCAAACAGTGCTTATGGTTGTGACCATAAAGCTCTATTTTTGTCTTGCCACTCCAGATTAGTGTGCCACAAGTAGAGATGGGCGAACAGTTCGAGCCGAGCATAAGTTTGGCCCGAACTTCGTCCGTTCGCCAATTCAGCGAACATCAAAATTTGAGGGTAGCTCAGCGGGATATTCACCCGCCGAGTGCCCCACAATGCACTGCACACTTGACAGTGCATTCTAGGGCACTCATTGGATGAAGCATTGCACCTGCTTCGCCAATTAGCACTGTCGGGGCCTTGATTGGACAAAGTGATGATTACTTTCTCCAATCACGGCTCAGTGCTCATAGTCGCACCCCACACTATAAAAGGTATCTTCCCATAGCCAGCTCTGGCTCGTTTTGCTACTAGCAGTTAGTGTGTTCACTTATTGTGACTCTTGCATGTAGAGTGTTAGTTTAGTGTTAGTATAGTGTGTGAGAATAGTGTGTAGTGTGTTAGTGTAGTGCAGTGTTTAACACAGGATTACATAACATTTAGTGCTGTATACCCTTCTTTTTTTTGTTGTTTCTTTTTTTTTGTCCCCTGCCTGCCCCCTTTTTTAAATTGTCAGCTGCAGTTTTTCTGACTGTGATGTGGTGTTCCGTTTTTTTTACCATTTCTGTCAGTGTCAGTCCTCAATTTAAAGTGCACCAAACACCACTTTTCATTGAATAAAATGCATCCAATTACACATTTCTCAGTATTTGGGTAATAAGCCCCCCCATCATGTCTGGGAGGCCAACAAAGAGAGGCAGACATTCACATACCACTTTGAGGGGGCTAGCAGCATCTGTGTCCACAGGCAAAGGGGGACGTGGTCCACCCTCAGACAGGACACCTTTGTCTTTGTTTAGTGGTGTTGCCCATGCTATGCTATCCAGCCACAGCATATAAAAGAGGTGGTGGACTGGCTTACTAAACCATACTCCTCCTCCTCTTCCTCTATGGCCCAAGCTACCACTAGTGCGCAGTCCATCGCAGGTGCCAGAGTTGCTCATATCCACAGTTACTCCTGCCATAGCCCCAGTATCATGCATGGAAAAGTCAGCTGAACTATTTGAACACATCAGCCATTTGCTTCTTGAGGATGCATAGACCTTACTTGATTCTGATGTTGGGTCTGAGGTATAAGAAGGGACTGTCCCTCATCCGCAGCATATTGCCAAGTTGGCTCCAGTGATGATGAGGATAGAGGGGATGATGAGGTCACTGATGTGACTTAGGTGCCAGATAGAGCAGAGGAGGAAAGTGAGGGGGAGAAACAGCTACAACGAGGCAGGATGTCTTCCAGAGGCAGGCACCATGAAAGAGTAGAGTGCAGCCACCCTATGCATCAGATTGTGGAGCTGTTTTCTCCCGGCCCACTTTCCAGAGCTCAACTGTGTGGATCTTTTTGTGCAGCCAATTGCAATTTGCTATCTCTGCCGCAAGCAGATCAAGCATGGCTAAAAACACCACCCATTTGGGTACCACATGCTTGACAAGGCATTTAACCTCCCACCATTCAGCCCGTTAGCAAGAGCACCTGAAAGCCACACACAAGAGACACAATTCTTTTCCTCCTCACCTCTCATGTCTAACCCCGCTATATCTCATGACCTCTCAGCAGTCTCCACTAAAAGGAATGATGGTATAGCAAAGTGTGTCACAGGCTCTTGCAACAGGTCTGCCAGCAGCACACCACCAGCTGTAGGGTATAGCAGGCAAATTTCTCTGCCCCAGCTACTGCAGCGCAAAACAATACACTCCAACATGCCCAGCGTCTAAATTCTAGCTTGTCAAAATTGCTGGCTTTAAAACTCCTGCCTTTTCGTCTGGTGGATTCTGCCCCCTTCTTTGAATTAGCCGAATATGCTGTACCACAATGGCAGGTTCCCAGTCGCTATTTCTTTCATGTAAGGCCATTCCAGCTCTGCACCATCACATGGAAGGCAATGTTTTGGCATCGTTGGGCAAGGCAGTCAGCCGCAAGGTCCACCTTACTGCTGATTCGTGGTCCAGCAAGCATGGTCAGGGACGATCTATTTCATTCACAGCACACTGGGTAACTCTACTTGCAACTAGGAAGGATGCAGGACAGGGCTTAGTGCTGGAGCTTGTTTTGCTACCACATCTCCATACAGCTGGTGGTGATGATGCAAGATCTGTCAGCTCCACTCCCTCCTCCTCCTCCAAGCCCTCCTCTACTGGATTGTCCTACGAACCACCAGTACCCCCTAAGCATTCAGGGGGCCATTCAATCAGTCAGGCTAAAAGATGCCATGCAGTGCTTCAGCTGGTCTATCTAGGGTACAAGAGCCACACTGGAGCATAGATTCTTTCAGATCAGCAGGGGCAGACCCGGAGGTGGTTCACGCCATGGAAGCTTGAGCCAGGAATGGTGGTGTGGGATAATGGCACTAACCTTCTGTCTGCCCTTTAACAGGGAAAGTTGACACATGTGCCATGCCTGGCACATGTCCTCAATTTGGCGGTGCAGGATTTTTTTAAACAGGTACCCAGGTTTGCAAGATAATCTAAAGCAGGACAAAAGAGTTTGTAGCCATTTCAGGTGGTCATACACAGCCAGTGTTCGGTTGGCTGAAATTCAGCGGGAATTCCACCTGCCTGTAAACTGCCTGATTTATGACATTCCCACCAGGTGGAACTCAACTTTGGCAATGCTGCAGTGGCTGCACATGGAGCAGAGGGCCGTCAACAAGTACCTGTGTGAGTATGGCACAAGGACAAGCTTAGGGCACCTCTGCTTTTTTTCCCTATGCCAATTGGCTGCTATTAAAGGATACATGCACTGTACTGTCACCATTTGAGAAGACGACAAGGATGGTGAGCCGTGACAGTGCATGCATCAGTGATACAATTTTGTGTTCCTGCTAGAGCAGATTCTGTGTGGCATTATGGACAGGGTACTCAAGGCAGAGCAGCAAGAGGAGCAGGAGGACTTCCTGTACTCTCAAGGTCTGCTTTATGCAGACACCATTCTTGCAATGCCACAGAACACACAAGAGGAGAGGGAGGAGGATTAGGGCTCAAGTCCTGCAGGAACGCATGGGAACAGAGTTCCTGCACTTTTTCCACAGCAGGAACTCTATTCCCATTGGCAGCCACGTCCTGCAGGACTGTCAGTGGCTTACCGGGGGGGGGGGGGGAGAGCGGGTGGAGACTCACAATCCTGTCCACTAATGATCTAATCCCCTGTCCCACTGTTTAGAAAAATAAACTTTTCCCAGTCTCCTGTGTTCAGTGCTGGCCGGGAGACAGAAAACTGACTATTTCTTCATTTTCGGCTTTCCGCAGATTAATCTGCCGCATTGCTCCTGGCCGGCTCCAGTGTAATGATGTAACCGGCCTTCAACTGTGTAGCACGATGCGGAGGATTAATCGCGGAAAGCAGAAAATGAAGAAATAGTCCGTTATCTGTCACCCGGCCAACACTGAACACAGGAGACCGGGAAAAGTTTTTATTTTTAAACAGCTGCACAGGGGGATTAGATTATTAGTGGACAGGATTGTGAGTCTCCACCCAATCTACCTCGCCCCCCTTCCCAATTTCCTGTAGCCCTAGTTGCCCAGCTGGTGGTGCCCAGTGACACATCTGAGGAGGGCCCCCCTGCTGCCCCCCATTGATGGGCAGTGGCGAGACTGAGCTGATGGGCACTGACCAGGCTGCATTAATGGGCACTAGCAAAAGCCGCATAGATGGGCACTGATCAGGCTGCATTAACAGGCACTGGTGAGGCTGCATAGATGGGTACAGATCAGCCTGCATTGGTGGGCACTGGAGTGGCTGCATTGGTGGGCAATGGTGATGCTGCATTGATGGGCACTGATCAGGCTGCATTAACAGGCACTGGTGAGGCTGCATAGATGGGCACTGATCAGGCTACATTGATGGGCACTGGTGAGGCTGCATAGATGAGCACTAATCAGGCTGCATTGATGAGCACTGGTGAGGCTGCATTGGTAGGCACTGGTGAGGCTGCATTGATGGGCACTGGTTAGGCTGCATTGATGGGCACTGATCAGGCTGCATAAATGAGCACTGGTGAGGCTGCATTGATGGGTACTGTTGAGGCTACATTGATGGGCACTGATCAGGCTGCATTGATACACACTGATCAGGCTGCATTGATTAGCACTGATGAGGCTGCATTGATGGGCACTGGTGAGGTTGCATTGATGGGCACTGGTAAGGCTGTAATGGGCACTGATGAAGCTGCATTGACGGGTACTGGTGAGGCTGCATTGATGGGCACATGCGAGGCTGCATTGATGGGCACTGATGAGGCTGCATTGATGGGCACTGATGAGGCTGTATCGATGGGCACTGGTGAAGCTGCATTGATGGGCACTGGTGAGGCTGCATTTGATCGGGTAGTTACGTCGGAGTGGACACGGGTAGTAGAGTCGGAGTGGTCGCGGGTAGTCGAGTCGGAATGGTCACGGGTAGTTATGTCGGAATAGTCACGGGTAGTTTACGTCGGAGTGGTCACGGGTAGTTACGTCGA
>BLSH010388810.1:45675-57643 GCA_018402905.1 Glandirana rugosa | reverse complement strand
AAGGCTGAGCTGATGGGCGCTGGTGAGGCTGAGATGATGGGCACAGGTGAGGCTGCATTGATGGGCGCTGATGAGGCTGCATTGATGGGCACTGATGAGGCTGAATAGATGGGCACTGATCAGGCTGCATAGATGGGCACTGATGAGGCTGCATTGATGGGCACTGGTGAGGCTGCATTGATGGGCATTGGTGAGGCTTAGCTGATGGGCACTGGTGAGGCTGAGATGATGGGCACAGGTGAGGCTGCATTGATGGGCACTGGTGAGGCTGCATTGATGGGCACTGATGAGGCTGCATAGATGGGCACTGATCAGGCTGCATAGATGGGCACTGATGAGGCTGCATTGATGGGCACTGATCAGGCTGCATTGATGGGCATTGGTGAGGCTGCATTGATGGGCATTGGTGAGGCTGCATTGATGGGCACTGGTGAGGCTGCATTGATGGACACTGGTGAGGCTGTGCTGATGAGGCTGCATTGATTGGCCCTGTGAGGGGCATTGCTGTAGATTAGGGTACAGTAGTGTTGCCCTCTGGAGAGTAAACCACAGTGGATCACTTTTCAGAAGGTATTTGACATATGGTAAGGAAGCATTATATTGCCTCCTCGCCATCTGATTTAATCCCTAAAAACCTGCACCACCTCGCTGCAACTGTGTTTGTTTTTCAGGGGGTGCCAGATATAGGATCTGTGCCTGATATAGGAGTCCTGATAATCTAAATGTCACCGTACAGTGTATCTCACCAACCGCTCGTCAGAGGTGGAAAGTCACTTCCGGTTGGGCATGATACACAATGTAGTAGTAGTGGTGGTGGGGAGGGGGGAATCTTGGATGAGTTTCCACACTTTTCTTCCCAGGACTTGACCCCTGAGGAGGATTATGGCAGTTTTGGAGGCATTGAAGCAGAGGGAGACATACGTCAAACCTTTAGATATGGTTTTCAGTCACCAGAAACCTTGGGAGTAGTATGTGGATCGGAGGAGTCAGTTCCAAATACTGTAATCCTCAGTGACCCTGAGGACTCTGCTTCTCTTGTCTCTGCAAACTTGAACATGACCTCCCTTATTCTTCAAAGCCTGCGAAAGGACCCGAGAATTCGTAGTATCAAGGATAAGGATCATTATTGGTTGGCAACTCTCCCTGACCACCGTTACAAGGGGAAAGTCTCAGAACTCATCCTGTCTTCACAGAGGGAACAGAGGATGAAATATCTTGAGGACATTTTAAAGAGGAATTTATGTGATGCCTTTTCAAACTCTGGTAGGTTACAGTCTAATGGAAAAGCTACTTTTGAGGCTTCTGTTGGTCAAAGGAGGAGCGGTGGAGAAGGGGGCTGCCTCAGCGATGCATTTCAAAATTTTTTTAGTCCTTGGCGCCCAGGGCTGTCAGCTTCAAAATCCCATCGGCAGCGTCTGCATCAAATGGTGGAAAATTATCTAGGGGCAAAAACAGACATGGAGAGCTTTTCTGGATCATGAGGCAAAAAAACCCACTGGCCAGAACTTGCCCAGTATGAAATTGAGCTGCTGGGCTGCCCTGCATCCAGCGTGTTTTCCAAATAGGCATTCAGTGTTGCCAGAGGTTTTAGGACAGATAAAAGAGCGCATCTGTCCACAGACTCCGTTGATCGGCTTACATTTGTAAAAAGGAATCAGTCCTGGATTACCAGCAGCTATCAAGCCCCTGATGCTGATGTGGCTGATTAAGTGTGATTACGATCTCAAATCTATGCAAGACTGTCTAGGCTGCCTAGCTTTGTGGGTGTTGATTTTACCTTGAAGTAATTTTTTTGGTATAGGTTTCATAGGCACAACTAACAACCAAGGACCAATTTATCTGCACTTGTTTCACAGGGGCATTCAATTTCAAGGCCAATTCTTGCTTTTATCAAGAGTACCTCTAAAAGGTTATGGGGTGAAGGCACCAACAACACCCAAAGACCAATTTTTCCACAACTGTGTGACAGGGGCATCAAATTAAATTTTTTTTACAGCAAGGTAAAACCTTGCTTTCATCAAGAGTACCTCTAGAAGGTTATGGGTTGAAGGCACCAACAACACCCAAAGACCAATTTATGTGTGACAGGTGCATCAAATTTAAATTTTTTTACAGCAAGGCTAATTCTTACTTTCATCAGAAGTACCTCTAGAAGGTTACATACAGGGTAAAGGCAACACCCAAAGATCATTTTTTTCTGCAACTGTGTGACAGGGGCATCATATTAAATTTTTTTACAGCAAGGCCAATTCTTGCTTTCATCAAGACTACCTCTAAAAGGTTACAGGGTGAAGGCACCAACAACACCCAAAAAACTATTTATCCACACGTGTTTGACAGGGGCGTCAAATTTCAATTTTTTACAGCAAGGCCAATTCTTGCTTTTATCAAGTGTACCTCTAAAAGGTTACAAGGTGAAGGCACCAACAACACCCAAAGACCAATCTTTCCATAACTGTGTGACAGGGGCATCAAATTTAATTTTTTTTACAGCAAGGCCAATTCTTGCTTTTATCAAGAGTACCTCTAAAAGGTTATGGGGTGAAGGCACCAACAACACCCAAACACCAATTTTTCCACAACTGTGTGACGGGGCATCAAATTTAATTTTTTTTACAGCAAGGTAAAATCTTGCTTTAATCAAGAGTACCTCTAAAAGGTTACGGGGTGAAGACACCAACAACACCCAAAGACCAATTTATGTGCACCTGTGTGACAGGGGCATCAAATTTAAAATTTTTACAGCAATGCCAATTTTTGGTTTCATCAAGACTACCTCTAGAAGGCTACAGGGTGAAGGCACCAACAACACCCAAAAACCAATTTATTCGCATCTGTTTCACAGGGACTTTAAATTTAAATTTTTTACAGCAAGTCCAATTCTTGCTTTTATCAAGAGTACTTCTAAAAGGTTACAGGGTGAAGGCACCAACAACACCCAAAAACCAATTTATTCGCACCTGTGTGACAGGGGAATCAAATTTAAATTTTTTACAGCAAGGCCAATTCTTGCTTTCATCAAGAGGACCTCTAGAAGGTTATGGGGTGAAGGCACCAACAACACCCCAACAAAAATTTTATCAGCACCTGTTTGACAGGGGCATGAAATTTCAATTTTTTACAGCAAGGCCAATTGTAGCTTTCATCAACAGTACCTCAAGAAGGTTATGGGGTGAAGGCACCAACAACACCCAAAGACCAATTTATCCACACCTGTTTGACAGGGGCATCAAATTTAATTTTTTTACAACAAGGCCAATTCTTGCTTTCATCTAGACTACCTCTATGAGTATACGGTGTAAAGCCACCTCCAACACCCAAAGCCCAATTTTGCAACACCTGTTACTTCTATCCAAAGTCTGCGAAAGAGACACCAGACTTTATCTAAAAAGAAATTGTAAATCTTGGCCTGAGTGTACTAGAATTTGGCTTCTTCACACAAGGCTTGCTCACTGTGGTGCAAACGTTTGTTATTTCCATCCAAAATCTGCCAAAGAGACACCAGAATTTATTTAAAATGTCTCTAATTTTGTTCCAAGTTCACCAAATTGTGGCCTCATCATATATAATTTAAATGTAATTTTTTTAGGTTTTAGAAATGTCAGTTTTTGCTGCAGCACATTCTATACACGGGACCGATGCGCCACTTTACAGGCAGACTAAGGGGACCCCCCAGACACTATATTTAAAGGAATTTTTCATTTTTATTTTTGCATTTTAAACATCATTAAAATCACTGCTCCTTTAAAAACAATCTTTTTTAAAAGATTTTTTGGATTGTTACATGTCCTCCAGTGCATTACCTGGGCCCCCATACCCTTTTATGGCTAATAACTAGCATATAAGCCTTCAAAATGGGCACTTTTGATCTTTCCTGTTCGGTTCCTATAGACTTCAATGGGGTTCGTTGTTCAGGTCTGAACTTTTGCGGTGTTTGAGAGTTCTGGCATGTCAAGGTATTGTTGGGCATATTGTAACCAAGCTTTTTTATGGCATTGTTGCAGTAAAGTTTTTTTTTCAGTTCTTCTTTGCTCCCCATAGCTCAGTATTTAGCCTGCTCAGTGCATCCACGTGAGAGCTAACAAACTCATTGACTATTTATAAGAGACACTAATTGCAATTTAAAGTGGTTGTAAAGCCACTTGTAATGTTACTACAATCCGCTCTGTTAGGTAACAATATGTGCCACGCAGCATGTCCTTTATTAAAAAAAAGCAGATTTCTACCTTATTTCAGATCCCCTCCCAGAGCTCATGTGACTGGCCACCTCTCTCCCCTCCCCATCTGACAGCTGCAACAGGAGGGGCTGAAAACTCCCGCTGACGTCAGTCGGGAGGAGAGGAGGAGAGAGAGGTGCTCTGAAATAAGGTAGATATCGGCTTTTTTTTCTAAAAGGACATACTGTGGGGCACATATTGTTACCTAACAGAGTGGATTGTAGCAACATTCAACTGTTATGAAAGCAGCAGGAGGGGAGGATTGGGGAGCAGACGGAGCTGACAGGCAGTGAGGGGAGGGGGGAGAGGACAGAGGAGAACTGCGGATGACGGAGGCACTTAAACTCACCATGGTGTCAGGGCTCAGCAACCATGATAAACTGTGGTCAGTTTACAGGTGGGAGGGCAGAATCAGGCAGGATCAACCAGGTATTTCAGGTGATACAGGGGGCCCAATTACACAGCACAAGCACTGTGCTGTATAACATACTTTAAAGGAACAGGATCCATTTTTTTTTTTTTTGGGATTACAAACACTTTAAGAAGTCACAGATTGTCATTCTAAACTTGTGTGTGCCACCTTGTATGTCTGTACCAATGGCAAACATTCCAGGGTATGTACACTTTTAATTAGAGCCATTTGAGTGATTTCTGTTATCATGATTTTAAAAGTAACCAAACAACTATGTGATAATAAATGGCTTCATATGATCCTTATCCTTAAATAAAAGACAGTTTTTTGGCGTGATCAGTCATATTTTCAATACCGATGTCAAAATTTCACGATTTCTGCAGGGTATGCAAACTTTTGAGCATAACGGTAAAATTAATTATATAAACACTCATGTCCTAGAAAAGAAAATAAAGAATTGCCATTTTTAATTTATTTCAGAATATCTCTGCTTTCTTTAATCTCTACAGGCACTGTTTTACTCAATATTCAATTACAATGATGTCTTAAGAATGCCTTTTGTTTATACTTGGTTGCAAAATTTGACTACAATTGCTGGAATCCAGTGCCATTCTCCCATATTATTTATTTTCTTTCCTCCAGCTTGATGACTGCTCTTTCTATCAGATCCTGCTTGGGAGGAAAGGCTGTGAAAGCCTTTGCAGCTCAAACAGCTGTCCACACGCAGCTAAAGGAACTGGCTAATTTGTTCTTTTATCATTTTCATCTCAGTCTGGACTGTAACCGAAATGGGAGGGAACTGGTAATGAGTGATGTGTATATAATAAAAAAAAAACTTGGGGAAACTTTTAAAGCTGAGAAAATACGGAGCAAGATACAGATTCTTTCTAGAAGGTATAAGAGACGCAACACGCTGCTGAGAGGCTATAGAACTGTCATTGGTAAATGAAAAAGAATACATTCATAAAACGAAGGTCAATATATATGATAATCATTATGAGAAACTGAAGCACTTTCTAATTAATATAGACATTTCCAAGAAAATATAAAGTTCAAGTCATACATATTCATGTGATTCAGGAGAAAACTGTTATTTGACGTGGATATAAAAGTGCACAGAGGGAAAGACCACCGTGGCGACTTATTGCAGTAACCGCGCTTTCAACGTAAAATCAGGTGAGAATATTTTAGTTATTAGTGCTATTAGTCATTGTTATCTTGGCACTCTTTTTTTTTTTTTTTGTCTATTTTTGCTTTACATATTTGTAAGTGTATATATATATATATATATATATATATATGCACACACACACCTATACAAATGTTTATGCATGTGTCTTTTGGGTAATCAATGTATTTAAAATATGGAAATGTACTCAATATACTATCTATAATATATATGCTGCGTGATAAACAGGATAGTTGCATATAGCTGCCAATCAAATCTTATCTCTATTCTGCAGTGTGAAAAAGAAACAAGCAATGTGATAGGTTACTTAAGATGGCCAGACACTAGACTCCAATATACATTTAAATGAACATTTATATGAAAATTCTCAGCACATTTAATGACTTGATGAATGTCGTTAGAAAGTACTTTAAAATTTAATTTGCTTTTAACATTCAATCCTGGAATAAAATTTACTTTCCTGAACGCAAACCACATACACTGAATTTTCCATTCTGCTCCTGAAAATTTTCTCATTGTTGCAGTTGCAGTTGAAAACGAATTCTGATTTGATCCCACTAATGATTAGACAATCAAGTGAACATCCTTAAAAAAAATGATTTTGTCATTTTAATAATGTATTGCCAGCTTAAGGGTAACAGGTGCACATGTCCTTGCTTGAATTTTCAAAACTCAGCAATGCTTAACACTATGCCAAATGTAACCCTTAAAGCTCATTTAGATGAGAAAATATGCATGTTAAGGTTTGACATGCGGGAAGGAGCTGGAGTAACTTTCACATATGATTGTATCCCTGCAACTGCTGCATGTGCATCCACTTCTATGGGCTGCCTGCACGCAGCTCCAAAGTGGAGGCACAAGCATCTGGCAGCATGGAGAATAGGATTAATCAACCGTCTGAATGAGTCCTTAACCACTTGCCGACCGCCCGCCGCAGCGTGACGGCGGCAAAGTGGCTCATTATCGCGAACTGCCGTCACCTGACGATGGCTGCGATAACTAGTATTGTGAGCGCGCGCCGCCGGAGGCGCGCTTGAGCACTCACTGTGTTCCGGGGGGGCCAGGGAGCGGGTAGGGAGGACTCGTTCTCCGCCGGCTACCCGCGATGGCCCCCCCGCAGTGAGAGAACGGAGGTCCGTGTATGTGAACATGGATCTCCGTTCTGACAGAGGGGGAAGGGCTGTGATCACAGGCTCCCTGTATATGGGAGCTATGATCACTCCCCTCCCCCTGCCAGCCCAGCCCCCATACAGTTAGAACACACTGAGGGAACACAGTTAACCCTTAGAGCGCCCCCTCCAGGTTAGCCCCTTCACTGCCAATGGCATTTACACTGTAATTAGTGCATTTTTATAGCACTAATCGCTGTATAAATACCAATTGTCCCAAAAAAGTGTCAAAATGGTCCGACATGTCCGCTGCAATATTGCAGCACCGATAAAAATCGCAGATCACCACCATTGCTAGTAAAAAATAAAAAAAATAAAAAAACCCCAGAAATGAATTCTCATCGTTCGAAAACACTGCAACTTTTGCACAAACCAATGAATAAACGTAGATTGCAAGTTTTTTTTTTTTTACCAAAAATATGAGGAAGAATATAAATTGGCCAAAACCAAAAATGTTTTTTTTATATTTTCTTTTTTGGATTTGGATTTTAGCAAAAAGTAAGAAAAATTGTTTTTTTTTGCAAAATTGTCGCTCATTTTTTGTTTATAGCGGCGATCAGAAATGGTGCAGTGGTGATCAAATACCACCAAAAGAAAGCTCTATTTATGGGAAAAAAGGACGCAAATTTTGTTTGGGTACAACATCGCACGAAAGCACAATTGTCAGTTAAAGTGACGCAGTGCTGAATCTCAAAAAGTGCTCTGGTCCGAAAGTGTGAAATCCTTCCGGGGCTGAAGTGGTTAACATGTATTACAGTTCAGTAGATCCAGGGCCAGCAAACACATTGACATTTTTTCCAATGCAGCTTGGTGTCTGAATAATGGTTTTGCTGTAGTTAGAACAGTTCTTAGAGCAAATGATAGATGAGGCTAAATATTGTACACACAGAAACTTATGAAGACCCTATTCCTAGCCTCAGCTCAACAACAGATGAAGGTTTCATGTGGACATAGTTACATAATAACATAGTTACATAGTATGTCTTGATGGCAATAAACCAAGTTAGATTACCAAATATCATTATAGAGACAATTCAGTCAAAAAATAAAAATGTCCATTCAAGCAGTTATGATGGCCATTGTCTATCTGTATGATCTATTGAAATGTGGTCAGTCCCTATCTCTGTTCTCATTACAATAAATCTGCTTTGCTCTGAAGTGAGCATCACATGGTGTGCTGCTGTTTTAGGCTACATTTACTAGCAATGTCTTATTTTGACCCAATGAAACTCCCCGACCTGTCTATAAAAGAGGTTAACATAAACCTAAAAACTGACCCCAAACCATTAGTGGTTCACTAATCTTGTAATCTTCCAGAGGATGCAGACTGATTAAGAGGTATTTCTCTATATGCCAGTCTACACTTGTAATGTGCTTGTTGTGCAATCCCCATGGGTCTCTGTAGGAATAATTATTCTCTATACGGCTTGTTCTGTTAGCACTAAGTAACTGCAGCGGTGTGTAGTGCTGCCCTCTTGAGGGTTGCATAAGAAATCAATTCCCCCTTTGTCCTCCCCACTTTGAGAGTCCTCCACCACCTCTGACACTCTGGGTTCACTCATTTTTATGCAATATAATAAGTCTTAATACTGTAAGAATAATAGAGACCATACTTGGATTAAGTTATAAAGATTTTACTTATAAAATCTAGAGCTATAGCTCTTAAAAGTAAATTAGTTATTTAAAGCAACAGTAGATAACTTGTTTGAGCATAGAGAATATTAGCATGACATTTTCAGATACACACTTTGACACTGATGGTAAACACAGCTATTCCTTTAATAGAGCATAAATAGAGCATAATCACATATCTGATAGTCCAAAAAATGATATGACAACTCACAAAGTAGTTGATGATAGTGTGAAAGATTCACTCTGTTACTGCAGCAATTTAGATGAACGAACTATCATATACTGCTCAATAAAACCTGAGAAAAACTATTATTGCTCTATAAAGGTTCAACTGTGATATAACGCAGATATCATTAACCAATGACAATTACTTGACTCAATTCTCCTGATCTAATTCACTGCACTGCAGATGACGCTGGATCTGGAACAACTCAGATGCTGGCACACTGATTCCACTGGTCACTCACTGGAACAAAGCAGTGTTGCAGCTCAGAGGGGTACTGTGGAACTTTAGACCGCTTTATCACTTGACTTAGGCCGTAGGCTGCAATCCCGCTGGAACACACAGACAGATTCCCTCTGGTCAGTCACGCCGTCCAAAGAGACTGGAGCCAACTCCTCCCCCACTTAAATAGGTTCTCCCACATAGCACCATTCTTTCAAAAATCACTTCCTGCAGCACAGTATCCTGGGAAATGGAGTGGTTCTATAGCAGGGTCCAGAGACTGACTTCCTCTGTAGCACTACAAATCCCATAAGCAGTACCTCTCACATGACCATTCTGTTCAGCAGTTTCAACACTGAGGAAAGTCTCCACAACATCAACAAACATGAAATGTCCCAAGTTACAGGAGCACTATTTAACTCCTGGCTACATTCTCCCCCCACTTGAAATATTTGGTCCCCAAATACATATATACACATGCATCAAATCACTTGAAATTAACCTGTGGCAACATTTAACAGATACTGACAAACTTCAGGATTTTGCTGGAATCACCTATACACTTTTTCGGTGAGTTCATAGTCAGTTCTCTGACAGGCCAGGGCAATAGCCGTGTCCCACCCAGTAGTGTCAGGGGCCATGGGGGAAACATCTTCAGATTGATTATGCACAGTTAAACTTGGAACAGAACCAGCTTGTTGAATGGTAGGTATCAGTCTATCAGAACTTTCCCCAAGCGTATCATAAGTCAGTCTTCGGGGTGGATGAATGTTCCGGCGAAGACGAATAGGAGAACTAGGGCTCCTTGTATGATCATTGGGTGATGAAAGAACTACATCAGCTGCTGACTCTGGACAAGTGACAGGTTTTATTTCGGAATCAGATAGATTTCCCTCCTTTAACGTTTTTGGAGAAACTTCCGGCTGGTTGACATCTTTACTCAATTGAATTCTTGCAGTATCCCCTTCTGTAGAATCTTCTTGAATAGCAGTGTGAGCTTCTAGCATACAATCCCTCTCTTCCAATAAGTTAAAGTGGATGCTTTCACTTAATTCTTCATTATTTGGAATCCCAGGAATACAATCTTCAGTGAGACTAATTAAATCTAATGATTCCTGCACATCAGAAGAAACACTATCAAGTTCATTTTTTCACTTCCACCTCTTTACAAGGAGACTTGCTCAATGGAAAAGAACAATTTTCCTTAGATACTGGTTGTACTTTGGGATCTATGGAAGTAGATTTATTTGAGGGTAGTGAAGGGGTAACTCTGTGTGGCTTGGAAAAACGCAAGGGCCTGCTAACTCTAGGAGAAGATGAGAGCTTATAGTCTCTAGGTCGAGTTTCCATTCCAGGATCTCTAACAGGGTCCCACATCCATGATGGTATCACTTCATCATCCTCACTGTCATCTTTTTTTTTTTTCCACATCAGATGACAAGCGGAGATTTATTCATTTCAGCTTAATTGTTTATCATGCTGCTCTCCGATATAGTCACATCATCGTGGGCAAACATTTTATTCATGCAGTAAAAAACCCCAACCACTTATCTTGTCCTTTTGTAACCCCCCCGTTCCCCCCTCCCCCCCTACCACCCCCCACCCCCGGGTCCTCCATCTCCACTCTTATTTACCAAGTCTTGTTCCAATCTTAATCTCATTATCTCTAAATATTTTTTTTTTATTTATTAAATTGTGCCCATTCCATCCATTTCTTCTCTCCTAATTCCTTTTCCTTTCCATCTTCATATTTTAAGCTCTCCAAATTGGCCACTTCCTCTATTTTATTACACCATTGCTCTAATGATAGGGGTTCCTTCTTTTTCCAATTTTTGGGAATAAGACTTTTTGCTGCATTTAAGAGGGTCGGTACTAAAGTCCTGGTGTACTTTTTTATAGGGCCGGCCCCCTCATGGAAGAGACACTCCCACGGGTCTGCTTTTAAAACTTCTTTTGTTATTGTATTGATTAGCTCTCTTATGCTTCCCCAGTATTCTTTAATTACCGGACATCCCTACCATAAATGTGCCATTGTGCCCTTTCCTTTACAACCCCGCCAACACTGATCCGACCCTGTCTTATTTGGTGTCAAGTACCATCTAGAGATGCATTTATAGTTCATTTCTCTAGTCGCATTATCCACTGCTGTACCATGTGCTAGAGCCCAGATCTTTTCCCATTGCTGATCAGTGTGTCCTGCTCCTAGTTCTGCTTCCCACCTGTCCATATATGAGAGATGCTCCTCTTCTCCTATTCCTCCCAAGATTCTATACATCCCCGATACCCCTCTTCTTTTATTTTTGGTCCAGCACAGTTTCTCTATTGGTGTAAGCTCCTTCTCTGTTCTAACAGGCTGGGGTAATGCCGCCACAAAATGTTTTAATTGCATATACCGCAGTGTATCTATTTTCCTGAACATCCCACTTTGCTGTAGTTCCCCCAGTGTTCTAATTTTTCCTTTGTAAATTATATCCTTTAATTTCAGTGTTTCTGTCACGTACCTGGTGGATGAGTCTGACTTATGCAGTGGGTAACCTCCCTTACGACCCTGACTCGGGAACCCCTGGTAGAGTAGACAGGTGGCTCGGGAGTGCAGGATCGGACGAGGAAGACATGACGTGGCGGTCGGTCGAAGTGCTGGGCCGGACATGCTGGTGCGAAGAACACGTGCTCACGTGGATTCCTGAAGGATAGTTGTGGTCACTGGGTCAGGCTGGGAGCACGGTAGGACGTGAGGGCTCGGTGGACAGATGAGATGGTCCCCAAGGGCTCAGTCCCAGCATTCCCTCCAATGGGTGACGTATTCAGTCTGAGTAGGTGGTCCATGCACTGTCTTTGTGACTTTAATTTCCTATATTAAATGTTTCCTTTTTAATCTTGTGACCCCCTTGATGTCGTTTCACC
>BLSH010388805.1:324662-336471 GCA_018402905.1 Glandirana rugosa | reverse complement strand
AGCGACACGTGCGACCTTACTCTCGCTATTAAGATTGTAGGTCTGGAGGCGGCATTGCGATTTGACTACTGGATTTCCCCAGAAAGTTTCGTTTATTTATTTATATATTATTTATAGCCCATGACTTCAAACAGCGGTAAAGTGTTCGCGTGCGTTTAAAGTCCTAACTGTACAAACCACAGATAAATGAGCCACACCGGAGTAAAAAATATAAAATGGTTTTAACCATTAAATAACGCTAAAACAAGGGAGGATATTAATGGAAAGTTACCGAAAAAAATGGAAACGCCATTATAGCACACAGTATTTTTGAACCTCGTTGGCGATAAAAATTTTCTTAAAGCGGACACCCTAAAGAATAAAATAGCGGTTGCTCCAAGTTTTTATGACACACGATATTACCGCAAAGGTAAAAAAAGCCATTGAAAGGTAATTATAGGAGGGAACAAAATCGCAATAAATTACCAATTTTGGTAAAATATAAAAAATGAGGCCACACCGAGTAAATAGACACCAAACATGTCAATCCTGAAATTTGCGTGCGCTTGTGAAATGGCGACAAACTTCAGTACCCGATATTTATTATATATTTATTTATTTGCTTTGAAAGACCCCTTTAGGTCATCAGTTTAGCGTTACGGCGGAGGTCTGGATGTTAGAATTATCGCTCTCATTCCAGCGTGCACAGCGATATGTAACTTGTGTATCACAATCTATGTTTTCAGGCATAGGCGCCCCGCTGCGTGCGTTTACGTTTGTACGTGCGTATATGTGGTGGTGGGGGGGATTTTATGTGCTTGGGTGTAACTTTAACTTTTTACAATTAAAATTCCCTTTTATATTTTACTTAATTTTTTATCTCCATCACTGTCGGGACAATAATTCCCCTATGTGATGATTTGTTTTTGGTGACAGGTTCTCTTTAATGAGACATCCAGGGTCTAAAAGACCTCCAATGTCTCCTCTGGGCACCACTGAATGTAATGCAACGCTCATCACACTGCATTACATTCTTTCCCGGCTTCGATGGTCGGGGAAACTGTCAATGAAGACCTGGAGGAGAGGAGACCGGATGTGTGTCCTCTCTCCTCCCTCCCCTCTAGCTGGCAGCACCCGCTATGCCAGTCCCGAGCCTGCAGATGGGCAGTCAGGATACATAGCTGAGGGTGTGCATGGGGTGCGTGGATTATTCAAGTGGCACCCCAGGCGCCAGGATGCAATTTCTAGTCGCCATGGCGGCCTGGCACCTAGGGTTTGTTGAGCCTGGTTTAGTGTTTGTTACATCTTAGAGGACCTGGGATTAGGGGTTGGGCTAACGACCCCCTGTTCAGTTCACATAAGAACTTTCACGAACATCATGAAAGTTTGGAACCGAATAATGAAACCTATTGAAGTCTATGGGACCCAAACTGGAAAAATCAAAAGTGAAGGTTTATATGCAAGTAATTGGGCATACAGAGGTTATGGGGGTCCGGGTACTGCCCTGGGGGACATCAATGAGAAAAAAGTTTGCACAAAATGAGCTGTGAATTATTGATTCTTAAAGTGAAAGCATAAAAATTGCAATGATATACACCTGTCACACAGGTGCGGAAAAATTGGTCTTTGGGTGTTAATTGTGCCCATGAAACCTACAACAAAAACAATATTCCAGATGGAATCAATACCCACAATGCTACGGAGCCTAGAAGTCCTGCAGAGATTCCACATCCCAAAAATAATTAAGCAATGACATCGGCATCAGGGGCTTCATAGCTGCTGGTAACCCAGGACTGATTCATTTTGATAAATGTCAGACGGTCCACGGAGTCTGTGGACAGACGCATTCTATTATCGGTAACAAAACCTCCAGCAGAACTGAATGCCCGTTGGGAAAGCACGCTGGATGCAGGGCAGCCCAATTGCATACTGGGCAAGTTCTGGGTAGTGGTCTATTCTCATGACCCAGTAAACCAGTGGATCGTCAACTAGAAAGCTCTCCATCTCTGATTTGGGCCCCTAGATAATCACCCACCACGTGAAGCAGATGCTGCTGATGGGATGTGGAAGATGACAGCCTTGGACAGCAAGGACTAAAGAAATTGTGAAATGCATCACTAAGGCGGCCGCCTTCTCCACCGCTCCTCCGAGAGTTCGATAAATTCCTCTTTAAGGTGTCCTCAAGAGATTTCATCTTCTGCACTCTCTGTGGGGACGGGATGAGTTCAGAGTCTTTCTCCTTGTAACGGTGGTCAAGGAGGGTTTCCAACCAATAATGATCCTTCTCCTTTATGCTACATATTCTTGGGTCCTTTCGCAGGCTTTGACGCATGAGGGAGCCCACGCACTTCTAATTTGCGGAGGCATGAGTGGCAGACTCCTTGGGGTCACTGAGGATTACAGTATCTGGAACTGCCTCCTCCCAGCCACTTACTACTTCCAAGGGTTCTGGGGATAGAAAACCATCTCTTGTTGTTTGACCTATGCCTTCCTCTGCTTCAATGCCTTCAAGACTGCCAGAATCCACCTCCTCCTTCCTCTCCTCTTTTGTGTTCTGTGGCGTAGGAACAATGGTGTCTGCATAAAGTGGGCCTTGAGAGGAAAGGAAGTCCTCCTCTTCCTCCCATGGGTCTGCCTCGAGTGCCCTGTCCATAATGGCACGCAGAGTCTGCTCCAGCAGGAACACAACAGGGATTGTGTCACTGATGCATGCATTGTCACGGCTCACCATGCTTGTGACCTCCTTGAATAGTGCCAGTATAGGGCATGCATCCTTAATGAGCAGCCATTGGCATGGGGAAAAAAAGCTGAGCCTGTCATTGTGCCATACTCACACAGGTACTCATTGACAGTCCTCTGCTGCATATGCAGCTGCTGCAGCATTGCCAGAGTCGAGCTTCACCTGGTGTGCATGTCTCAAATCAGGCGGTTTACAGGCAGGTGGAATTCCCATTGAATATCAGCCAGGCAAGCACTGACTGTGTATGACCACCTGAAATGGCTACAGACTCTTCTGGCCATGCTTTAGCAGATCTTCCAACCTTGGGTACCTACCGTATATACTCGAGTATAAGCCGACCCGAATATAAGCCGAGGCACCTAATTTTACCACATAAAACTGGGGAAACTTATTGACTCGAATATAAGCCTAGGGTGGGAAATTGCAGGGCCCATTACATTACACTGACAATCACCATTGCATTGCAGGGCCCATTACATTACACTGACAATCACCATTGCATTGCAGGGCCCATTACATTACACTGACATTTACCAATACATTACAGGGGACATTACTGGTACATTTCAGGGGACATACCGTATCTCTTCTCTTCAGCCTGCATGTTCAGCCGCTCCGACGCGCGCTCCGGCTCCGGACCCGCCCCCCGCCCCCAGGACAGTGACAAGCCAATCACTGGCAGTCACTCTGAACTGCAGCCAACAAGCCTATGTATGTGTGCTGCTCATTGCACATACATAGAGTTTTCTGACCAGATGCTGACTCGAGTATAAGCCGAGGGGGGCATTTTTCAGCACAAAAAATGTGCTGAAAAACTCGGCTTATACTCGAGTATATACGGTATTTGGAAATGCTGCACCACCAAAATGAGGACATGTGCCAGGTACGGCACATGTGTCAACTTTCCCTGTCAGGAGGTTTGTGTCATTATCGCACACCACCATTCCTGGCTCTAGCTGGTGTGGTGTGAACAACCTCTGGGCCTGCCCCTGCAGAACTGCAAGAATCTCTGCTCCAAAGTGGTTCCTGTCCCCTAGACACACCAGCTGAAGCACTGCATAACACATTTTAGCATGACTCATTGAATAGTCCCTTGAACGTTTAGGAGTTACTTGTGGTTCATAGGACAATTCAGCAAAATAGGGCATGGAGGAGGAGGTAAAGCTGACAAATCTCACATCATCACCAGCTGTATGGAGATGTGGGGGCACAACAAGCTGCAGCACTGAGCCCTGTCCTGCATCCTTCCGAGTTTCAAGCAGAGTTACCCAATGTGCTGTGAAGGAAATATATTGTCGCTGAGCATGCTTGCTGGATCACGTGTCAGCGGTAACGTGGACTTTGCGGCTGACTGCCTTGCCCAACGATGCCACAACATTGCCTTCCACTTGATGGTACAGAGCTGGAATGGTGAACTGAGCTGTGGGAAGTGGGCCGAGAGATAACAACTCCACAATGTGATGGAATAGGGGGGCTGCTCTCTACTCTTCCATGGTGGCTGCCTTGTTGCGGTTGTGCCTGACCCTTACTTTCCTCCTCTGCTTTATCTGCCACCCAAGTCGTGTCAGTGACCTCATCATCATCTCCTCCATCCTCATTACCACTGGAGACAACTTGGTTATAAGCTGCAGCTGGTGGAACATGACTGCCAATTTGTGTACCAGTGTTCTCTCCTCTCTGTAGGCTCATGTTCCTGCCTTCCTCAACCTCAGAACCAACATCTGAATCAAGTAATGGCTGTGAATTGTCAAGGAGCAAGTGCCTGACGTGGTGTTCATATAATTCAGCTGACTCCCCCATGCCTGATGCTGGGGCTATGGCAGGAATAGATGTGGACAAGGAGGCAGGTTTAGCCACTCTGGCAGCTGCAGTGGGCTGGGCACTAGTCTCTGCTTGGGTGACGGAGGATAAGGACGGTTTAGTAAGCCAGTCCACCACCTCCTCTGCATGCTGTGGCTGAATAGCACGGCAACATCACTAAACAGAGGAAATGATGCCCTGCCTGAGGACTGACCACGTCCACCTTTGCCTGTGGAGACCTACGCTGCTGGCCCCCTCACAGTGCCATAAGAACGTCTGCCTCTCCTTGTGATCCTCCCAGACATGATGGGGGGGATGGGGGGCTTATTAAAAAAATGTAATAAAGATGTGGAAATGTGTATGTGGATGCACTTTAATCAATGGAAGGTGCTGCTTGGTGCACTTTAATCTGAGTACTCACTACACAGACACACTCCACTCATAAACTATAATGTACTGCATTAAACTTGTAGTAACGCACTGAAATATGCGGCGTTAAACTTGCAGTAATGCACTGAACTATACAGTAGTAAACCTGCCCTGACAAAATAAACTGATACTAATGTAAAAATGAAAGGTCACTACACTCACAGTGACTGAACTATCACTAGATTCACACTAAGCTGATATTCTACACTGACAATACAATCACTATAGCACACTAACTCTCTAGTAGCACAGAACAGAGCCCTGTTCTATCTCTCTCCACACCGATATCACACTACAAATGGCCGCTATTGAAAGAATACTTTTATAGTGTAGGGCGGAAATAAAAGCAATGAGCCATGATTGGATAGAGTCATCATGACAGCATCCAATCATGGCTCTGACAGTGCTCTGTGCCCTGATTGGGCAAAGTGTTCATTGCTTCAGCCAATCAAGGATTCCAATGCACTGTGCGGTGGCGCAGTGCATTGTGGTCACTCGGCGGGCCAAACAAACGGCCGAACAACCAGATAATTTGGGTGTTTGTCGAACTGGCGAACAGCTAATGTTCGGCCCAAACTCATGCTCTGGCTGAACCATTCTCCCAGCCCGGGACCCTCTTGGCCTGCCGGATCAGAAATCCCCTTTTCTCTGTTAGGTTTGTTTGGTTTCTGATCTGGATTTGATTAGTATTGGATCTGCAGACAAGGAATGATAAATACGATCCTTCCTGTGACTTGTTTGCTCTGAGGCAGTGCTGTGAGGACAATGGAGGGTCATCATGATGTCCAGGAAGGGGAACTTCCTACACAAATGGACTCAGCTCTAGGTGGGTCTGCTAGATGGTCTCTCACGCTATCCTCGTAACCGCAGGTGGAATGCCCAGCTCCTCACCTGAAGACCAGGATGCACAAAAATTCCAAATTGAAATTTTACAGAGTGCAGCCATCCAGAGTTTTGTGCATCCTAAGGGGAACTTGCTGACTTTTGGGCGGAGTTTCCGGATAATCAGGAGAATTCAAGAACTCCGGCTGCAAGGCTCCAATCTCCGGCAGCCTGCTGACTGACAGGAGTGATGTCACTCTCTGCAGTAAGAGAAGGGATTGGATTGGATAACATGAGGATGCTGCTGGTGGAGTAGAGAGCTGTGGGGGAGGAGTCTGTTCTCTTCCCTCCAATGACAGCCCAGTGTGGGTAGGAGGAGGACAGCAGGGGGAGGGGTTTGTTCTCTTGGTTGCCAAGTATACTGTAGTATCCAGGACATTGTACAGGGTGGTGGTGGGGGTTCCTGGTGCTCAAATTCCAGCACCGGGCACTGCCAAACTCTGTGTCATGGGAAGGTATTGGACTGACCCCCTGTATGCATTGCACTGACCCCTGACTATCCGAATGACCATCAAGGAGTGAAGGGCTGCCCTTCTTTATTCCACTTGGTATCTTGAAAATTTTTCATTTGATCAGTGAGATGGTAAGAAGGTGAAAGTTGCCTCCATTTCCTGGCAGGAGTTCTGTAAGGAGGTCTGAAAAGTAAGTGTAGGTGGTAGGACCATCACAGACCAAGAGCTCCATTCCCTACTTAGAGTCCCCCTGACCCTACAGCCTCCTCTTCCCTCAGAGCCCTGCTGCCCACCAACCCTATCAACGGCCCAGAGCCATTCAACTCCACTACGCCCCCAGGGCCCCAAAGTCCTCCAGCCTCAGTACCCCCTGAGATGTTCCTCAGCTCCTCTACTTCCCTCAGAACCCTCAGTATTTTCCTCCCTCTGACCCCAATGATGGAAGATATTCTTCATGGCAGGCTGGGGAATGTTTTCTTCCTCCTGACCAGCAATGTAAGGGGCTCTATGCTCCATACTCCTGACCCCAGCACTCCATCATTGTGTTGGCTGCATAGGGTAATGATTGCCCATTGGCTGCCTGTGTAGAGTAATAATTGCCCTTTGTAGGCCATGTATGGTCAGGATGGTCATTGTCTTCTCTATTTATTGTCAGTGATGTTTGTTTAGAGGAACAAATTGCTAGAATTTATCTCCAATATGAAGAGAATGTTCTGGCCCCGTAAGTGGGGGAAATGTTCTGCCCCTGAAGGGGTTAATCTAGGTTCCCACACTATATATGTGTGTATCATCATCTGCTGGAGATAAAAGACCTCACAGTGACTATGGAGGAAGAGGACGGACATGACGGGGGAGTTACTGGGTGTAAATAGAAAATAAGATCTTATTACCTCCTCTGTTGCCTCTTCCAGCGACGTCTCCTCTCTACTTTTTCCCCGATTCACCTCTTGACCCCGAAATTCCTATTTATAACCTGACATCACTTCCTGTCTCTATGGTAGAAGTGAGAAGATCACCACCTTGTGGAGCTCAGAGGAACTGCAGCCCTGAGAAGCGTCTGGTAGTGAGAACACGGCCTTGTGCTGTGTGTGGATGTCCTGTATATCCTTATAGATGGGGTCATCTCCACTCCCACCAAGGGGGAGAGATGTAAATACATTTATATGGACATTTTTAATTGGCAATTTAATTTTAGAGTTCTAACCACAAAGTACGATGGCCAGAATAGGGAACATCGGTTATTCAGCGGGAGAAGACGCTCGCTGTGTTATCATTCAGGGAACGGTCAGAACTCAGCGAATGTCACATTTGCCGCTCGACAGCCAGAATTATTTTCTTCACCCCTCACCTCTCTAAAATAGCATTTTAAACAATAATCCAATATGCGTCCTTATGAAGATTCGCCATCCATTGGACGGACTTTTATTTAACTGAAAAGCAACTTCATTAACCCCTTCAGCCCCGGAAGGATTTCACACTTTAGGACCAGAGCACTTTTTGTGATTTGGCGCTGCGTCGCTTTAACTGACAATTGCGCGGTCGGGCGGCGTTGTCCCCAATCAAAATTTGCGTCCTTTTTTTCCACAAATAGAGCTTTCTTTTGGTGGGATTTGATCCCCTCTGCGTGATTTCTGATCGCCGCTATCAATAAAAAAAAGAGTGACAATTTTGCAAAAAAAAAAACAGTTTTTCTTACTTTTTGCTAAAATACAAATCCAAAAAAAAAAAATAAACATTTTTTTTCATCGGTTTTGGACGAGTTATATTCTTCCTCATATTTTTGGTTTAAAAAAATCGCAATCGGCGTTTATTGATTGGTTTGCGCAAAAGTTGCCGCGTTTACGGATGATGAGAATTCATTTCTGGGGTTTTCATGTTTTTTTTTTTACTAGTAATGGCGGCGATCTGCGATTTTATAGCGGTACTGCGATATTGCGGCGGACATGTCGGACCATTTTGACACTTTTTTGGGACCATTGGCATTTATACAGCGATCAGTGCTATAAAAATGCACTGATTACTGTGTAAATGTCATTGGCAGTGAAGGGGTTAACCTGCAGGGGGTGCTCTAAGGGTTTACAGTGTTCCCTCAGTGTGTTCTAACTGTATGGGAGCTGGGCTGGCGGGGGGAGGGGAGTGATCACCGCTCCCATATAAAGGAATCCTGTGATCACAGCTCTTCCCCCTCTGTCAGAACGGAGATCCGTGTTTACATACACGGACCTCCATCCTTTCATTGCGGGGGTCCTTTCATTGGTCCGCCTTATCCGCTCCCTGCCCCCCCCAGACACAGTGAGTGCGCCTCCAGTGGCATGCGCTCACAATGCTAGTTATTGCGGCCGCTGTCAGGTGACGGCGTTTTGCGATAACGAGCCACCTTGCCGCCGTCACACTGTGGCGAGCGGTCAACAGGTGGTTAAAGTGAGAAGAAGACAGACAAATGGAGGGTAACACGGTATTCTCAGTGTTATGAATTTAGTGTGTTATACTGCTCTCCATCCAGTAGGGGGAAGCATTGTAACAAATGTTCACTTCTCTATTGTTCTTGGTAGAGCTATGTATATGTAGACATCTATTGTTTCTATTATTCCTGTTCCTGTATGGTGTATTGCATTGAGTAAAGAAGCCCTGTAATGCCTGTCCATGTCTATGGTGCAAATACATTTTAAATACATAAAACTGACGAGGATTGGGTGGAATTTCAGTGAGTGGACATTGCAGAAAACGCAGGTAAACAGCTTGAGTGAAGAATGGGAACTTTGTGTTTTAGAGACACCTCTATAAATCTCCAGCATGGCTTCTCTGGGACACATGGAGGAATTTGATGTGGCTGATCCATCCTCATGGGACTCTTATACTGACAGGTTAGAGTTTTTCCTGGAAGGTAATAAGGTGGCCGATGCGGTGCAGAAAAGAGCTGGGTTACTGAGTGTTATTGGATCTAAGACTTTTGGTATTGCCCGCTCACTGATATCTCCTGCTAAACCCAAAGACTGCCCATAGGAGGACAAACTGGCACTGCTAAAAAAAATCATTTTTCACCCTCTGCATCTGAAACAGTGAGGCGTTTCCATTTCAACAGAGGAAACCAACAACCGGGTGAGGGCATTGCAGAATATATTGCAGAACTGCGCAAACTATCTGAGAATCACAATTTTGGTGCCAGTTTAGAATCCTTGCTAAGGGACAGGCTGGTGTGTGGAGTACAAAATGAAGCACCGCAGAGGAGACTTCTAGCCAATCAGAACTTAACTTTTATTACTGCACAAGACGAAGTGCTAGCATATGAGGCTGCATACATTCATTCAAAAGAAATTCAATCTGCCTCCAGCAAGGATAATTCACCGGATATAAATTGCAAGGCAAAGGTTACAACAAAGGACTTTCCACCACACACCGGTTTTGCGATTTCATTTACAGGGAAGTGTCACAGCTGTGGCGGGAAACACAGGCGTAATACAGAAATGCAGTTTGCCACACACGCAAACGTAGAGGTCACATAGAGACGGTCTGTCAGACTAAAGATCAGTCTACAAATGTGAATACCAAGGGCAGCACTCTCCATTAATGCACCAATTGGTGTCCCGAATGCTGAATGCTCTACAGGTGTTTATAGAAATGACTATGTGTATAAAGTGGAAAACTCTTCATCAGGACTGAAGATTTACACCGAGATTGTGTTACAAGATGTTCCATGCCAAATGGAAGTAGATTCAGGGTGTCCATACTCCTTGATTTCAGTAGAAACGTTTACCTCATTATGGCCTCACAATGCTCCTTCAATAGCACCCTGTGGTATCCAGTTGGTAGCCTACAAGTTGTGGAAGTTAAGGGTGCTTGCTTTGTACCAGTGAAACATGGAAATTTCAGAGGATGCTTACGCTTAAAGCGGAGTTCCACCCAAAAGTGATACTTCCACTTTAAGTTCTCCTCCCCATCTCCTGAAACTGAGCTTTTGGTGGAGGGTGGGGTGGGGATACCCGATTTTTCTCGGGTACTTCCACTCCTGTCGTCTTAGGCGATCGGAAGTGGAAGTTCTCCTTCCTCCTCCCTCCCGAAGTCTTCTGGGACACAGGACAGGTCCTAGAAGACTTCGGGACCAATTACAAAGCGCAGCTCGCTCATGCGCAATGTGCGCCCGGTGGCCGATGAGTGCCCACAGTAGCAATGCCGGAGCCGCGGAGGGGAGGGGGAGAGGAGCGAGGCTCCGTGCGGCCCCATTGCTGGACCGGGAGACAGGTGAGTGTCTGTTTATTATAAGTCAGAAGATACACTTTTTGTAGCTGCTGACTTTTAATAAACATTCGGAAAGGGTGGAACTCCGCTTTAATAATCACAAAGGGACAAAGAGCAAGTTTGCTGGGTAGAGGGTGGTTTGAACCCCCTGGAATCTCATTATCGGGAGTTCATAATGTATCTCCAGTTACTCTACAGAATGTGATAGAGGACTTTAGTGGCGTTTTTGAAGAAGGTCCCGGCATGTATAAAGGCCCTCCTGTTAGACCCTACAGTGACCCCAATTCATATGAAACCATGCAATGTTTCATTAGCTCTCAGACCAAAAATTGAGGCTGAGATGACAGGTTTTGTGGAGCAAGGTATACTTGAACCTGTAACACGTCCTAAGTGGTGCACCCCAATAGTTCCAGTATTGAAGCCAAATGGTGACGTTAGAATTTGTGCCGACTATAAATGTACAATCAACAAAGCACTGCAGGAACATCCCCATCAGATTCCAGCTGTACATGAAATTCTGACCACGTTAGCAAAAGGGAAGGTATTTGCCAAACTGGATACGGCACAAGCTTACCAACAATTACCTGTGGATGGAGACGCCGCGGACGCACAAACAATAATAACACACAAAGGAGCTTTCCGAGTAAAACGATTGCAGTTCGGAGTTTCCACTGCTCCCGGAATATTCCAGAAATGAATAGAGGACCTCTTATCTGGACTTCCAGGTGTGGTACCTTATTTTGATGAGGTTCTTATTGGAGAGGATTGCATTCAGTCTTTGGCTTCACAACTACAACTTGTTTTGAAATGTTTTCTTGACGCTGGTCTCAAACTTAAATAAGAGAAGTGTCTTTGGGGTAAACAGCGTGGATTTCCTTGGATACAGAATTGCTGAACACGGAATTCATCCAACTGATTCTAAGGTTGAAGCGATCCATAAAGCTCCGGTCCCAACAAACAAACAAGAGCTGCAAGCTTTCCTAGGGTTACTTCATTTTTCCCATTCTTTTCTGCCTGACAAAGCCCCTGTTGCTGAACCCCTGCATTGTTTACTAGATGAAGACGTTCCATGGAAGTGGACTGACGTTCATTCTACAAATTTCAATACTGCAAAAAAGCTGTTATCTTCTGACAGTGCACTTGTACACTATGATTTACAAAAACCACCCACTCTTAAGCCTCGTACACACGATGCGACGGTCGTACGACCGAACGGCCCATGCACTCTAGGTTGTCGGTTGTATGCTAAACCCGGCAAGCCAGCATGCTGGCAGCGTAGCACACATGCTCC
>BLSH010388805.1:184111-204087 GCA_018402905.1 Glandirana rugosa | reverse complement strand
CCCATGTACATAAGGATCACAGGCTCCTCCCATGTACATAAGTATCACAGACTCCTCCCATGTACATAAGGATCACAGGCTCCTCCCATGTACATAAGTATCACAGACTCCTCCCATGTACATAAGTATCACAGGCTCCTCCCATGTACATAAGTATCACAGACTCCTCCCATGTACATAAGGATCACAGCCTTTGCCCAATATTGTGGTGAAGCCCCTTTGGCACCAATTACAGCCTCCAGTCTTGTTGAGTGATGCTACCAGCTTGGCACTCCTATTTTTGGGCAGTTTCTCCCAATCTTCTTTGCAGGACCTCTCAAGCTCCATCAGGTTGGATGGGGAGCATTGGTGCAGAGCCATTTTCAGATCTCTCCAGAGATATTCAGTTGGGTTCAAGTCTGGGCTCTGGCTGGGCCACTCAAGGACATTCACAGAGTTGTCCTTTAGCCACTCCTTTGTTATCTTGGCTGTGTGCTTAGGGTCATTGTCCTGTTGAAAGATGAACCTTCGCCCCGGTCTGAGGTCCAGAGCACTCTGGAGGTTTTCATCAAGGATGTCTCTGTACATTGCTGCATTCATCTTTCCCTCCATCCTGACTAGTCTCCCAGTTCCTGCCAATGGAAAACATCCCCACAGCTTGATGCTGCCACCACCATGCTTCACTGTAGGGATGGTATTGGCCAGGTGATGAGCGGTGCCTGGTTTCCTCCAGACATGACATTCAGTCCAAAGAGTCCAATCCTTGTTTCACCAGACCAGAGAATTTTGGTTCTCATGGTCTGAGAGTCCTTCAGGTGACTTTTGGCAAACTCCAGGCGGGCTGTCATGTGCCTTCTACTAAGGAGTGGCTTCTACCATACAGGCCTGATTGGTGGAGTGCTGTAGAGATGGTCGTTCTTCTGGAAGGTTCTCCTCTCTCCACAGAGAAATGGTGGAGCTCTGTCAGAGTGACCATCGGGTTCTTGGTCACCACCCTGACTAAGGCCCTTCTCCCCAGATCGCTCAGTTTGCCCGGGGGCCCCCTCCAGGAAGAGTCCTGGTTGTTCCAAACTTCTTCCATTTATGGATGATGGAGGCCTCTGTGCTCATTGGTACCTTTAATGCTGCAGAGATGTTTCTGTACCCTTCCCCCGATCTGTACCTCCATACAATCCTGTCTCGGAGGTCTGCAGACAATTCCTTGGGCTTGGTTTGTGCTCTGACATTCACTGTTACCTGTGGGACCTTCTATAGACAGGTGTGTGCCTTTCCAAATCATTGTCCAATCACCTGAATTTACCACAGGTGGACTCCAATCAAGTTGTAGAAACATCTCAAGGATGATCGGTGGAGGCATCTGAGCCCAACTCTGAGGGTCATGGCTGTGATACTTTTATAATTTGTTTTTTTTTTTTTTTTTTTTAATAAATTTGCAAAGACTTCAAACAAACCCCTCTCACGTTGTCATTATGGGGGATTGTTTGAAGGATTTTGAGTAAAATAATGAATTGAATCCATTTTGGAATAAGGCTGTAACATAAAATGTGGAAAAAGTGAAGCGCTGTGAATACTTTCTGGATGCACTGTATATAGCGCCAACGGTTTACGCATCGCTATACAATATACAAAGGGAGACACTACAATAAAATACAAAAGGGTTAATCAGGCCCTGCTCAGAAGAGCTTACAATCTAATAGGGTGGGGAAGGTGGTACAAAAGGTTGTAGCTGTGGGGGATGAGCTGATGGTAAAAAATTAGTTAGGCTTCCCTGAAGAGATGAGTTTTCAGGGATTGCCTGAAGGCAGCTAGAGTAGGAGATAGCCGGACAGCTTGAGGTAGAGAGTTCCAGAGGTTGGGAGAGGCTCTGGAGAAATCCTGGAGATGAGCATGGGATGAGGTAAGGGATCTTGAGAGCAGGAGGTCTTGGGAGGGTCGGAGAGGACGATTTGGGCGATATTTGGAGACAAGATTGGTGATGTAGTTCGGGGCAGAGTTGTGGATGGCTTTGTATGTTATTGATAGTATTTTGAATTTAATTTGCTGGGTGATCGGGAGCCAGTGTAGGGATTGGTGGAGAGAGGTGGAGGACACTGAATGGAGACCAGTGGATGGATTGGCAGAGAGGGGTGGAGGACACTGAATGAAAGCCAGTGGAGGGGTTGGCAAAGAGGGGTGGAGGACACTGAATGGAGACCAATGGAGGGATTGGCAGAGAGGGGTGGAGGACACTGAATGGAGGTCAGTGGAGGGATTGGCAGAGAGGGGTGGAGGACACTGAATGGAGACCAGTGGAGGGATTGGCAGAGAGGCGTGGAGGACACTGAATGGAGACCAGTGGAGGGATTGGCAGGGAGGGGTGGAGGACACTGAATGGAAGCCAGTGGAGGGATTGGCAGAGAGGGGTGGAGGACACTGAATGGAGGCCAGAGCAGGGATTGGCAGAGAGGGGTGGAGGACACTGAATGGAGACCAGTGGTGGGATTGGCATAGAGGGGTGGAGGACACTGAATGGAGACCAGTGGAGGGATTGGTAGAGAGGAGTGGAGGACACTGAATGGAGGCCAGTGGAAGGATTGGCAGAGAGATAACAAGGGAGTGAATGAGTATCTTGGGGGTGTGATTAGTAAAGAGGGGGGGTATGATAACACATTTTATAAAAGACTCTTGTAATAATATCGGTTATGTAAGACTATGGCACCCATTTACCTGAAAGTACTGGGACGGTGGTGAAGCTGCCCCAAAAAAAGGTCTTGCGACCTTCTGGCATTTGTCACATTCACGGACCTGGAAGAAAGACGTTGGTAAGATGTCTCCAGCTTTAAATACCGCAAAAAACCAAAACAAAGTTAATCAATGTGTACCCAATTGTCAATATCGATGGTCATGCCGCGCCAGTAGAACCTGGAGCCTATTGCCGACCGTGTTTTCACAATGCCCGCGTGCCCTCCCATTGGAGATCCATGAAATTCAGTAAATATCATCCTGGCCTCTTCCTTTGATTTGATGACCTTTTTGCTCCCGAAGAAGAGCTCTCCATCTGTAATGAAAGGGAACATCCAGGACTCGGCTACATCTTCCCAAAACCATGAAATTGATTATTTTTCTGTGGGAAAAGGGTATTCCCCCCATGCCTCTCCAAAAGGGGGAGACGGGGATTTTTAGGTGGCCAGATATGATAAATCGGTATAACCAAAACAGACCCAGTGCTCACGACGTCATTACGCCTCTGCACACTGGGCCTAACGGTCTGAGTCTGACAGGCGTCCCTCGCCTCGACTTTCAGGACGGACACGCCAGCCACACACCCACAGTAAGGTGCCAGGCCACTGAGGCCAGCCAGCCAGCAGCCACCCACCCACAGTAAGGTGCCAGGTCAGCCAGCAGCCACCCATCCTCTGCCAGGTGCCAGCCAGCAGCCACCCACAGCAAGATGCCAGCCAACAAGCCACCCACAGCAGGGTGCCAGGCAACAAGCCCTTAACATGTTCAGTTTATACCAGATTTGGGCAGACATTTTTTAAAATGTACAAAATATCGCCTATTTGCAGAAGAAGCGGCTGTAATATCGGTATCATATCGGCACAGAAAAAACGATATCGGTCGACCCCTAGATTTTATATATTTTGGTTATATCGATTTGGTATATCTGGGCACCTAAAAATCCCCATCTCCCATAGTCTCTCCCCTTTTGGAGAGAGATGGGGGAATACCCTTTTCACACATTGACTTTATCTGGGGGATTGTGCCAGCATTTTTCTCGAAAACAATCTCCCCCCAACCCAGTACTCACCCCGATTATTTTCCCGATACTCACCCTTTACTGAAAATTTGGAGGCGTACTTCTTGAAGTGGAATTTTTGCGATTTATCATACCCAGCTGGAGATTCTCCCACGGAGAGGAAGCGGAAAACCTCATCATATTTGGTGTCCATTACCTATACATGCAAAACACCATTGTAAGCTAAAACAGTGCATTTATTTGTGGCCGTCAGTAGCCATCTGCTCAGATTATACATGGAACATTCAACAGCTACCCACAATGCCATCCATAAAGACTAATTACCATATGGAACCGATGTGACAGACTCACCCGGGACAGAGGCTTTTGGAGGGGACCTCTGAGTCACCTAGTGTACCTTCTAAGCTAGAAGACGAAAAGTCTGACCTGAAAAGTCAGACCTCTGAGTCCCCTATTGTACCTTCTAAGCTAGAAGACGACAAGTCTGACCTGAAAAGTCAGACCTCTGAGTCCCCTATTGTACCTTCTAAGCTAGAAGATGACAAGTCTGACCTGAAAAGTCAGACCTCTGAGTCCCCTATTGTACCTTCTAAGCTAGAAGATGACAAGTCTGACCTGAAAAGTCAGACCTCTGAGTCACCTATTGTACCTTCTGAGCTAGAAGATGACAAGTCTGACCTGAAAAGTCAGACCTCTGAGCCCCCTATTGTACCTTCTAAGCTAGAAGACGACAAGTCTGACCTGAAAAGTCAGACCTCTGAGTCACCTATTGTACCTTCTAAGCTAGAAGATGACAAGTCTGACCTGAAAAGTCAGACCTCTGAGCCCCCTATTGTACCTTCTAAGCTAGAAGACGACAAGTCTGACCTGAAAAGTCAGACCTCTGAGTCACCTATTGTACCTTCTAAGCTAGAAGATGACAAGTCTGACCTGAAAAGTCAGACCTCTGAGTCCCCTATTGTACCTTCTAAGCTAGAAGATGACAAGTCTGACCTGAAAAGTCAGACCTCTGAGTCCCCTATTGTACCTTCTAAGCTAGAAGACGACAAGTCTGACCTGAAAAGTCAGACCTCTGAGTCCCCTATTGTACCTTCTAAGCTAGAAGATGACAAATCTGACCTGAAAAGTCAGACCTCTGAGTCCCCTATTGTACCTTCTAAGCTAGAAGATGACAAGTCTGACCTGAAAAGTCAGACCTCTGAGTCCCCTATTGTACCTTCTAAGCTAGAAGACGACAAGTCTGACCTGAAAAGTCAGACCTCTGAGTCACCTATTGTACCTTCTAAGCTAGAAGATGACAAGTCTGACCTGAAAAGTCAGACCTCTAGAAATTCACTAAGAAATGGTTTAACTGGCACGAGTTTGTCTATTCTGAAGAGTACACGCAACTGATGACTTAAACTCCTCTTGGGTAGAGGTACACGATGTGAGCCCCTGGCTTGGTTGGAGTGGTGGGTGGGTGGCCCCTGTCCTGCACTGCCCCCTCCTCTCTTCCCCCTGCCCACCCTTTCTTTTTTTCGCTTACTTCTTTCTGCCTTTCTCTCAGTTTTTTCCTCTTGCTCTCTTTTTCCTCTCTTTTTTTTATTTTTTTTTTATTATTGCCTATGTTTGATAGAGAGGTTTTCTGGTCCTCTCCAATTACACCGTCTTTACTGATATGCGTTTTTTTTCTATTATTATTTTTGCCGCACAAAATGCCACGCGGGATGCAGAGATTTGCTAGAGCCGAGCGCGAAATGTCTAACTGTACCGCTACGTTAATAGCTTTCTATATCCAACATTGACCTGTGTGATATTGAGCCTTGTCTTTTTTAATATTGTATTCTGTCAGACATGTCATGGTGGTGATTGCTGTATTTCCCGGGTGTTCTTTATAAATAAAGAATTGAGGAAAAAAAAAAGAAAAGTCAGACCTCTGAGTCACCTATTGTACCTTCTGAGCTAGAAGACCACAAGTCTGATCTGAAAGTTCAGACCACTGAGTCACCTATTGTACCTTCTGAGCTAGAAGACGACAAGTCACGCCAGACCTCTGAGTCCCCTATTGTACCTTCTGAGCTAGAAGACGACAAGTCTGACCTGAAAGGTCAGACCTCGGAGTCACCTATTGTACCTTCTGAGCTAGAAGACGACAAGTCACGCCAGACCTCTGAGTCCCCTATTGTACCTTCTGAGCTAGAAGACGACAAGTCTGACCTGAAAGGTCAGACCTCGGAGTCACCTATTGTACCTTCTGAGCTAGAAGACAAGGCTGATATGAAAGGTCAGACCTCTGAGTCGCCTAATGTACCTTCTGAGCTAGAAGACCACAAGTCTGATCTGAAAGTTCAGACCACTGAGTCACCTATTGTACCTTCTGAGCTAGAAGACAAGTCTGACCTGAACGTTCAGACCTGTGAGTCAACTATTGTACCTTCTGAGCTTGAAGACAACAGGTCAAACCTCTGAGTCACCTATTGTACCTTCTGAGCTAGAAGACGACAAGTGTGATTTGAAAGGTCAGAACTCTGAGTCACCTATTGTACCTTCTGAGCTAGAAGACGACAAGTCTGACCTGAAAAGTCAGACCTCTGAGTCACCTATTGTACCTTCTGAGCTAGAAGACGACAAGTGTGATTTGAAAGGTCAGACCTCTGAGTCACCTATTGTACCTTCTGAGCTAGAAGACGACAAGTCACGCCAGACCTCTTAGTCACCTATTGTACCTTCTGACCTAGAAGACGACAAGTATTGGGACGCCTGCCTTTTGAGGACGAGAAGGCCTGGCTCGCAGCCACGGCTCTAATTCATCCCAGAGGTGTTCTGTCGGGTTGAGGTCGGGTCAAGTTCCTCCACCCCAAACTCGCTCATCCGTGTCTTTATGGACCTTGCTTTGTGCACTGGTCCAAACCATTTGGTGGAGGGGGGATTACGGCGTGGGGGTTGTTTTTCCGGGGTTGGGCTTGGCCCCTTAGTTCCAGTGAAGGGAACTCTTCAAGACATTTTGGACAATTTCATGTTCCCAACATTGTGGGAAGAGATTGGGGGTGACCCCTTCCTGTTCCAACATGACTGCCCACCACTGCACAAAGCAAGGTCCATAAAGACACGGATGGGGTCCTGATCTCAATCCTGGGATCGGGATGAGGTCAGGACTCGCTCATCCATGTCTTTATGGACCTTGCTTTGTGCAGTGGTGTGCAGTCATGTTGGAATAGGAAGGGGTCATCCCCAAACTCTTCCCACAAAGTTGGGAACATGAAATTGCATAAAATATCTTGGTGTGCTGACGCCTTAAGAGTTCCCTTCACTGGAACTAAGGGGCCAAGCCCAACCCCTGAAAAACAACCCCCACACCATAATCCCCCCTCCACTAGGAATGGGCTTCGGGTGTGTTCAGGATCATGAACACCGCACACGGCTAATCAAAGGCAGAGGATGGACATGACGGGGGGTTACTGGGTGTAAATAGTAAATAAAATCTTATTACCTCCTCTACTGCCTCTTCCGGCGATGTCTCCTCTCTACTTCCTCCCACCTCACCTCTCACCCGGAACTTCCTGTCTGCACCTGACATCACTTCCTGTCTGCACCTGACATCACTTCCGGTCTTTCATAGAGACTTCCTGTCTGGGTAGAAGTGAGATCACCACCTTATGGAGCTCAGAGGAACTGCAGCCCTGAGAAACGTCTGGTAGTGAGAACACGGCCTTGTGCTGTGTGTGGATGTCCTGTATACTGGGTAATGTGTTAGGGTCTATACTGATATGGACTGGGTAATGTTAGGATCTATACTGGTATGGATTGGGTAATGTTAGGATCTATACTGGTATGGACTGGGTAATGTGTTAGGATCTATACTGGTATGGACTGGGTAATGTGTTGGGATCTATACTGGTATGGACTGGGTAATGTGTTAGGATCTATACTGGTATGGACTGGGTAATGTGTTAGGATCTATACTGGTATGGACTGGGTAATGTGTTGGGATCTATACTGGTATGGACTGGGTAATGTGTTGGGATCTATACTGGTATGGTCTGGGTAATGTGTTAGGATCTATACTGGTATGGACTGGGTAATGTGTTAGGATCTATACTGGTATGGGCTGGGTAATGTGTTAGGATCTATACTGGTATGGACTGGATAATGTGTTGCGATCTATACTGGTATGGACTGGGTAATGTGTTAGGATCTATACTGGTATGGACTGGGTAATGTGTTGGGATCTATACTGGTATGGACTGGGTAATGTGTTAGGATCTATACTGGTATGGACTGGCTAATGTGTTGGGATCTATACTGGTATGGACTGGCTAATGTGTTAGGATCTATACTGGTATGGACTGGGTAATGTGTTGGGATCTATACTGGTATGGACTGGGTAATGTGTTAGGATCTATACTGGTATGGACTGGGTAATAGTAGGATCTATACTGGTATGGACTGGGTAATGTGTTAGGATCTATACTGGCATGGACTGGGTAATAGTAGGATCTATACTGGTATGGACTGGGTAATGTGTTAGGATCTATACTGGTATGGACTGGGTAATGTGTTAGGATCTATACTGGTATGGACTGGGTAATAGTAGGATCTATACTGGTATGGACTGGGTAATGTGTTAGGATCTATACTGGCATGGACTGGGTAATGTGTTAGGATCTATACTGGTATGGACTGGGTGATGTGTTAGGATTTATACTGGTATGGACTGGGTAATGTTAGGATTTATACTGGTATGGACTGGGTGATGTGTTAGGATCTATACTGGTATGGACTGGGTAATGTGTTAGGATCTATACTGGTATGGACTGGGTAATGTGTTAGGATCTATACTGGTATGGACTGGGTGATGTGTTGGATCTATACTGGTATGGACTGGGTGATGTGTTAGGATTTATACTGGTATAGACTGGGTAATGTTAGGATTTATACTGGTATGGACTGGGTGATGTGTTAGGATCTATACTGGTATGGACTGGGTAATGTGTTAGGATCTATACTGGTATGGACTGGGTAATGTGTTAGGATCTATACTGGTATGGACTGGGTGATGTGTTGGATCTATACTGGTATGGACTGGGTGATGTGTTAGGATTTATACTGGTATGGACTGGGTGATGTGTTGGATCTATACTGGTATGGACTGGGTGATGTGTTGGATCTATACTGGTATGGACTGGGTGATGTGTTAGGATCTATACTGGTATGGACTGGGTAATGTTAGGATTTATACTGGTATGGACTGGGTGATGTGTTAGGATCTATACTGGTATGGACTGGGTAATGTGTTAGGGTCTATACTGGTATGGACTGGGTAATGTGTTAGGATTTATACTGGTATGGACTGGGTAATGTTAGGATCTATACTGGTATGGACTGGGTAATGTGTTAGGGTCTATACTGGTATGGACTGGGTAATGTGTTAGGATCTATACTGGTATGGACTGGGTAATGTGTTGGGATCTATACTGGTATGGACTGGGTAATGTGTTAGGATTTATACTGGTATGGACTGGGTAATGTTAGGATCTATACTGGTATGGACTGGGTAATGTGTTAGGGTCTTTACTGGTACAGACTGGGTAATGTGTTGGGATCTATACTGGTATGGACTGGGTAATGTGTTAGGGTCTATATTGGTATGGACTGGGTAATGTGTTAGGATCTATACTGGTATGGACTGGGTAATGGGTTGGGATCTATACTGGTATGAACTGGGTTATGTGTTAGGATCTATACTGGTATGGACTGGGTTATGTGTTAGGATCTATACTGGTATGGACTGGGTAATGTCTTAGGGTCTATACTGGTATGGACTGGGTAATGTGTTGGGATCTATACTGGTATGGACTGGGTTATGTGTTAGGATCTATACTGGTATGGACTGGGTAATGTGTTAGGATCTATACTGGTATGGACTGGGTAATGTGTTAGGATCTATACTGGTATGGACTGGGTAATGTGTTAGGATCTATACTGGTATGGACTGGGTAATGTGCTGGGATCTATACTGGTATGGACTGGGTAATGTGTTAGGATCTATACTGGTATGAACTGGGTTATGTGTTAGGATCTATACTGGTATGGACTGGGTTATGTGTTAGGATCTATACTGGTATGGACTGGGAAATGTGATAGGATCTATACTGGTATGGACTGGGTGATGTGTTAGGATCTATACTGGTATGGACTGGGTAATGTTAGGATCTATACTGGTATGGACTGGGTAATGTGTTAGGATCTATACTGGTATGGACTGGGTGATGTGTTAGGATCTATACTGGTATGGACTGGGTAATGTGTTGGGATCTATACTGGTATGGACTGGGTAATGTGTTAGGATCTATACTGGTATGGACTGGGTAATGTGTTAGGGTCTATACTGGTATGGACTGGGTAATGTGTTAGGATCTATACTGGTATGGACTGGGTAATGTGTTAGGGTCTATACTGGTATGGACTGGGTAATGTTAGGATCTATACTGGTATGGACTGGGTAATGTGTTGGGATCTATACTGGTATGGACTGGGTAATGTGTTGGGATCTATACTGGTATGGACTGGGTAATGTGTTAGGATCTATACTGGTATGGACTGGGTAATGTGTTAGGATCTATACTGGTATGGACTGGGTAATGTGTTGGGATCTATACTGGTATGAACTGGGTTATGTGTTAGGATCTATACTGGTATGGACTGGGTAATGTGTTAGGACCTATACTGGTATGGACTGGGTAATGTGTTAGGGTCTATACTGGTATGGACTGGGTAATGTGATAGGATCTATACTGGTATGGACTGGGTAATGTGTTGGGATCTATACTGGTATGGACTGGCTAATGTGTTAGGGTCTATACTGGTATGGACTGGGTAATGTGTTAGGATCTATACTGGTATGGACTGGGTAATGTGTTGGGATCTATACTGGTATGGACTGGCTAATGTGTTAGGATCTATACTGGTATGGGCTGGGTAATGTGTTGGGATCTATACTGGTATGGACTGGGTAATGTGTTAGGATCTATACTGGTATGGACTGGGTAATGTGTTAGGATCTATACTGGTATGGACTGGGTAATGTGTTGCGATCTATACTGGTATGGACTGGGTAATGTGTTGCGATCTATACTGGTATGGACTGGGTAATGTGTTAGGATCTATACTGGTATGGACTGGGTAATGTGTTGGGATCTATACTGGTATGGACTGGCTAATGTGTTAGGATCTATACTGGTATGGACTGGGTAATGTGTTAGGATCTATACTGGTATGGACTGGGTAATGTGTTAGGATCTATACTGGTATGGACTGGGTTATGTGTTAGGATCTATACTGGTATGGGCTGGGTAATGTGTTAGGATCTATACTGGTATGGACTGGGTAATGTGTTAGGATCTATACTGGTATGGACTGGGTAATGTGTTGGGGTCTATACTGGTATGGACTGGGTAATAGTAGGATCTATACTGGTATGGACTGGGTAATGTGTTAGGATCTATACTGGTATGGACTGGCTAATGTGTTGGGATCTATACTGGTATGGACTGGGTAATGTGTTAGGGTCTATACTGGTATGGACTGGCTAATGTGTTGGGATCTATACTGGTATGGACTGGCTAATGTGTTAGGGTCTATACTGGTATGGACTGGCTAATGTGTTGGGATCTATACTGGTATGGACTGGCTAATGTGTTAGGACAGGGCTTGACAAATTTGCCTTGAATCTAGGAGCCGGCTAAAAAAGTTAGGAGCCAGTTTTTTATAGCGTAGTGTGGGGTTGTCAGCGCCCCCCGGGGTAAGACAAGTAATTTGCGCCCCCCTAACCCTAACTTACTCACAGCAGAGCAGCCAGTCAATAACTCCACCATTACATCAGGGTTACAGGCTGGCCAGAAAGAGTGACACTAAAAAATCTGTTATGGGGAAACTCCTTATTATGCCGAATGCATCGTGACTGCGGCATGTAAAACGCCCTCGTCTCCTGCCTAATGGAGCTTAAGGGAGGCCAATGGTGGGTGGCAAAAACATGTCTCTACTGCACATTTTTACCACCCAACTTGCACATCTAAACAAAGCCTGAGTGACATTGTAAATAAAATACAAAAAAAAGGTGAAAAGTATTCCAGCGCTGCTGATCTTCTGCTGCCTCTTTGCAGCCACTTCCTGCCTACATGCTTGTCCCCCACGGTGACTTTTCATTGCTCTGGTGGGTTTCCGGTCACCATGAAATACTGGAGCCCAGCTGCACATTGAGTGGTAATTGTTGATGGCACTCAGGGCTTTATCACAATTTTGTTGCTTAGAATAAAGGTCACGTTTCTCGCGGTGTGACATCATCTGTCACAATATACAAAAAAATAATGGGCTAACTTTACTGTTTAGTTTTTTTTTTTATTCATCAAAGTGTATTTTTTCCAAAAAATTGCGCTTGAAAGACCACTGCGCAAATACCATGTGACATAAAATATTGCAGCAACAGCCATTTTATTCTCTAGGGTCTCTGCTAAAAAATAATGTATAATGTTTGGGGGTTCCAAGTCATTTTCTAGCAGAAAACACTGGATATTTAATTGTAAGCCACTAATGTGAGAAAGGGTTTAGTCTTTAAATGGTTAAACTTTCCTGATAACAGACCGGAGATCATTGCTTTGAAAGAAGAAGATACATTGTTGTTCCTTTATTCTTCCTAACTATCAACAACTATTCCTGGGCAGCCGGCCAAGTTTAACAGCTGTTAGATGAAGCCGAGAACGGCTCTCTGCTCTCGCTGAATCTGACACGCTGTTTTAACACAGATAGAAGGAACGGCTGTCACTCGCCAGGACGCGATTTCTGGTCGCCATGGCGACCTGGCGCCCGGGGTTTGTCGAGGCCTGTGTTAGGATCTATACTGGTATGGACTGGGTAATGTGTTAGGATCTATACTGGTATGGACTGGGTAATGTGTTAGGATCTATACTGGTATGGACTGGATATTGTGTTAGGATCTATACTGGTATGGGCTGGGTAATGTGTTAGGGTCTATACTGGTATGGACTGGGTAATGTGTTAGGATCTATACTGGTATGGACTGGATATTGTGTTAGGATCTATACTGGTATGGGCTGGGTAATGTGTTAGGATCTATACTGGTATGGACTGGGAAATGTGTTAGGATCTATACTGGTATGGACTGGGTAATGTGTTAGGATCTATACTGGTATGGACTGGGTAATAGTAGGATCTATACTGGTATGGATTGGGTAATGTGTTAGGATCTATACTGGTATGGACTGGGTATTGTGTTAGGATCTATACTGGTATGGACTGGGTAATGTGTTAGGATCTATACTGGTATGGACTGGGTAATAGTAGGATCTATACTGGTATGGACTGGGTAATGTGTTAGGATCTATACTGGTATGGACTGGGTAATGTTAGGATCTATACTGGTATGGACTGGGTAATGTGTTAGGATCTATACTGGTATGGACTGGGTAATGTGTTAGGGTCTATACTGGTATGGACTGGGTATTGTGTTAGGATCTATACTGGTATGGACTGGGTAATGTGTTAGGATCTATACTGGTATGGACTGGGTAATGTGTTAGGGTCTATACTGGTATGGACTGGGTAATAGTAGGATCTATACTGGTATGGACTGGGTAATGTGTTAGGATCTATACTGGTATGGACTGGGTAATAGTAGGATCTATACTGGTATGGATTGGGTAATGTGTTAGGATCTATACTGGTATGGACTGGGTAATGTGTTAGGATCTATACTGGTATGGACTGGGTAATGTGTTAGGATCTATACTGGTATGGACTGGGTAATAGTAGGATCTATACTGGTATGGACTGGGTAATGTTAGGATCTATACTGGTATGGACTGGGTAATGTGTTAGGATCTATACTGGTATGGACTGGGTAATGTTAGGATCTATACTGGTATGGACTGGGTAATAGTAGGATCTATACAGGTATGGACTGGGTAATGTGTTAGGATCTATACTGGTATGAACTGGGTATTGTGTTAGGATCTATACTGGTATGGACTGGGTAATGTGTTAGGATCTATACTGGTATGGACTGGGTATTGTGTTAGGATCTATACTGGTATGGACTGGGTAATGTGTTAGGATCTATACTGGTATGGACTGGGTAATGTGTTAGGATCTATACTGGTATGGGCTGGGTAATGTGTTAGGATCTATACTGGTATGGACTGGGTAATGTGTTAGGATCTATACTGGTATGAACTGGGTTATGTGTTAGGATGTATACTGGTATGGACTGGGTTATGTGTTAGGATCTATACTGGTATGGACTGGGTAATGTGTTAGGATCTATACTGGTATGGACTGGGTAATGTGTTAGGATCTATACTGGTATGGACTGGGTAATGTGTTAGGATCTATACTGGTATGGACTGGGTGGTGTGTTAGGATCTATACTGGTATGGGCTGGGTAATGTGTTAGGATCTATACTGGTATGGACTGGGTGGTGTGTTAGGATCTATACTGGTATGGGCTGGGTAATGTGTTAGGGTCTATACTGGTATGGACTGGGTAATGTGTTAGGGTCTATACTGGTATGGGCTGGGTAATGTGTTAGGATCTATACTGGTATGGACTGGGTAATGTGTTAGGATCTATACTGGTATGGACTGGGTAATGTGTTGGGATCTTTACTGGTATGGACTGGGTAATGTGTTAGGGTCTATACTGGTATGGACTGGGTAATGTGTTAGGGTCTATACTGGTATGGACTGGGTAATGTTAGGATCTATACTGGTATGGACTGGGTAATGTGTTAGGATCTATACTGGTATGGACTGGGTAATGTGTTGGGATCTATACTGGTATGGACTGGGTAATGTGTTAGGGTCTATACTGGTATGGACTGGGTAATGTGTTAGGATCTATACTGGTATGGACTGGGTAATGTTAGGATCTATACTGGTATGGACTGGGTAATGTGTTAGGGTCTATACTGGTATGGACTGGGTAACGTTAGGATCTATACTGGTATGGACTGGGTAATGTGTTAGGATCTATACTGGTATGGACTGGGTAATGTGTTAGGATCTATACTGGTATGGACTGGGTAATGTGTTAGGATCTATACTGGTATGGACTGGGTAATGTGTTCGGGTCTATACTGGTATGGACTGGGTGATGTGTTAGGATCTATACTGGTATGGGCTGGGTAATGTGTTAGGGTCTATACTGGTATGGGCTGGGTAATGTGTTAGGGTCTATACTGGTATGGACTGGGTAATGTGTTAGGATCTATACTGGTATGGGCTGGGTAATGTGTTAGGGTCTATACTGGTATGGGCTGGGGAATGTGTTCGGGTCTATACTGGTATGGACTGGGTAATGTTAGGATCTATACTGGTATGGACTGGGTAATGTGTTAGGATCTATACTGGTATGGACTGGGTAATGTGTTAGGATCTATACTGGTATGGACTGGGTAATGTCTTAGGGTCTATACTGGTATGGACTGGGTAATGTGTTAGGATCTTTACTGGTATGGACTGGGTAATGTCTTAGGGTCTATACTGGTATGGACTGGGTAATGTGTTAGGGTCTATACTGGTATGGACTGGGTAATGTGTTAGGATCTATACTGGTATGGACTGGGTAATGTTAGGATCTATACTGGTATGGGCTGGGTAATGTGTTAGGATCTATACTGGTATGGACTGGGTAATGTGTTGGGATCTATACTGGTATGGGCTGGGTAAAGTGTTAGGATCTATACTGGTATGGGCTGGGTAATGTGTTAGGATCTATACTGGTATGGACTGGGTAATGTGTTAGGGTCTATACTGGTATGGACTGGGTAAAGTGTTAGGATCTATACTGGTATGGACTGGGTAATGTGTTAGGATCTATACTGGTATGGACTGGGTAATGTGTTAGGATATATACTGGTATGGACTGGGTAATGTGTTGGGATCTATACTGGTATGGACTGGGTAATGTGTTAGGATATATACTGGTATGGACTGGGTAATGTGTTAGGATCTATACTGGTATGGACTGGGTAATGTGTTAGGGTCTATACTGGTATGGACTGGGTAATGTGTTAGGATATATACTGGTATGGACTGGGTAATGTTAGGATCTATACTGGTATGGACTGGGTAATGTGTTAGGATCTATACTGGTATGGACTGGGTAATGTGTTAGGATCTATACTGGTATGGACTGGATAATGTGTTGCGATCTATACTGGTATGGACTGGGTAGTGTGTTAGGGTCTATACTGGTATGGGCTGGGTAAAGTGTTAGGATCTATACTGGTATGGACTGGGTAATGTATTAGGATCTATACTGGTATGGACTGGGTAATGTGTTAGGATCTATACTGGTATGGACTGGGTTATGTGTTAGGGTCTATACTGGTATGGGCTGGGTAATGAGATAGCATCTATACTGGTATGGACTGGGTAATGTGTTAGGATCTATACTGGTATGGACTGGGTAATGTGTTAGGATCTATACTGGTATGGACTGGGTAATGTGTTAGGATCTATACTGGTATGAACTGGGTAATGTTAGGATCTATACTGGTATGGACTGGGTGATGTGTTAGGATCTATACTGGTATGGGCTGGGTAGTGTGTTGGGATCTATACTGGTATGGACTGGGTAATGTTAGGATCTATACTGGTATGGACTGGGTAATGTTAGGATCTATACTGGTATGGACTGGGTAATGTTAGGATCTATACTGGTATGCACTGGGTAATGATGCAGGCTCGTCCATTTTGCTGAAATGTCATTGCAGGAACTCAGAATGGTCCTCAGTAGGTTGTATGGCCCCCCATGTGTTGTCTGCATGCCTAACAACGTCGGGGCTCCTAATGTGAGGACGGATGGTGTCCTGGGGTATTTCCTCCCAGATCTGGACCAGGGCATCACTGAGCTCCTGAACAGACTGAGGTGCCACCTAGTTGCATCGGAGGAATAGAAACATTCTGTCCCAGAGGTGTCCTATTGGATTTAGGTCAGGCAAGCGTGGGGGCCATTCAATGGTATCAATTCCTTCACCCTCCAGGACCTGGCTGCCAACTCTCACCACATGAGGCCAGGCATTGTCGTGCACCAGGAGGAACCCAGGACCCACTGCACCAGCGTAGGGTCTAACAATGGGTCCAAGGATTTCATCCCCATACCTAATGGCAGTCAGGGTGCCATTGTCTAGCCTGTAGAGGTCTGTGCGTCCCTCCATGGAAATGCCTCCCCAGACCATCACTGACCCACCACCAAACCGGTCATACTGAACGATGTTACAGGCAGCATAACGTTCTCCATGGCTTCTCCAGACCCTTTCACGTCTGTCACATGTGCTCAGGGTGAACCTGCTCTCATCTGTGAAAAGCACAGAGCACCAGTGGTGGACCTGCCAATTCTGGTGCGCAATGGCAAATGCCAAATCGAGCTCCACGGTGCAGTGAGCACAGGGCCTACTAGAGGACATCGGGCCCTCAGGCCACCCTCATGAAGTCTGTTTCTGATCGTTTTGTCAGACGTTCACACCAGTGGCCTGCTGGAGGCCATTTTGTAGAGCTCTGTCGGTGCTGATCCCCTTACTCTTTGCACTAAGAAGCAGATACCGGACCTGCTGATGGGTTAAGGACCTTCTATGGCCCTGTCCAGCTCTCCTACAGTAACTGCCTGTCTCCTGGAATTTTCCTCCATGCTCTTGCCCTTCCGGCAATGGACTTATTGATCCTGGAGGAGTTGGACTGCCTGTGCAACCTCTATTGGGTCCAGGTATCGCTTCATGCTACAAAGTAGTGACACCGACCCTATAGGATCCAGGTATCACTTCATGCTACAAAGTAGTGACACCGACCCTATAGGGTCCAGGTATGGCTTCATACTACCAGTTGTGACACTGATCCCATAGGGTCCAGGTATCGTCTCATGCTAACAGTTGTGACACTGACTCTATAGGATCCAGGTATCGCTTCATACTACAAAGTAGTGACACTGACCCTATAGGGTCCAGGTATGGCTTCATACTACCAGTTGTGACACTGATCCCATAGGGTCCAGGTATCGTCTCATGCTAACAGTTGTGACACTGACCCTATAGGATCCAGGTATGGCTTCATACTACCAGTTGTGACACTGATCCCATAGGGTCCAGGTATCGTCTCATGCTAACAGTTGTGACACTGACCCTATAGGATCCAGGTATGGCTTCATACTACCAGTTGTGACACTGATCCCATAGGGTCCAGGTATGGCCTCATGCTACCAGTAGTGACACTGACCCTATAGGTTCCAGGTATGGCTTCATACTACCAGTTGTGACACTGATCCCATAGGGTCCAGGTATCGTCTCATGCTAACAGTTGTGACACTGACCCTATAGGGTCCAGGTATGGCTTCATACTACCAGTTGTGACACTGACTCTATAGGGTCCAGGTATCGTCTCATGCTACCAGTAGTGACACTGACCCTATAGGGTCCAGGTATGGCCTCATGCTACCAGTAGTGACATTGACCCTATAGGGTCCAGGTATGGCCTCCTGCTACCAGTTGTGACACTGACCCTATAGGATCCAGGTATGGCCTCATGCTAGCAGTTGTGACACTGACCTTATAGGGTCCAGGTATGGCCTCCTGCTACCAGTTGTGACACTGACCCTGTAGGGTCCAGGTATGGCCTCATGCTACCAGTTGTGACACTGACCCTATAGGGTCCAGATATCACCTCCTGCTACCAGTAGTGACATTGACCCTATAGGATCCAGGTATCGCTTAATGCTACCAGTAGAGACACTGGCCCTATAGGATCCAGGTATCGCCTCATGCTACCAGTAGTCACACTGACCCTATAGGGTCCAGATATCACCTCCTGCTACCAGTAGTGACATTGACCCTATAGGATCCAGGTATGGCCTCATGCTACCAGTTGTGACACTGACCCTATAGGGACCAGGTATGGCCCAATGCTACCAGTAGTGACACGGACCCTATAGGATCCAGTTATGGCCTCCTGCTACCAGTAGTGACGCTGACCCTATAGGGTCCAGATATCACCTCCTGCTACCAGTAGAGACACTGACCCTATAGGGTCCAGGTATCGCCTCATACTACCAGTAGTGACACTGACCCTATAGGATCCAGGTATGGCCTCATGCTACCAGTAGTGACATTGACCCTATAGGATCCAGGTATGGCCTCATGCTACCAGTTGTGACAACGACCCTATAGGGTCCAGGTATGGCCTCCTGCTACCAGTAGTGACACTGACCCTATAGGGTCCAGGTATCGCCTCATACTACCAGTAGTGACACTGACCCTATAGGATCCAGGTATGGCCTCCTGCTACCAGTAGTGACACTGACCCTATAGGGTCCAGGTATGGCCTCATGCTACCAGTTGTGACACTGACCCTATAGGATCCAGGTATGGCCTCATGCTACCAGTTGTGACACTGATCCCATAGGGTCCAGGTATCGTCTCATGCTACCAGTAGTAACAATGACCCTATAGGGTCCAGGTATGGCCTCATGCTACCAGTAGTGACACTGACCCTATAGGGTCCAGGTATGGCCTCATGCTGCCAGTAGTGACACTGACCCTATAGGATCCAGGTATGGCCTCATGCTACCAGTTGTGACACTGATCCCATAGGGTCCAGGTATCGTCTCATGCTACCAGTAGTAACAATGACCCTATAGGGTCCAGGTATGGCCTCATGCTACCAGTAGTGACACTGACCCTATAGGGTCCAGGTATGGCCTCATGCTGCCAGTAGTGACACTGACCCTATAGGATCCAGGTATGGCCTCATGCTACCAGTTGTGACACTGATCCCATAGGGTCCAGGTATCGTCTCATGCTACCAGTAGTAACAATGACCCTATAGGGTCCAGGTATGGCCTCATGCTACCAGTAGTGACACTGACCCTATAGGGTCCAGGTATGGCCTCATGCTGCCAGTAGTGACACTGACCCTATAGGGTCCAGGTATGGCCTCATGCTACCAGTAGTGACACTGATCCTATAGGGTCCAGGTATAGTCTCCTGCTACCAGTAGTGACACTGACCCTATAGGGTCCAGGTATGGCCTCCTGCTACCAGTAGTGACACTGACCCTATAGGGTCCAGGTATCGCCTCATACTACCAGTAGTGACACTGACCCTATAGGGTCCAGGTATCGCCTCATGCTACCAGTAGTGACATTGACCCTATAGGGTCCAGGTATGGCCTCATGCTACCAGTAGTGACACTGACCCTATAGGGTCCAGGTATC
>BLSH010388805.1:127287-145321 GCA_018402905.1 Glandirana rugosa | reverse complement strand
TATCCTGTTATCATCAGAACCCCAGTGATCCTTAAAGAATCTTTTATCCTGTTATCATCAGAACCCCAGTGGTCCTTAGAGAAAGAAATTCCTAGTGACCCCAAGACTACTATTGTCCTATTTTCTAAGAAATTCCTAGTGACCCCAAGACTACTATTGTCCTATTTTCTAAGAGATTCCTGGTGACCCCAAGGCTACTATTGTCCTATTTTCTAAGAACTTCCTAGTGTTCTACTTCCTGAGAGATTCCCAGTGACCTCAAGACTCCCAGTACCCAACCTTCTGAAAGATTTCTATTGACCCCAAGACTCCTAGTGCCCTACTTTCCCAGAGATAAATAGTGGCCCCAAGACTACGAATGTCCTAGTATATAAAAAGTGCAGTGCTATTATATATTGAAATAGAATCCACAATTCATAGAAGTTCATATAATGAAATAGATATAATGGAAAATTTATAGAAATAAAAGAACCTTTTTAACGTGTCTTCGTAGGAAGATAAGACATATAAAGTGACATGCAGCTGTAGAAAGTTGAAATGTCCAAACTCCAAGAAGAGGAGAAAAAAAAGAACCACAACCACACCAGGTGAGGCAAACATACAGGCTCCTTACTGGATCAAAGTGACCACCAAATTATAGGTTGGTCAAAACGTGCCTCTGGAGATGTATGATCTCTCCACTATCTCTTATGCATCATCTCCCATCATATCTGGATTGACTGGCGGAATCCTCCTCTCATCACCACATACTGTACCATATGCGGGAAACGAGAATAGGAAGATCAAGGTGCAGTACAGTATTAAGAGTTTATTTAAAACGTTAGATTGCACTTACATCAGATGCATATATATATCACCCATAGAACAGTCAAAGTTGACAGATACGGCGTCTCAGTTCCAAAACTGCTTCCTTTCCTGGCTCATGTGCATCTTCCAATCGTAGGGGGAACAGCGTGATGGCGTTGCGGTCTTAGGCCACACCTACGCGTTTCGTAATCAGTGTACGTCGTCTGGGCAGTGTTTTACTTCCTGAGAGATTCCTAGCTACCTCAAGACTCCTAGCATCCTATTCTCTAAGACAGGGATATGCAATTAGCGGACCTCCAGATGTTACAGAACTACAAGTCCCATGAGGCATTGCAAGACTCTTGACAGCCACAAGCATGACACCCAGAGGCAGAGGCATGATGGGACTTGTAGTTTTGCAATAGCTGGAGGACCGCTAATTGCATATCCCTGCTCTAAGAGATTCCTAGTGACCCCAAGACAACTGGTGTCCTACTTTTCCAGAGATACGTAGTGACCCCAGGACTACTGGTGTCCTGCTTTTTCATAGATGCATAGTGACCCCAAGACTACTGGTGCCCTACTTTTCCAGAGATATGTAGTGACCCCGAGATTTCCAGCGTCCTACTTTGCAAGAGATTGCTAGTAACCCCAAGACTCCATGTAGCCTACTTTTTGAGAAACTCCTATTGACCCCAAGACACCTAGTGTCCTACTTTTTGGAGGATTTTCAGTGACCCTAAGACTCCTAGTGCCCTACCTTCCGAAAAATTCCTAGGGACTCCAAGACTCCTTGTCTCCTACATTTGGAGACATTCTTAGCTACCTCAAGACTCCTAGCGTCCTAATTTCTAAGAAAATTTTAGTGACCTAAAGACTACTGGTGTCCTACTTTCCAAGAGATACCTAGTGACCACAGGACGATGATTGTCCAATTTTTTTCTAGAAATTCCTAGTGACCCCAAGACTCCTGTCCTCCTTCCCGAGAGATTCCTAGTGACCTCAAGACCTCTAATATCCTATTTTCTAAGAGATTTCTAGTGACTCCAAGACTACCGGTGTCCTACTTTCCAAGAGATACCTAATGACCCCAAGATTTCTAGGGTCCTACTTTCCGAGGGATTCCTAGTGAATCCAAGACTCATAGTGTCCTACTTTCCGAGGGATTCCTAGTGAATCCAAGACTCATAGTGTCCTACTTTCCGAGGGATTCCTAGTGACCCCAAGACTCCTAGTGTCCTACTTTTTGAGAGATTCCTAGTGATCTCAAGATTCCTAGTTTCCTACTGTCCTAGAGGTTCCTAGTGACCCCATGACTCCTAATGTCCTATTTTCTGAGGGATTCATAGTGACCCCAAGACTCCTAGTGTCCCACTTTCTGAGAGATTCCTAGTGATCTCAAGACTCCTAGTGTCCTACTGTCCTAGAGGTTGATGTACCAATGATGGAACACTATTCCTCCCACTGATACAAATGATGGGGCACTATTCCTCCCACTGATACAAATGATGGGGCACTATTCCTCCCACTGATACCAATGATGGGACACCATCCCCCCCCCCACTGATACCAATGATGGGGCACTATCCCTCCCACTGACACCAATGATGGGGCACTATTCCTCCCACTGACACCAATGATGGGGCACTATTCCTCCCACTGATACCAATGATGGCACACGATTTCTCCCACTGACACCAATGATGGGACACTATTCCTCCCACTGACACCAATGATGGGGCACTATTTCTTCCACTGATACCAATGGTGGGGCACTAGTCCTCCCACTGATACCAATGATGGGGCACTATTCCTCCCACTGACACCAATGATGGGGCACTATTCCTCCCACTGACACCAATGATGGGACACTATTCCTCCCACTGATTCCAATGATGGGACACTATTCCTCCCACTGACACCAATGATGGGGCACTATTCCTCCCACTGATACCAATGATGGGACACTATTTCTTCCACTGATACCAATGATGGGGCACTATACCTCCCACTGACACCAATGATAGGGCACAATTTCTCTCAATGACACCAACGATGGGGCACAGTTACTTCCACTAAAGCAAACAATGGTACATTCTTTTTTCCCACTGACAGGACAGGACTTGCACTGACCACTGTCTGGTCCTTGTAAAGTCTAAAGGACAGTAAACTGGCCCTTTGTTTTGGTCTAGGGTAAAACTTCCAGGCTTTTCACCATGCAAATACACCTTCCAAGTGCATTGACAAACCTCCTGAAAGGTTGATTTCCGCGCTTTAAGCAGCACAGGAAAAATGGAGTTTGAAAGACCTGCGATCCCTCAGGATTTGGGCTTCAGAAGCCAAACCGTCAGAGCCAGAAATGGTGAAGCAGGATGGTTGATTGACCCCTAATACATCAGGTCAAGTGGTGCCCTTGAAGTGTCTCTCAGGAGTCAGAGACGAAAGTAAAGTGAGGAAGAAGGCAGTGATTGAAATTCAAGCCTGTATCCCTGGGACACCCCATCGCAGACTCAAAGATCTGAAATGCCCTGTATAAAGGCAGCCAAAGAGGCCAATAGATGTCGCCCTACTTGTAAAAGAGGAGACGCCCCTTCATTGCAACAGGGTAGTGAGGTTTCTGTTTTTAGGTGGCTCCATCATGACGTCCTTGTGTCCTTCAGAAGGTGCCTTCATCAAACCATTATCATTCTTCTTTCACTCTTCTTTGACTACAATATTATAATCCCTGAGGTTGCCGGTCTGAATATATAATAACAAATTAATTGTAACAAACAAACAGCTGTTGGGTGTGAAGTTCTGTCATCTGTTGGGTGTGAAGTCCAGTCATCTATTGGAGGTCCTAACATCTGTTGGGTGTGAGGTCCTGTCATCTGTTGGGTGTGAAGTCCAGTCATCTATTGGAGGTCCTAAGATCTGTTGGGTGTGAGGTCCTGTCATCTGTTGAGTGTGAGGTCCTGTCATCTGTTGGGTGTGAAGTCCTGTCATCTGTTGGGTGTGAAGTCCAGTCATCTGTTGGGTCTGAGGTCCTGTTATCTGTTGCGTCTGAGGTCCTGTCATCTGTTGCGTCTGAGGTCCTGTCATCTGTTGCGTCTGAGGTCCTATCATCTGTTGGGCGTGAGGTCCTATCATCTGTTGGGCGTGAGGTCCTATCATCTGTTGGGCGTGAGGTCCTATCATCTGTTGGGCGTGAGGTCCTATCATCTGTTGGACGTGAGGTCCTATCATCTGTTGGGCGTGAGGTCCTATCATCTGTTGGGCGTGAGGTCCTGTCATCTGTTGGGTCTGAGGTCCTGTTATCTGTTGCGTCTGAGGTCCTGTCATCTGTTGCGTCTGAGGTCCTATCATCTGTTGGGTGTGAGGTCCTATCATCTGTTGGGTGTGAGGTCCTATCATCTGTTGGGCGTGAGGTCCTATCATCTGTTGGGCGTGAGGTCCTATCTTCTGTTGGGCATGAGGTCCTGTCATCTGTTGAGTGTGAGGTCCTGTCATCTGTTGGGTGTGAGCTCCTGTCATCTGTTGAGTGTGAGGTCCTGTCATCTGTTGGGTTTGAGGTCCTATCTTCTGTTGGGCGTGAGGTCCTGTCATCTGTTGAGTGTGAGGTCCTGTCATCTGTTGCGTCTGAGGTCCTGTCATCTGTTGCGTCTGAGGTCCTGTCATCTGTTGCGTCTGAGGTCCTGTCATCTGTTGGGCGTGAGGTCCTGTCATCTGTTGGGTGTGAGGTCCTGTCATCTGTTGGGTGTGAGGTCCTGTCATCTGTTGGGTCTGAGGTCCTGTCATCTGTTGGGTCTGAGGTCCTGTCATTTGTTGTGTCTGAGGTCCTGTCACCTGTTGCGTCTGAGGTCCTGTCATCTGTTGCGTCTGAGGTCCTGTCATCTGTTGCGTCTGAGGTCCTATCATCTGTTGGGCGTGAGGTCATATCTTCTGTTGGGCGTGAGGTCCTGTCATCTGTTGGGCGTGAGATCCTTTCATCTGTTGGGCGTGAGGTCCTGTCATCTGTTAAGTGTGAGGTACTGTCATCTGTTGGGTTTGAGGTCCTGTCTTCTGTTGGGTGTGAGGTCCTATCTTCTGTTGGGTGTGAGGTCCTATCTTCTGTTGGGTGCGAGGTCCTATCTTCTGTTGGGTGTGAGGTCCTGTCATCTGTTGGGTGTGAGGTCATATCTTCTGTTGGGTGTGAGGTCCTATCTTCTGTTGGGTGTGAGGTCCTATCTTCTGTTGGGTGTGAGGTCCTATCTTCTGTTGGGTGAGAGGTCCTATCTTCTTTTGGGTGTGAGGTCCTATCTTCTGTTGGGTTTGATGTCCTATCTTCTGTTGGGTGTGAGGTCCTATCTTCTGTTGGGTGTGAGGTCCTATCTTCTGTTGGGTGTGAGGTCGTATCTTCTGTTGGGTGTGAGGTCGTATCTTCTGTTGGGTGTGATGTCCTATCTTCTGTTGGGTGTGAGGTCCTATCTTCTGTTGGGTGTGAGGTCATATCTTCTGTTGGGTGTGAGGTCGTATCTTCTGTTGGGTGTGAGGTCGTATCTTCTGTTGGGTGTGAGGTCCTATCTTCTGTTGGGTGTGAGGTCCTATCTTCTGTTGGGTGTGAGGTCCTATCTTCTGTTGGGTGTGAGGTCCTATCATCTGTTGGGTGTGAGGTCCTATCTTCTGTTGGGTGTGATGTCCTATCTTCTGTTGGGTGTGAGGTCATATCTTCTGTTGGGTGAGAGGTCCTATCTTCTGTTGGGTCTGAGGTCCTATCTTCTGTTGGGTGCAAGGTCCTATCTTCTGTTGGGTCTGAGGTCATGTCTTTCAGTGAGTGTGACTAAAAACATTCCAGGAGCATGACAACAAAAGGTGTGATGGGTCTTGCAGTCTTTCTAAAGCAGCCACAACCTGAATAGAAAAGCCTGTCCCTTGCCAGCATTCTGCAGTGAAGGAGCCTATATGCGCCAATTGGAAGCAGTGGTCTCTTTGCAGAGGTTGGACGGACATGACGGTGACGGGGGATTACTGGGTGTAGATAGAAAATAAGATCTTATTACCTCCTCTGCTGCCACTTCCAGCGACGTCTCCTCTCTACTTCCTCCCGAATCACCTCTCACCCGGGAGATTCCAATTTATAACATGACATCACTTCCTGTCTTCCTGTGAGTCTTCCTATGTGGGTGAGAGCATCACCTTGTGGAGCTCAAAGGAACTGCAGAAACATTTTATAATGGATAGATGTCCCCTTTATATTCCCAACTTCCTGCCTGTAAACCCTTTGTGGATTATAGTCAGTGGCTGCTGCAAAGGCGGTCTGTCACCTGTAGTTCCACGGACATGCAAGGCTGACTTGATACACCTAACTGATCTGTTACTTGTAGTCCCATGGGCAGTAATCATTCTGCTCTTTGTACTTCTATAGCTCAAGCGTGCAAAGCTTTTCCGTGACTTGAAGACCCACCGAGATGTTCAAGACTGGAAGCTATGGGGGTCCTAATATCTCACCTGCTTTATGCTATAATCAGCTGCATACCCAGTCCCGACCCGGCCTGGCCCATTGCATCCTCAGTGCTCCTAGTGACTCCAGTGGTCCTGACCCATTGCATCCTCAGTACTCCTAGTGACTCCAGTGTTCCTGACCCGTTGCATCCTCAGTGCCCCTAGTGACTCCAGTGGTCCTGGCCCATTGCATCCTCAGTGCCCCTAGTGACTCCAGTGTTCCTGACCCGTTGCATCCTCAGTGCCCCTAGTGACTCCAGTGGTCCTGGCCCATTGCATCCTCAGTGCCCCTAGTGACTCCAGTGGTCCTGACCCATTGCATCCTCAGTACTCCTAGTGACTCCAGTGTTCCTGACCCATGGCATCCTCAGTGCCCCTAGTGACTCCAGTGGTCCTGACCCATTGCATCCTCAGTACTCCTAGTGACTCCAGTGTTCCTGACCCATTGCATCCTCGTTGCTCCTAGTGACTCCAGTGTTCCTGATCCATTACATCCTCAGTACTCCTAGTGACTCCAGTGATCCTGACCCATCACATCCTCATTGCTCCTAGTGACTCAAGTGTTCCTGGCCCATCACATCCTCAGTGCCCCTAGTGACTCCGGTGTTCCTGACCCATGGCATCCTCAGTGCTCCTAGTGACTCCAGTGTTCCAGGCCCATTGCATCCTCAGTGCCCCTAGTGCAGTGGTTCTCGGGACCCACCAACAGGCCAGATTTTAAGTATTGCCTTGGGGAGATGCAGACTAGAATGCTGCAATCACTGAGCAGCAAATGATATCACCTGTGATGTATTTCAGTTATCCTGCAAACCTGGCCTGTTAGTGGGTCCCGAGGACCGGAGTTGAGAACCACTGCCCTAGTGACTTCAGTGTTCCTGGGCCACTGCATCCTCAGTGCTCCTAGTGATTCCAGTGTTCCTGGGCCACTGCATCTTCAGTGCTCCTGGTGACTCCAATGTTCCTGACCCATTGCATCCTCAGTGCTCCTAGTGACTCCAGTGTTCCTGACCCATTGGATCCTGGGTACTCCTAGTGACTCCAGTGTTCCTGATCCATTACATCCTCAGTGCTCCTAGTGACTCCAGTGTTCCTGACCCATTGCATCCCCAGTGCTCCTAGTGACTCCAGTGTTCCTGACCCATTGCATCCTCAGTACTCCTAGTGACTCCAATGTTCCTGGCCCATTGCATCCTCAGTACTCCTAGTGACTCCAGTGTTCCTGACCCATTGCATCCTCAGTACTCCTAGTGACTCCAGTGTTCCTGACCCATTGCATCCTCAGTACTCCTAGTGACTCCAATGTTCCTAACCCATTGCATCCACAGTGCTCCTAGTGACTCCAGTGTTCCTGGCCCATTGCATCCTCAGTACTCCTAGTGACTCCAATGTTCCTAACCCATGGCATCCTCAGTGCTCCTAGTGATTCCAGTGTTCCTGGGCCACTGCATCCTCAGTGCTCCTAGTGACCCCAGTGTTCCTGGCCCATTGCATCCTCAGTACTCCTAGTGACTCCAGTGGTCCTGGCCCATCACATCCTCAGCGCTCCTAGTGACTCCAGTGTTCCTGACCCATGGCATCCTCAGTGCCCCTAGTGACCTCAGTGTTCCTGTGCTATTGCATCCTCAGTGCTCCTAGTGACTCCAGTGTTCCTGACCCATGGCATCCTGTCACGTACCTGGAGGACGAGTCTGACTTCTGCAGGGGTAACCTCTCTTGCGGCCCTGGTTCGAGAACCCCTAATAGAGCAAACAGGGAGTTCAGGAGCGCAGAGGGGCACGAGGGTTGGACAGGAACACTTGGTGGTGCGAGTAGGTCCACTGGGACTCGTGCAAGACAGAAGAGTGGTACAGTCCAGGTCGGCAACAGGCAGGCTAGGAAGTACAAAAGGAGCAGGCAGGCGGATGGTCGGGTACAGGCAGAGTTCGTTAACAGGCTGACAGCAGAAGTGCAGAAGGATCAGGCAATCGGATGGTCGTAGGCAAGCCAAGGGTTGGTACAGGCGGAGTTCAGACAAGGTCGGGCAAGCCAGGTCACAGGAACAGGAGACAGGAACAGATAACAGGCACAAGTTGCTCAGGAAGGATGGGTACACGCTGTAGAACGAACAGCACTTGCTACAGGAAGCAGGAAGTTCAAATAGAGCTGCTCCTTCCATGAGCTAGAGGAAAAAACAATCAAATGCAATTAACCCTCAGCACAGTCATCTAACATTGCCCCCCCCCCCCCCCAGGGGCAGCCTCCGGATGCCCAAACGGGTTCTCCTAGTCGGGTGCCTCCTCCAGAAAGCACTGATCAGTTCATTTGCATGAAGGTTTTCCTCCGGCTCCCAAAAGTTCTCTTCGGGCCCGTAGCCCTTCCATTTGACCAGGAATTGAGTGCTGCCTCCTCTTTTCCTACAATCGAGGATAGTCTCCACCTAAAATTCTTCCTCACCGTCCACCACAACCGTTTCTGGGGGCGCTGTGCTACGCCCTGGGAAGATGTCCGGAACTGTTGGTTTCAGCAGATTAACGTGGAAGACTGGATGAATGTGCATGGATGCCGGGAGGTTTAGCTCGTAAGCTACTTGATTTATCCTCCTCTTGATAGGAAATGGTCCTATATATCTAGGGCCCAGTTTTTTAGAGGGGCAGGAGAGTCTTAGGTTCCTGGTGGACAACCAGACCCGCTGACCAATCTGCAACTCCAGTTCCCCCCTTCCCTCTGTCGAAATTCCTCTTACTGGTAGCCTGGGTCAGGGCGAGGGTCTCCTGCAGGAGCTTGCTGTTCCTTTCCAAAAACTGAGCCATGTCTTGCACAGCAAGTACTGGGCTCTCAGAGGCCAAGTCGGGCAGAAAGGCAGGGTGGTAGCCAAGATTCGCCCAGAAAAGGGACTGCTTGGTAGCAGAATGGACAGAATTGTTGAAGGCGAACTCGGCTACAGGCAGGAGGGAGACCCAGTCATCCTGAGCATAGGAGGAGAAGCACCGCAGGTATTGTTCCAGGGTCTGGTTGGTCCTCTCCATCTGCCCGTTGGATTGGGGGTGGTAGGCCGAGGAGAAGGCCAACTCAATACCCAAGGTAGCGCACAAGGACCTCCAGAAGTGGGAAGTGAACTGTACTCCCCGGTCCGACACAATATTGGTCGGGATTCCATGTAAGCGAACCACCTCCTTAATGAACGCTTCTGCGGTTTCTGAGGCTGAAGGGGTGCCCTTCATTGGGACAAAATGGGCCATTTTTGTGAGCCGGTCCACAACCACCATAATTGCATTGCATCCTGATGATAGGGGCAGTTCCACTATGAAGTCCATAGCAATCTGAGACCATGGTCGTTCCGGGATAGGTAGCGGGTTAAGTAGTCCCCAGGCCTTGGATTTCTCCGTCTTGTTCCTGTTGCAAACCGGAAAGGCAGCCACGTAACTCAGGCAATCCTCTCTCAAGCGAGGCCACCAGAATGACCGGGAGAGTAACTCAGATGTCTTATGACCACCGAAGTGCCCGGCCATCTTTGTGTCATGGCAGAGTCCGAGGGTTGCAGGCCGGAGTTCCTGGGGCATGTACAGCCTGTTTTTCCACCACCACAATCCCTCTCTTAAAGTGCATCGAGGGCCTGGTGGTTCACTAAGGCCAGAGCAGGATTTCCGGATTCGGGTCAAAAGGTCCTCCTGGGTGAGCAGAAAACTATAGGCAGGAAGGATGGTATCTGGTGGGGAAAAGTCCTCTGGGACATGGAACATCCTTGACAGAGCATCCGGCTTGACGTTCTTTGCCCCGGGCCTGTGTGTAATGTGAAGCTGAAACCGACTAAAGAACAGTGCCCACCTTGCCTGTAGAGGTTTCAACCTCTTAGCTGTCCACAGGTATTCAAGGTTTTTATGGTCAGTAAAAACCAATACCGGGTGAGCTGCTCCTTCCAGGAGGTACCGCCATTCCTCCAAAGCCGACTTGATGGCCAGCAATTCCCTATCACCTACATCATAGTTTCTTTCCGGCGGAGATAACTTTCTGGAAAAGAAGGCAGTGGGGTGAAGTAAGGCCTTGGGGCCCTGTCTCTGTGAGAGAACGGCTCCCACTGCTGTTTCAGAGGCGTCTACCTCCAGGATATATGGTAGAGCAGGATTGGGGTGTTTGAGGATGGGAGCGGATGTAAACAGCTTCTTGAGCTGGGAGAAGGCATCTTGGGCCTCAGGAGTCCAGCGGAACCGTGAGTCTTTCTTCGTGAGTTGGGTTATTGGGGTGATGACTGCAGAAAACCCCTTAATGAATTTCCGATAGAAATTTGCGAACCCCACAAATCGCTGGACTCCCTTCCTATCAACTGGGACGGGCCACTCCAGGATGGCCGAGACCTTCTGGGGGTCCATGGTAATTCCTGCCGTAGAAAGATGGAACCCCAGGAATGAGATACTGGCACATTCGAAGGCACATTTTTCTGCCTTGGCGTAAAGGCCATGTAGCTGGAGACGGGCAAGCACACTCTTCGCGTGCCTTCGATGTTCTTCCAGAGAGGGCGAGAAGATTAGGATATCGTCCAGGTAAACGACTAGGAACTGAAAGTCCCGGAAGATGTCGTTCACCAGGTGCTGGAAGGTCGCTGGGGCGTTGCACAACCTGAAGGGCATGACCAGATATTCATAATGTCCGAACCGCGTCCGGAAGGCGGTCTTCCACTTGTCCCCTTCGCGGATGCGGATGAGATTGTAAGCCCCGCGTAAATCCAGCTTGGTGAAGACAGTTGCGGTACCTAGCCTCTGGAACAGCTCTGGAACCAGGGGTAACGGATACCGGTTTTTGATAGTGACCTGGTTGAGCTCACGATAGTCAATACAGGGCCGGAGGGAATGGTCCTTCTTCTCTACGAAGAAGATTCCGGCTCCGGCTGGTGACGTAGATGGCCGAATGAAGCCCTTCTTCATATTTTCGTCCAGATAGGTCTTTAGGGTGGCTAATTCCACTTTGGACAAGGGAAAGATTCGACCGAACGGAACCTCCGCTCCCGGTAGGAGGTCGATCGGGCAATCATAGGACCGATGTGGTGGGAGGACGTCAGCCCCCTTCTTACTGAAGACGTCTAGGTACTCATGGTAGGGTGCAGGGACTACTGCACGGGATTCTGGATCGATGTCTAGATCCAGGCTGAGCAAGGCTTAGGGGTTCTCCGGCCGCTGAGGCAGGCAGTGCTGGGAGCAATAGGAGGAGGAGAATGCCACTTTGCCCTTTGTCCAGTCAATCTGGGGGTTGTGAGCCCGAAGCCAGGGGAGACCCAGAATAATCGGGTACAGTGGAGAGGCAATGACATCCAGTAACAGAAACTCGGCATGTCCCCCACCGGTAGTGGTGTATACTGGGATGGTCTCCTGGGTGACCGTGCCTGACTTAATGTTTGACCCATCGGCTAGTTGGACGACCATGGGGTGTTTCTTAGGTCGGAGTGGGATCTGGTGATGCTCTGCAAAGGCCAGATCCACAAAGCAGCTACTTGCGCCCGAGTCCAGGATAGCCTGCACTGACAGGGTCCCTCCGGGGAGCTGGAAGGAGACTGGAAGCACCAGGTGGGCCTTGTCACTGGGCAGGTTCATTAGGCTCTCTGCGTGGTTGGTGGTGCCTTCATCAGCCTTGATGGGGCAATTCTTTAACAGATGCCCGGAGCCCCCACAATAGAAGCAAAGATTCAGGGCTATGCGTCTCCCGCGTTCGTCAGGAGTACGAGGCGGGTATGGAAGCCCGGTTTGCATGGGTTCCGGTGAGGAGGCAGCTGGGCTTAGGGCCGGGTGGCCGGAGAGTCCGGATGATGTCCTGGTTGGGCGGCCCGGTCTGGCGGATCTCTCGGCCGCGCGTTCCCGCAAACGGCGATCAATCTGAATAGCCAGATTGACCAGGGCGGGACCCCGATGCGAGCCAGCTCATCCTTGAGCGACTCCGAGAGACCCAGCCGGAATTGATCACAGAGGGCCGCATCGTTCCAGGCAGTGTCCGCACTCCACCGCCGGAACTCAGATACATATTCCTCCGCAGGGTGTTGGCCCTGCTGCAGGGCATGGAGGGCTGTCACCGCTGTGGAAATCAGATGGGGATCTTCATACTGCTGGGCCATTGCCTGGAAGAACCGGTCCACACTAGCGGTCTCCGGGGCTTTCTGCTCCAGGAGGCGGTGAGCCCAGGCTTGTGGACCTTCCTAACGGAGTGAGACCACAAACCCCACTTTAATGACTTCCTGTGAGAACGTCCGGGGTTGGAGAGCAAAGTAAAGGTCACAAGAGGTGCGGAAGGCCTGGAACTTTCTGCGGTTTCCAGAAAAACGTTCAGGCATAGGCACCTTGGGCTCACTTGGCAAAGTGACCACGGTGCGAGTTTCCAGATAGCCCGACCCGGTGGGTGCTGAGGTAATGAGTCCCCAAACTCTCTCTTCCAGACAGGTGTAGTCATCCTGGAGGGTCTGGATGGCTCGAGTGAGTCCAGCAAGGTGCACGCACAGCTCGTCCACGGGAGAGGTCCCCTGCGCAGACTCAGGCATGGCTGTTCGTTGCTGTCACGTACCTGGAGGATGAGTCTGACTTCTGCAGGATTAACCTCTCTTGCGGCCCTGGTTCGAGAACCCCTAATAGAGCAAACAGGGAGTTCAGGAGCGCAGAGGGGCACGAGGGTTGGACAGGAACACTTGGTGGTGGGTGTAGGTCCACTGGGACTCGTGCAAGACAGAAGAGTGGTCGTACAGTCCAGGTCGGCAACAGGCAGGCTAGGAAGTACAAAAGGAGCAGGCAGGCGGATGGTCGGGTACAGGCTGACAGCAGAAGGATCAGGCAATCGGATGGTCATAGGCAAGCCAAGGGTCGGTACAGGCGGAGTTCAGACAAGGTCGGGCAAGCCAGGTCACAGGAACAGGAGACAGGAACAGATAACAGGCACAAGTTGCTCAGGAAGGACGGGTACACGCTGTAGAACGAACAGCACTTGCTACAGGAAACAGGAAGTTCAAATAGAGCTGCTCCTTCCATGAGCTAGAGGAAAAAACAATCAAAAGCAATTAACCCTCAACACAGACTTCTAACACATCCTCAGTGCCCCTAGTGATTCCAGTGTTCCTGACCCATTGCATCCTCAGTGCTCCCAGTGATTCCAGTGTTCCTGACCCATGGCATCCTCAGTGCTCCTAGTGACTCCAGTGGTCCTGGCCCATCACATCCTCAGCGCTGCTAGTGACTCAAGTGTTCCTGACCCATGATATCCTCAGTGCCCCTAGTGACCCCAGTGTTCCTGTGCCATTGCATCCTCAGTGCTCCTAGTGACCCCAGTGTTCCTGACCCATTGCATCCTCAGTGCTCCTAGTGACTCCAGTGGTCCTGGCCCATCACATCCTCAGTACTCCTAGTGACTCCAATGTTCCTGGCCCATCACATCCTCAGCGCTGCTAGTGACTCAAGTGTTCCTGACCCATGATATCCTCAGTGCCCCTAGTGACCCCAGTGTTCCTGTGCCATTGCATCCTCAGTGCTCCTAGTGACCCCAGTGTTCCTGACCCATTGCATCCTCAGTGCTCCTAGTGACTCCAGTGGTCCTGGCCCATCACATCCTCAGTACTCCTAGTGACTCCAATGTTCCTGGCCCATCACATCCTCAGCGCTGCTAGTGACTCAAGTGTTCCTGACCCATGATATCCTCAGTGCCCCTAGTGACCCCAGTGTTCCTGTGCCATTGCATCCTCAGTGCTCCTAGTGACCCCAGTGTTCCTGACCCATTGCATCCTCAGTACTCCTAGTGACTCCAGTGTTCCTGGCCCATCACATCCTCAGTGCCCCTAGTGACTCCAGTGTTCCTGACCCATGGCATCCTCAGTGCCCCTAGTGACCCCAGTGTTCCTGTGTCATTGCATCCTCAGTACTCCTAGTGACTCCAGTGTTCCTGGCCCATCACATTCTCAGTGCTCCTAGTGACTCCAGTGGTCCTGGCCCATCACATCCTCAGCGCTCCTAGTGACTCCAGTGTTCCTGACCCATGATATCCTCAGTGCCCCTAGTGACCCCAGTGTTCCTGATCCATTGCATCCTCAGTACTCCTAGTGACTCCAGTGTTCCTGACCCATGGCATCCTCAGTGCCCCTAGTGACTCCAGTGTTCCTGTGCCATTGCATCCTCCGTGCTCCTAGTGACTCCAGTGTTCCTGACTCATGGCATCCTCAGTGCTCCTAGTGACTCCAGTGTTCCTGACCCATTGCATCCTCAGTACTCTTAGTGACTCTCCAGTGTTCCTGACCCATGGCATCCTCAGTGCCCCTAGTGACACCAGTGTTCCTGGCCCATCACATCCTCAGTGCTCCTAGTGACTCCAGTGTTCCTGGCCCATCACATCCTCAGTGCCCCTAGTGACTCCAGTGTTCCTGGCCCATCACATCCTCAGTGCCCCTAGTGACTCCAGTGTTCCTGTGCCATTGCATCCTCAGTACTCCTAGTGACTCCAGTGTTCCTGTGCCATTGCATCCTCAGTACTCCTAGTGACTCCAGTGTTCCTGACCCATCACATCCTCAGTGCCCCTAGTGACTCCAGTGTTCCTGTGCCATTGCATCCTCAGTACTCCTAGTGACTCCAGTGTTCCTGACCCATCACATCCTCAGTACTCCTAGTGACTCCAATGTTCCTGGCCCATCACATCCTCATTGCCGCTAGTGACTCCAGTTTTCCTGGACCATTGCATCCTCAGTGCCGCTAGTGACTCCAGTGTTCCTGGCCTATCACATCCTCAGTGCCCCTAGAGACTCCAGTGTTCCTGGCCCATCGCATCCTAGAGACTCCAGTGTTCATTGCATCGTCAGTGCCCCTAGTGACTGCATTGTTCCTGGCCCATTTCATCCTCAGTGTCCCTGACTGCAGTATCCCTGCCCCTAGTGCACCACCAGGCTTCCCATAACCCCTGCTGGGTCTAATTTCTGCTTGCCAATGTTTCCAGCATTCCTACAACCAAGTGCTGCAAGAGATCTCCACATCAGCCCCTGTGCGCCCATCAACCCAGTGCTCCCTGAGTGTTTTGTACTCCTACCTTCCCATGTGTCCAGGTTTTTCCATAACTGTTACTCCCATGTGCACTCCTGCCTTCCTGTCCATAATTTCCTGTTTGCCAGATTATTGTGCTCTCTCCAGCCAATAGGTCATTCTTATCACTCCTGCTGCCGTCCATACCTTCGCTACCACCCATCTCCACCATCAGGAGCTTCCGTGAATACCAATTAGTGTTTAGACCGCTCATCTCGGGTGAGTCCATGTCATCTGCCAGGGTGACCTGCCTGTTCACTTATTCAGTTGGTTGGAAATTTCCTGTTTGCCAGATTATTGTGCTCTCTCCAGCCAATAGGTCACTCTTATCACTCCTGCTGCCGTCCATACCTTCGCTACCACTCGTTACTGACCTTTGGCTTGTTCCTTGACTCTTCCCCTTGATCCCAACCTGAATCCACTTGTCACCGACCTTTGGCTTGTTTACTGAATACGCTTCTGCTTGATCCCTACCTTCTATATCTGTTATTGGACCCCAGCTTTCTCACCACCTGGTGGGGCAATCCTGAGGAGTGTGAACCCATCTCCACCATCAGGAGCTTCCATGAATACCAGTTAGTGCTTAGACCGCGCATCTCGGGTGAGTCCATGTCATCCGCCAGGGTGACCTGCTTGTTCACTTATTCAGTTGGTTGGTATTTTCCTGTTTGCCAGATTATGGTGCTCTCCCCAGCCAATAGGTCACTCTTATCACTCCTGCTGCCGTCCATACCTTCGCTACCACTCGTTACTGACCTTCGGCTTGTTCCTTGACTCTTCCCCTTGATCCCAACCTTAATCCACTTGCCACTGACCTTTGACTTGTTTACTGAATATGCTTCTGCTTGATCCCTACCTTCTATATCTGTTATTGGGCCCCAGCTTGCTCACCACCTGGTGGGGCAATCCTGAGGAGTGTGAACCCATCTCCACCATCAGGAGCTTCCGTGAATACCAGTTAGTGCTTAGACCTCGCATCTCGGGTGAGCCTACGTCATCTGCCAGGGTGACCTGCTTGTTCACTTATTCAGTTGGTCGGTGGGAGCCTCTCTACTGCTATAGCTACTGGTGTCCGAGCCTGACCCAGGACCATGACACTGGATTGAAGGCTTCGTCCTACTAGGTACACTTTGAAGCCTTCAAGCTCCAGGCCAAGAATCTTGTGCATCCTTTGCCTATTTTTTTCAGTGGCAAGGGCCTAGCACTTTCATACACCCCCCAAGATCCAGTCACACCTTCACAATTATTGGGGGAGAAGATCAACAATGGCTGAGGCCTATTTCAGTAGTCATAACCTTTCCAAGGAGCTAAATGCATGGATTATGGCTTGGTGAAGGATCAAATAGGGGTTTGGGGCTTTCATGGTCATAACGCTGAGCTTCCACTGAGGAACCTTAGGAGAGAGATGTTGCTATTCAGGTTCAAACCAACATTGGGGGAGTCAGATGGGTAATTTGGCCTCTTGATGACCAGGTAATACAGCAAGGAGGGCGGTCCTTAAAGGTTTAGCTCACCTTTTCACAAAACGGTAAATTTTGGATGATTAGGTTTCCACTTGGAAGCCACGCTCCTCTATGTTGGAAGAGCAACAGCATAGTAGCTTTTTGTACTGTGAACTATATATACACATTATACCTGTCTATGCCAGTAGGTGGCACTGCAGTATTATATTGTGTACTCTATGATATAATGCAATCACAGGACGTACCTTCTGTATCTAAGTGTGTACTTGTATCCTCCTTGTTCCTGTTCCATGAAAAGACGTGTTCTGATATTTCTCCATAAGCGTAAAGCGTATTGCTGTATACAAGAAGCTTCCAGTGCATAATTCAATACCCAGCGCTGACCAAAGCCCGCTCACTGCCATGATGCTACAAGACCTCTGGGCTGTCTATTGCATTTTTCAGATGCCTGGTACGCTACAATGGCTGTGTGGGCTGCAGATAGGGTTGCCACTTGTCCGGGATGCACCCCGACAGTTCGGGTGTTGAATCATGTGTCCGGGTTTCAGACTGTCTGAAACCCTGACACATTATTCACACCGGACTATGGCTTTCCAGCAGGGTTGCTGGCTGCAGTTATCCAAGCCGGAAGTGTCTGTTACACTCTCTCTTTACACCAGAGGCCACAATGTTCCCCCCTTACATCAGGACCCTCACCGTACATCAGATTTCTCAGTGTTCCCCCTTAAATCAGGGTTCCCAAAGCATCCCTTCCAGAGTTCCTCCTTACATCAGAGTCCCCCCTTACAGTGTATAGGAACTCTGCGGATTCAGATGTAAAAGGGGAACTCTGCAGATTCAGATGTAAAAGGGGAACTCTGCGGATTCAGATGTCTCCAACTTACAAGCCGACCTCAATGCACTGTCTAATTGGGCAACTATGTGGCAAATGAGGTTTAATGTTGATAAATGTAAAGTTATGCACTTGGGGGCTAAGAATATGCATGCATCGTACATACTAGGGGGAGTACAACTGGGGGGATCCATAGTGGAGAAGGATCTGGGGGAATCCATAGTGGAGAAGGATCTGGGGGTGTTGGTAGATCATAAGCTTAATAATGGAATGCAATGCCAAGCTGCGGTTTCTAAAGCAAGCAAAATCCTTTCTTGTATTAAGAGAGGTGTGGATTCCAGAGATAGAGACATTATTTTGCCCCCCTGTACAAATCATTAGTAAGACCTCATCTGGAATATGCAGTTCAGTTTTGGGCACCAGTTCTCAAAAAGGATATCGGGGAACTGGAGAAAGTGCAGAGAAGGTTATTACAGAGATAGAGACC
>BLSH010388805.1:68771-80960 GCA_018402905.1 Glandirana rugosa | reverse complement strand
ACCTGAAAACCCGGACACATTGCTCAGACAGGAATGTAGCTCGCAACAGGGCTTGACAGGAGGGTGAGGGGGCACTATGTGCGCCGCATTACTATTCTCCTTGGAGTGCCTAAAGGTGTTGCAGGTCTATTACAATCCTATAGTGTATACTACCAAAAAAAAATTATTGTGCACTGCTAAAGTGTTTGGGTTTGGCTTGAAGAAAAAGTGGCAAACCTATTAGCAACCCTGGTGATTAGGGTTTGCTCAGGTACACCAAGCCTGTGGGCACACCTATGCACCCATTGGTTATGGTTCTCGGGAATCACAGCCCGGTCTGAATAATGTGTCCGGGTTGCAGGCAGTCTGAAACCCGGACACATGATTCAAAACCTGGACTGTCCGGGTGATCGAGGACAGGTGGCCACCCTACTTGGAACCCTCTTGTCTTGAACTGTATTGTAATTGTTCAGTTCACCTTTATATTGTAAAGTGCTGTGCAAACTGTTGGCGCTGTATAAATCCCGTATAAAAATAATAATATACACACACAAAAACTGCGACAGTTTTCAGGCGTTTTAGCGCTAGAAATAGCGCCTAAAAAATCAATAAAAATATCTTATAAAAAAAAAAGAAATAGCGCCTAAAAACTGCCTCCCATTCAGTGCGATGGGTGCTCTCACACCGCTTTGCGGGACGTTCGGAAAAGTCCTGCAAGCAGCATCTTTGGGGCGCTGTATACACCGCTCCCAAAACGCCCCTGCCCATTGCAAGGAATGGGCAGCGCTTCCGAAGCGCCTGAAAAGCTCCGCAACGCGGGCGCTTTTAACCCCCTTCTTTGGGGTTAAAAGCACCCCGCTAGCGGCCGAAAGTGGCGCAAATGCGCCGCTTAAACGGTGGTAAAATGCCGCTAAAACGAGGCCCCATTGTGAAAGGGGTCTTACAGATATGGGAGTAGTGTGTCTGCTGGCAGTGGTTGTAAATAGAAAATACGCTCTTATTACCTCCTCTGCTGCCACTTCCAGCTTTGTCTCCTCGCTACTTCCTCCCGACTCACCTCTGACCCGGAACTTCCTGTCTGTACCTGACATCACTTCCTGTCTGTAGCTGACATCACTTCCTGTCTTCCATAGAGACTTCCTGTCTCTATGGTAGAAGTGAGATCACCATCTTGTGGAGCTCAGAGGAACTGCAGCCCCCGAGAAACGCCTCGTGGTATGAACACGGCCTTGTGCTGTGTGTGGATGTCCTGTATATCCTTATAGATGGGGTCATCTCCACTCCCACCAAGGGGGAGAGAAATATATCACTGCCTAGTCTATGTGACTATAAGTTTACTGAGATTTATTGTACGATGTTCTTCGCTCTGCCCTAATATCGGTGGTGACCATTTTCTTCACATCTTTCACCAAGATCTACAAGACATCCTGAAACCTTCAGGGCCAGTTCACACCTAGGCGACTTGCGTCGCCCCAAATTGCTTGGAATGGAAGCCGTCTTATTATTGTTTAATACGTTTCGGGAGTCTTAAAACAAGACCTTTCAGATGAGATACCAAGTCCACGTTTTAGGGCGCACTTTATTTTTCACCGCAGTGGAGAGATAAAACGCATACAGAGACCGGCTCAGGTGAGCCAAGCAAAGAAGGAAATATCTCTGATCTACAAAACATTCAGCTAAACAATTTATACGTATGACTATGCATGAGATGGGGGTGTGTTTTAGTGTATCCACTTCAATACTATGCACTTAGAACAGTGGTTCTCAACTCCGGTCCTCGGGACCCACCAACAGGCCAGATTTTAAGTATTGCCTTGGGGAGATGCAGACTAGAATACTGCAATCACTGAACAGCAAATTAGATCACCTGTGATGTATTTCAGTTATCCTGCAAACCTGACCTGTTAGTGGGTCCCGAGGACTGGAGTTGAGAACCACTGACTTAGAACACTTTACTACCAGACCAATTTTCAGTTTTCAGTGCTGTTGCGCTTTGAATGACAATTGCGCGGTCGTGCGACGCTGTACCCAAACAGATTTCTTATCATTTTGTTCCCACAAATAGAGCTTTCTTTCGCTGGTATTTGATCACCCCTGCGCATTTTATTTTTTGCGCTACAAATAAAAAAAGACCAAAAATTTAAAAAAAAAATAAATTCTCTATTTTTGTCCCAAAACTTTGTAAATAAGTAAATTTTCTTCATCACTGGTGGGCACTGATGAGGCTACACTGACGAGCACTGATGTGGCAGTATTGATTGGCACTGATGAGGAGGCACTGATGAGGTGGCACTGATGATGAGGCACTTATATGCAGTGATCATGAGCACTGTTAGGCGGCACTGATAAGCAGCACTGATGGGTACTGAGAGGTGGCACTGATATACAGCACTGATATGCAACACTGACGGACACTGCTAAGCGGCACTGATGGGCACTCATAGACAGCACTGATTGGCAATCATCCAAGATGTCCTAGAGAGGTGAGTAGAGTTGGGTGACCAAATGTCCCCGGTTTCCAGGGACAGTCCCCGGACTGAGGGCACTGTCCCCAGACCAAGTCTGTCCCCGGTTTTGTCCCCGGATTGGATTTCAACAGGGGCCGGGGCAATTTCAAAGACAGTCAGTGCAGAATTAAAAAAAAAAAATTCTGAATTGCACACCCCCGCTCCTACTAGCTTAGGGGGGTGTTTATGTTTTCCATTATCTATGCCCCTTTCTAATGATCATGTGCTGGTCGGAGCGCATGTTCTTCCGTCTTGGTTCATGTTCACCTGCCTGCCTAACTCCTTGCTGCCCCCGCGGTGGAAGAGTGATCTTCCTCCGCTCCCCAAGGCAGATCGCCGTTCTGTCAGTATGGAAGACGTTGATCCTCTGTTCCAGGGATCTATCACTGTATTAGTGTCACCGGCTCCCACAAAGTGTCACTTAGTGTCCGATTTGTCCGCCGCAATATCGCAGTTCCACTAAAAGTCGCTGATTGCCGTCACTACTAGTAAAAAAAAAAAATATATGTCCCCAGATTTCATTTTAAAAATCTGGTCACCTTAGAGTAGAGAGGTAACCTCAAACTGGACTCCAAACAGGCCACCCCCCCTGTGAGGATGACAGCGGTGAGGAGACTCAGAGGGCACACACAGCTGTGGTGGCCACGGTCCGGACAGGACTGTCACTCGGTCTGAGTCCGGACCATGGTCTGCCATTTAGTGATTTCTGATTCAGGAGATTATCCTTCATGGAGCCACCACACCTTTCTGATGGCTGGGTGCACATGTCTTCAAATATCTTATGTACACCCACCTATCAGAAAGGTGTCTCCATACTGATCTACGTGGCGATAGATCTAGAAATTGCTCCCAATACACAATTACAACTTCACAATTATTGAGGTAAGATCCACAGCTGAAGCTGGCCTTACCTTGACTCTTACCTTACCTTAATGCTTACCTCATCTTGACTCTAAACTTCCATATCTTCATTCATGGAGTTAGAGGGAAGGGCAATGAAGTCAATAGAACAGAGGAAGGTCAGACATTAGCCGAGAGTAAAATAGGATGGTGGGATGGTCAACTTCCATATCTTCATTCATGGAGTTAGCGGGAAGGGCAATGGAGTCAGTAGAACGGAGGAAGGTCAGACATTAGCCAAGAGTAAAATAGGATAGTGGGATGGTCAACTTCCATATCTTCATTCATGGAGTTAGAGGGAAGGGCAATGGAGTCAGTAGAACGGAGGAAGGTCAGACATTAGCCGAGAGTAAAATAGGATGGTGGGATGGCTAACTTCCATATCTTCATTCATGGAGTTAGCGGGAAGGGCAATGGAGTCAATAGAACAAAGGAAGGTCAGACATTAGCCGAGAGTAAAATAGGATGGTGGGATGGTCAACTTCCATATCTTCATTCATGGAGTTAGAGGGAAGGGCAATGGAGTCAGTAGAACGGAGGAAGGTCAGACATTAGCCGAGAGTAAAATAGGATGGTGGGATGGTCAACTTCCATATCTTCATTCATGGAGTTAGCGGGAAGGGCAATGGAGTCAATAGAACAGAGGAAGGTCAGACATTAGCCGAGAGTAAAATAAGATGGTGGGATGGCCAACTTCCATATCTTCATTCATGGAGTTAGCGGAAAGGGCAATGGAGTCAGTAGAACGGAGGAAGGTCAGACATTAGCCAAGAGTAAAATAGGATAGTGGGATGGCCAACTTCCATATCTTCATTCATGGAGTTAGCGGGAAGGGCAATGGAGTCAATAGAACAGAGGAAGGTCAGACATTAGCCGAGAGTAAAATAGGATGGTGGGATGGTCAACTTCCATATCTTCATTCATGGAGTTAGAGGGAAGGGCAATGGAGTCAGTAGAACGGAGGAAGGTCAGACATTAGCCGAGAGAAAAATAGGATGGTGGGATGGTCAACTTCCATATCTTCATTCATGGAGTTAGAGGGAAGGGCAATGATGTCAATAGAACAGAGGAAGGTCAGACATTAGCCGAGAGTAAAATAGGATGGTGGGATGGTCAACTTCCATATCTTCATTCATGGAGTTAGCGGGAAGGGCAATGGAGTCAATAGAACAAAGGAAGGTCAGACATTAGCCGAGATTAAAATAGGATGGTGGGATGGTCAACTTCCATATCTTCATTCATGGAGTTAGAGGGAAGGGCAATGGAGTCAGTAGAACGGAGGAAGGTCAGACATTAGCCGAGAGTAAAATAGGATGGTGGGATGGCCAACTTCCATATCTTCATTCATGGAGTTAGCGGGAAGGGCAATGGAGTCAATAGAACAAAGGAAGGTCAGACATTAGCCGAGATTAAAATAGGATGGTGGGATGGTCAACTTCCATATCTTCATTCATGGAGTTAGAGGGAAGGGCAATGGAGTCAGTAGAACGGAGGAAGGTCAGACATTAGCACAGAGTAAAATAAGATGGTGGGATGGCCAACTTCCATATCTTCATTCATGGAGTTAGCGGAAAGGGCAATGGAGTCAGTAGAACGGAGGAAGGTCAGACATTAGCCAAGAGTAAAATAGGATAGTGGGATGGCCAACTTCCATATCTTCATTCATGGAGTTAGCGGGAAGGGCAATGGAGTCAGTAGAACGGAGGAAGGTCAGACATTAGCCGAGAGAAAAATAGGATGGTGGGATGGTCAACTTCCATATCTTCATTCATGGAGTTAGAGGGAAGGGCAATGGAGTCAGTAGAACGGAGGAAGGTCAGACATTAGCCGAGAGTAAAATAGGATGGTGGGAAGGCTTAGACATTTGATGAGGAGACCCTACATTACAGATAAACATACAGAAGATGGCTGCGGCTGTGCTTCTGTCTTCATAGGTGCGCCAATCACCAAGATGGTGGGGGGTCACAGTTCGGTCTTTTCTGAGCAGCTTTGGGCATGTTGGAGGGGTGGTGCTGCTCCTCATGCATCTGGGGCGGACCATGGAAAGTAGACAACAAGGATATGATGTGGGTGAGGGCATGTGGGAAGGTATTGCGAGGTCCTGCTCTCCACCCCACAGGGAAGGGATGGAAAACGCTCTTAACTTTCTTGCCGTCACATGCTGAGGGGCGTGTATAACAGTGGAAGGAATATAGAAGTTCAACCTATTGGTTCGCCCTTCCATAACAGTCCCAGTTTCTCATGTGGCCCCTTGGAAGAATGAATTGCCAACATGGGGACAAGGTGCATTGGGGTGGGCAGAGCTTGCTCATTCCCTCCTTTCCTGGCTTGCCGGGTTGCATTCTCGGATAAGGGTCGGGTATGGATTTTTGGGGAACCCCACACTTTTTTTTATTTTGGTGTGAAAGGACCTGGTATAGACTGGGGGGGGGACCCCACGCTTTTTTTTTATTTTGGCGTGAAAGGGCCTGGTATAGACTGGGGGGGACCCCACATGTTTTTTTCTATTTTGGCATGAAAGGGCCCGGTATAGACTGGGGGGGACCCCACGTTTTTTTTTTATTTTGGCATGAAAGGGTCTGGTATAGACTGGGAGGGGGGGGCCCCCACACTTTTTTTTATTTTGGCGTGAAAGGGCCTGGTATAGAGTGGGGGGATCCCACATTTTTTTTTATTTTGGCGTGAAAGGGCCTGGTATAGACTGGGGGGACCCCACGTTTTTTTTTTTATTGTGGCATGAAAGGACCTGGTATAGACTGGGGGGGACCCCACTCTTTTTTTTCAGAATTTTCTATTGCCGGCAATGTTTTGTTTACATTTCAGCTGTCAGCGGAGAAGCCCGCTGTCAGCGGATGACTCATCGGTTGTTAAGGACGACATGGGAACAGGGTGGTGGAGGGGGGGGGGGGGACAGTGCCTTTAAAAAAAAAAGACTTTAAGGAAAATAAAAATCACGTCAATCTGCCCGAGGACCGAAAGCGACGTCAAAGGTCCTCCAAGGGCATAGAGCAGAGTAGGGTGGACCATCTTGCCCTCATCTAACTTCCTGCCTAGCCATCAGCCACATTAAATCGGTTCCAAGCTTACCGACGGCTCCGGTAAGCTCGGGAAACGACGGGAGAGGGAGGAGCCCCTCTTCTGCTGTCTATAAAAGCAATCGCTGGGACTTTTATGGCTTCTGCCATAATCGCGGGATTTAAAGTCGAGGTCATGCTGTATATTTATAGTTAGGTGGTCGGCAAGTGGATAATCAAGGAGGGGCTCCCAGGCTTTGGTTGGGGATCGGGAGCTGGTGGGCGGGCTCCTGGTCATGTGACCACTGTGACAGCCAATCTACTGCTCAGTTTCTTCTGAAGAGCAAGGGAGATCAGACTACACTTCAGGAGTGCTACCAATAGCACCCCTCCTGTAGCAAAGAAAGCCAAACAAATTTGTAAACTTTGCAATCTTTATTTTCTGATGAAGTTTCTTACATTATAAAAATCAAAGTCAAGGTTTTCTTCTTCCGCATGTGAGACCCCTGAAGAATGATTCATAGAGGAGACATTTCCTGGACTGGGGACACTAATACACCTCCAGGGCTGTGTGGGTTCTCCGATGCTTGGAGAGGCTGGACTTATCTGTAAAACATTTCCCGCACTCGGGACAGGAATACGGCTTCTCCCCCGTGTGACATCTCTGATGTATGTCCAGCGAAAGTTTATGACGAAAACATTTGCCGCAGTCAGGACAGGAATGCGGCTTCTCACCCGTGTGCAACCTCTGATGCCTGGAAAGATTGGACTTCTGAGAAAAACCTTTCCCGCACTCAGTGCAGGAATATGGCTTCTCCCCCGTGTGAAGTTTTTGATGTCGGACCAGATCTGATTTCCTTGGATAACATTTCCCGCACTCAGGGCAGGAATACAGGTTCTCTCCTGTGTGGCACCTCTGATGTACAGCAAGATAGGCCTCCTGTGAAAAGCATTTCCCGCACTCGGGGCAGGGATACCGCTTTCCCCCCGTGTGATTTTTTTGATGGAGGAGCAGGTCTGATTTCCTTGGATAACATTTCGCGCACTCAGGACAGGAATACATCTTTTCACCTGTGTGGCGTGTCTGATGTACAGAAAGTTGGCACTTCTGGGAAAAGCATTTCCCGCACTCAGAACAGGAATACGGCTTCTCCCCCGTGTGAGATCGCTGATGTGTGTAAAGATGGGACCTCCGTGAAAAACATTTCCCGCACTCAGGACAGGAGTACGGCTTTTCCCCTGTGTGAGATCTCTGATGTGAAACAAAGTCTGATTTCCATGAGAAACATTTCCCGCACTCAGGGCAGGAATACGGCTTCTCGCCCGTGTGAAACCTATGATGTATGACAAGTTCTGATTTTCGTGAAAAACATTTCCCGCACTCAGGACAGGAATATGGCTTCTCCCCAGTGTGAGATCTCTGATGTACAATAAGCGCTGATTTCCACAGGAAACTATTTCCGCACTCAGGGCAGGGATAAGGCTTCTCAACTGTGTGACTCTTTTGATGCCTGAGAAAGTCTGATTTCCGTGGATAACATTTCCCACACTCAGGACAGGAAAATTTCTCACCCCCCTGAACCCAGGCACCGTCCCTCACAGTAGGAGGTTGGTCAGAGTTGGAGGGATTCCATGGTCTATCCACACCTTGAAATCCACCATCCATAGAGGAGCTCATTGTCTTTTCTCCTGTGAGGTCCTCATCTTCCATTCTACACCCTGGAGATAAAGTGAGACGATCCTTTGAGGGTTTCTCCATGGCCGGTCCTGGAAAAATAGAAAAACATCATCAATAGATCTGAGAGGGTTCTTTCACTTCCATCGGGAATCCATCTGGACCAGGGAGATAGGAGTGAGCAGATGTTCTCCTGAGGTTGTCTGCCAGCAAAGGTTCAGTCCAAACTTTGGAGAACACCTAATGGTCATCCCTACTCTGGACCAATCAGGGAGCAGAGATAAGAGAAGAGAATGTTATGACCCACCTGTGCTGATCTCTGTAGGAGGGTCCTCCTCAATAAATGTCCCCGTTATTCCATCCTCCTCCATAGACTGCTGATCATCCCTCACACACCTCTCTTCTTCTTCATTCTCAACTTTTATTATAATCAGATCTTCAACCTGAACCAACAAAAATGTCCCCACATGTCAGACTGTTCCATCACTTTATGTTCCCGACCCTCAACTCCACCTACCTGATGATGGTGAGGGATGGGGTGACCTTCCTGTGTGGAATCCCGGGAATACAGAGGACGGGGACATCTCTCTGGTGGGTTCCCATTACTGGATCCATCTGTAGGAAACACAACACTGACTGAATATATTGTTTCTATGTGTTTATCAGATGATGGGGGGTCTAGGTGGAGCCCCTGTACTGCTCTCTCCTTTACAATAAAGTCTCCTCTTACCCGGTGATGTGAGGGGCGGCTGATTGTCCATCATGAGGTCCTTGTAGAGATCCTTGTGTCCTTCTAAATACTCCCCCTCCTCCATGGAGAAATAGACAGTGACATCCTGACACCTTATAGGAACCTGACACACACAATGATACAGTCACCATCCAGACACATCCCTTGTCTGTAACTGGATGATGTCCCAGAATTCCCAGCACCGCTCACCTCTCCTGTCAGCAGATGGACCATCATGGCGGTCAGTTCCAGGATCTTCTGCTCTTTGTTCCTCTCAGGGATGGGAGAAGGAGAGGGAGGCACCATGGTGGGGCTCTGGGTTCTGCTCCATCCTCCTGAGATTGGCTCCCCACTAGACTTCTTCACTACAACAGAATCCTACAGATCAGGAGAAAGATAAACCGACATCAATCATCTGACATCATCTAAATGTCTACAATAAGAACATGGTCTACTGACCACACTAGACAAGAGTGATGTCATGTGACCTCCCAGAATCCCCCTCACCTCTCCGGTCAGCAGGTAGATGATCTCCAGGGTGAGGTTTAGTATCTTCTCAGTCATGTGACTCCGGGCCTCCTCCATCCTCATTGGTGGGGTCATTTGAGCTATACAGGTCTCCATAACTTTGGGAAATGAAAGTAAATATTATTTAGATGATATTGGTCACACAATAATAGGATTGGGGGGGGGGGGGTAATAGAAGGGTTGCTGTACAATTAAGTATTACTGCCCCCCCATGGGAACACATTTGGTCTACACTGTTTAGTGTTTTTTAGATTTCCACAAACCCAGAACCCTCTTGGCCAGAATTCTCTTTTCTCTGTTGGGTTTGTTTGGTTTCTGATCTGGATGTGATTAGTATTGGATCTGCAGACAAGGAATGATAAATACGATCCTTCCTGTGACTTGTTTGCTCTGAGGCAGTGCTGTGAGGACAATGGAGGTCATCATGATGTCCAGGAAGGGGAACTTCCTACACAAATGGACTCAGCTCTAGGTGGGTCTGCTAGATGGTCTCTCACGCTATTCTCATTACCAATGCCCAGCTCCTCACCTGAAGACCAGGATGCAGAGAAATTTCAAATTAACATTTTACAGAGTGCTGCCATCCAGAGTTTTGTGCATCCTAAGGGGAACTTGCTGACTTTTGGTCGGAGTGTCCGGATAATCAGGATAATTGCCAGAACTCCGGCTGCAAGGGTCCAATCTCCGGCAGCCTGCTGACTGACAGGAGTGATGTCACTCTCTGCAGTAAGAGAAGGGATTGGATTGGATAGCAGGAGGATGCTGCTGATGGAGCAGAAAGCTGTGGGGGAGGAGTCTGTTTTCTTCCCTCCAATGGCAGCCCAGTGTGGGTAGGAGGAGGACAGCAGGGGGAGGGGTTTGTTCTCTTGGTTGCCAAGTATATTGTAGTATCCAGGACATTGTACAGGGTGGTGGGGGGTTCCTGGGGCTCTGAATTCCAGCAGCAGGCACTGCCAATCCCTGTGTTATGGGAGGTATTGGACTGTCTCCCTGTATGCATAGCACTGACCCCTGACTATTTGTGTGCCCACCAACGAGTGAAGGACTGTCCTTCGTTTCACTTGGTATTTTGAAAATTTTTCATTTGAGCAGTGAGATGGTAAGAAGGTGAAGGTCACCTCCATTTCCTGGCAGGAGTTCTGCAAGGAAGTCTGAAAAGTAAGTATAGGTGGGAGGACCATCATAGACCATTGACGTTGCTGGCTCTACTGAGGCAATTTCTCTTGCCTAAGTGCCCTTACTTGCTGGCATATCTCCGCACCTCAGGTATCCCAGGTGGAAGCTTCCTCACTCCTCATGGAGGCCGCTGCCCTGGTAGACCATCCACAATCCAATATGTAAGGGGGAGGGACGGAAGACTGTGTTGCAGGACCGCGCAAATGTCAGCTAAAGTAACACAGTGCCATATTGCAAAAAAATTGCCTGGTCATGAAGGATCTAAATGTCAATATGGAGGTTGAGATGAGCTGATAAGAGTATTGTCTATTGGAAGGAGAGGAACAACACCAGATTCATACCCCGCAGAGGGTTATTTCTGCTAACGTTTCTGATCTGTTAGCGATAACAGATCCTCTCGTTCTGGTAAGAGTACCTCTGTGTGCCTATACACACGTGTCTACTATCGGTGTTGGTCTACACATTTCCGGGTGAATTTTGTTTGATGAACAGTTGCTGATTGATTTCACACTGGAGGAGGAAGACCTGCTTTTCACTTTATTTATTTATTTTTCACTTTTTTGGACTACGAGACTTTTGAACACTTTATATATATTTTATTGATTTTTTGGATATCACTGGTTATTTTGTGTCAATCACCATAACTTATTAATTGGGCAATAATTTTTTCCACATAAGGTTATATCTCACTGTAAATGAGCGCAACTGTTTTTATTATTTATCTGAGTTGGTGATGTTATCTCACTAGTTGTTGCTGCTGTTACTACCTATCCTAGCGCAATACTGCTCCACTATTTATTCATCATAGACCAAGAGCCCCATTCCTTAGAGTCCCCCTGACCCTACAGCCTCCTCTTCCCTCAGAACCCTGCTGACCACCAACCCTAAGTCCTCTAGCCTCAGTACCCCCTGAGATGTTCCTCAGATCCTCTACTTCCCTCAGATCCCTCAGTATTTTCTTTTCTCTGACACCAATGATGGAAGATATTCTTCATGGCAGGCTGGGGAATGTTTTCTTCCTCCTGACCAGCAATGTAAGGGGCTCTGTGCTCCATACTCCTGACCCCAGCACTCCATCATTGTGTTGGATGCTTAGGGTAATAATTGCCCTTTGTAGGCCATGTATGTGTAGCCATGTGCTCCCTTGAGAGTGGCTGGTAGTAGTGGTTCACCTTATAGCTGCCCTCAATCACACCATATATCACACATCCAGAGACACTGACCGGGCCGGCTCTTGTTTTTGTTGTTTTATTTAGGGGAAATAACTTGGATGGGGATAAGGAATGACCAAAGAATTATAGTACACAAAGTCCATATACACTCCTGTATATGCGCACTTCACTGCAGACCATCCCTCTGCAGACTGTTACTCCTCACAACTCTCCAGCACTCAACTTGCTGACCATTTCTCCTACAGTTCTCTCTCCAGTACTAAACTTAGTAACTCATCACTCCATAACTTCTCTCCAGCACTGAACTTAGTAACTCATCACTCCATTGCTTCTCTCCAGCACTGAACTTAGTAACTCATCACTCCATTACTTCTCTCCAGTACTGAACTTAGTAAATCATCACTCCATTACTTCTCTCCAGCACTGAACTTAGTAACTCATCACTCCATTACTTCTCTCCAGCACTGAACTTAGTACAAGTCACGACCTCTCTTCATTACCTCACTAC
>BLSH010388805.1:48800-64765 GCA_018402905.1 Glandirana rugosa | reverse complement strand
AAACCCCTGTGGCAAGAGGGCTTGGTATCGACTATTTTTATGGTGTGAACCCAGTGTACCTCTCCCAGGGGTCCCGTTGTTAATCAGATTCACACCCTGGTGCCCGTGGATACCAAGCCGGCATGGCCCAGGAGTTTAACCGGTCAGTAACTGGCCGTTAACAACGCACTTAAAGCCTGAATTGTAACCTCAGATACCCTCCCCCAGCGGGCCAAACCCCTGTGGCAAGAGGGCTTGGTATCCGCTATTTTTATGGTTTGAACCCAGTGTACCTCTCTCGGGGGACCTGGTATTGTCCAGGCTTAGACTAATTGTTGCCCTGGGGACCCTCTCCATGTGACCCAAGTGTGGTATTTTTATCAGCTATGGTTCGGGAGAACGGTGTCCCCAAACCGGGTGCCCCCCTCCCATAAACTCTAATGTTAAGTCCAAAATTCACCAAACAATGACTGGTCACTTTGGGGACCCGGTACGGCCAAACCATAGGTGCTGGAGGTCCCAAACCCGGACCTGTTATGGTCCATGGGGCCCTCTCCATGTGACCCAAGTTTGGTATTTTTATCTCCTATGGTTCGGGAGAACGGTGTCCCCAAACCGGGTGACCCCCTCCCATAGACTCCAATGTTAAGTCCGAAATTCACCCAACTGCCGGTCAATGACTGGCCGATTTGAGGGCCCGGTACGGCCGAACCATAGGTGCCGGTGGTCCCACACCTAAACCAACTGTTGCCCTGGGGGCCCTCTCCATATGACCCAAGTGTGGTATTTTTATCAGCTATGGTTCGGGAGAACGGTGCCCCCAAATCGGGTGCCCCCCTCCCATAGGCGCCAATGTTAAGTCCGAAATTCACCCAACAATGACTCGTCACTTTGGGGACCCAGTACTGCCGAACCATAGGTGCTGGAGGTCCCAAACCCGGACCTGTTATGGCCCTGGGGACCCTCTCCATGTGACCCAAGTGTGGTATTTTTATCAGCTATGGTTCGGGAGAACGGTGTCCCCAAACCGGGTGCCCCCCTCCCATAGACTCTAATGTTAAGTCCAAAATTCATTAAACAATGACTGGTCACTTTGGGGACCCGGTATGGCCAAACCATAGGTGCTGGAGGTCCCAAACCCGGACCTGTTATGGTCCAGGGCGCCCCCTCCATGTGACCCAAGTTTGGTATTTTTATCGCCTATGGTTCGGGAGAACGGTGTCCCCAAACCGGGTGACCCCCTCCCATAGACTCCAATGTTAAGTCCGAAATTCACCCAACAATTGCCGGTCAATGACTGGCCAATTTGAGGACCCGGTACGGCCGAACCATAGGTGCCGGTGGTCCCACACTTAGACCAATTGTTGCCCTGGGGGCCCTCTCCATGTGACCCAAGTGTGGTATTTTTATCAGCTATGGTTCCGGAGAACGGTGTCCCCAAACCGGGTGCCCCCTCCCATAGGCGCCAATGTTAAGTCCGAAATTCACCCAACAATGACTCGTCACTTTGGGGACCCAGTACTGCCGAACCATAGGTGCTGGAGGTCCCAAACCTGGACCTGTTATGGTCCAGGGGGCTCTCTCCATGTGACCCAAGTTTGGTATTTTTATCGCCTATGGTTCGGGAGAACGGTGTCCCCAAACTGGGTGCCCCCTCCCATAGACTCCAATGTTAAGTCCGAAATTTGCCGCTCAATGACTGGCCACTTTGAGGACCCAATACAGCTGAATCATAGGTGCTGGAGGTCCCACACCTAGACTCCAATGTTAAAGACTGCTAAAGTCTTTGTTGTAAGGGCCCCTTGAGACACTGGGGCCCCTTACAACAGTACTGCCTGTGCCCCCCTGATAGCGGCCCTGCCCACCAAGGAGGGGGATAGGAATTTATTACTGCCCAGTCCAGTGTTTCTCAACCTTTTTTCAGTCAAGGCACCCTTTAATAATCATGGACAGTCTCGAGGTGCCCCATTCTAAAATGTAAAAGCTATTCTAATAGTTTTACATAATGCTGCAACATCCACGAGTCCAAGTAGGATGCCCAACGTTAGAGGTGATTTATTTTTCCAAAGCAAATACACCTTTGCAAACTGGTACTGACCGGTATTCCAATGTTTCTCTTCTCCCTTTGTTTTTCTCCATTGCTCAGCTAATGTGACCCCCAACGCTGATGGATAGGGGCAGGGGAGGGTCAAACAATGATGTAGGCGACTGACATCCTCATCAACTGATGATGCCATTGGTCGTTAGGACGCCGGCAGCTATAAGGTTGTAATGGTGCACGATGAAGACCTGTGACTTAGTTGTAACTAAAAAGGCAGCCTTCATCCACACGCCAGCTTGTATACAATTTTTGGGCAATTTTTAGACATTTTGCCAAGACATCCAAGAAGAAACCTCAAGGCACCCTTGTTGAAAATGGCTGGCCTAGTCTATGTGACACGTGCATTGAGATTTATTGTACAATGTTCGTCACTCTGCCCCAAGAACGGTGGTGACCCTTTTCTTCACATCTTTCACCAAGATCTACAGGACATCCCGATTGTAGTATGACATACAATATTAGATATATAAAGAGACCTCTTATTGCTAGAGTACCCCCACCTGTATTATTTCATTTTCCCCTATTATGTCTCATTACCATGAGGATCGGCTATTATTGAGACCACAGCATTTTGTACACCAGTGGTTCTCAACCCTGTCCTCAAGTACCCCCAGCAGGCCATGTTTTGGGAATTTCTCTTAGATAAAATAGCTGTCCAAAATACCAAGCTATTGACTGATTTAAAGCACCTGTGCAAGATAAAGGAAAACCTGCAAACATGGCCTGTTGGGGGTACTTGAGGACAGGGTTGAGAACCACTGGTCTACACCACCTAACGGAAGGGTGGACAGATCTCCTCTAATGAACTGGCCCTTCAAGATCCAAGGAAACAAACTCTCACCCCATATACATACAATACACACACACTAATGTGCTCAGACACCACTACTGGAGTGCTTGGCTATAATGGCGCTATCTTCTCAACCATTGCCATACATATGAGGCCAACATGGTTGTTCAGCAGGACAGGGTTGAGAACCACTGGTCTACACCACCTACCGGAAAGGTGGACAGATCTCCTCTAATGAACTGGCCCTTCAAGATCCAAGGAAACAAATTCTCACCCCATATACATACAATACGCACACACTAATGTGCTCAGCGACCACTACTGGAGTGCTTGGCTATAATGGCGCTATCTTCTCAACCATTGCCATACATATGAGGCCAACATGGTTGTTCAGCTGGACAGCGGCATCCTCTTTTTGACCACGTGTAAAAAGGAACGTCTGGTCCATCAAGAACCAAGGAAACAAAATCTCACCCCATTTACACACAATAGCACATTTGCACATCAACAGTGTATCAAAAGCTCCGGGAGACTGTGGAACAATGTCCTCAATGCTGGTGGGGCCTGGTCTTCACCCTGCTGCTGTGGTCTACTATTTTTTATGCTCGCAGTGGATTAAATCGGAATATTACATTCTATAAGGATCAGCCCGTTTTTGATAAGGTAGAGGTGGTGCTCACAATCTGTGTACATTTAGGACAGGGGTCTTGCATTGAAATTTACGGAGGTCCAGTGAAATGGTCTTGCGGCAGAGGTCCAAATCTCACGTTTGCACTATAACACATCACAGTCCCCCTTTATGACTCCCCTGCACATCAGGGTCCAAAGTGTTTGCAGCGCTCATATAAAATACCAACGTTTTGAAAAAATATTGCAAAAATGTGTAATAATCCCAAAATCACTGTGAAAATGAGTTCATCTCTAAAATTGTGCTGATATTTCATGTGAGGTCTACCACATAGGCTTCCTCAGAAACAGAAATAGGATGGCAAGTCACCAGATCCATATGCTGTCTCACCTAAGAGAACAGCAAAGGCGTTTCAGATGTCAAACGTAGCGGTGGGTCATCGGAAGAAGACCTCCTCAGTAGATTCCGCAATAGAGATCCAGGTAGGAATAAAAATGATAATAGTGTAGTACACGAGAATCGATAAACAGTACAGAGCGAGAAAAGACCTCCACCCATGCAAAGCTCAAACAATAAGGGGCGGTTCACGCCTAGGCGACTTGTGATCCGACTTGTGTCTCCCCAAGTCGCTTGATATCTGAAATCCCATTGAAGTGAATGGGAGCCGTCTTAATGTACACTACTGAAGTCGCTCCGACTTCAGAAAAGGTTCCTGTACTACTTCAAGGCGACTTCTATCCGACTTGAGCCCATAGAAATCAATGGAAGTCGCCTCCAAGTCTGATCCCCCATCTATATTGAAGCGATTTTACAGGAAAACGAAAATCATTTTTGAAGGCTACCCCCCTCCCTCTCTTCTCTGATTGGCCACAGACAAAAGTCGCCTGGCGTGGAGGTCGCTTCAGGTCGCGCTGAAGTCGCGTTCAAATCGCCTAGCAAAGTCAGCTCTGAAGTCGGATCACCTAGGTGTGAAGCGGCCCTAACTGTGAATCGATAAGTATCCACCGTCGCCAAATGCACTAGCAACTCACCAGATATTTCATGTATAATGCACCATATAGTCCAGCCGGTCTCCTGAAAGGCAAATCTCTCAGAGTGAAGGACTTCCAGCCTGATATCTCCAGATGCGCATGCATAGACAGTGTTGCCACAGATGTATCATCGCCATTACCCAATAAATGAAAAATAGGGGCACATGGCGTAAACACGTCTTTTAATAACTAATGCATAAAAAATGGCTTTACAACTGGTATGAGACAAATAAAAACACACAACGTCCCCCTGATCAGGGCACAGCAGGGGGCTGGAGGAGCTGCAGATCGGAACAGAGAGCGGGAGCTGCCCGGTGCAGGTGAATGCCTGCTTGTTAATTTGAAACTTCCGCTCTCTGTCCCGATGTGCGCTCCTCCCGCCCCCTTCCCTGGTGTGAGGATGACTGCGATGAGGAGATTCGGAGGGCACACACAGCTGCTAAGTGGCAGCCACGGTCCGGACAGGACTGTCACTCGGTCTTGGTCCGGACCATGGTCCACCATTTAGTGATCTCTGATTTAGGAGATTATCCTGTATGGAGGCACCACTCGGTGACACCTTTCTGATGGCTGGGTGCACATGCCTTCAAATATCTCATGTACACCCATCTATCAGAAAGGTGTCTCCATACTGATCTACATGTCAATAGATGCAGAAATTGCTCCCAATACAATTACACCTTCACAATTATTGGTGTAAGGTCCACAGCTGAAGCTGGCCTTACCTTGACTCTTACCTTACCTTAATGGTTACCTCACCTTGACTCTCAACTTCTATACCTTCATTCATGGAGTTTGAGGGGAGGCCAATGGAGTTAATAGAACAGAGGAGGGTCAGACATTAGCCGAGAGTAAAATAGGATGGTTGGAAGGCTTAGACATTTGATAAGGAGATCCAATATTACAGATAAACATACAGAAGGTGGCTGTGCTTCTGTTTCATAGGTGCGCAAATCACCAAGATGGTGGGGGTCCCAATTCGGTCCTTTCTGAGCAGCTTTGGGCATGTTGGAGGGGTGGTGTTGCTCCTCATGCATCTGGAGCTGACCATGGACAGTAGGCAACAAGGATATGATGTGGGTGAGGGCATGTGAGGAGGTGTTGCCAGGTCCTGCTCTCCACCCCACAGGGAAGGGATGGAAAATGCCCTTAACGTCACATGCCGGGGGTGTGTTTAATAATGGAAGGAATATACAGTAGAAGGTCGACCTATTGGTTTGGTCCTCCACAAGAGTCCCAGTTTCTCATGTGGCCCCTTGGAAACATTAATTGCCCAATCCTGCCCTAACCCATGACTGCAATGGGGTTAATGGAACGGAGGAGGTCAGACATTAACAGAGGGTAAAATAAGAGAAGATGGTGGAAGGTTTAGACGGTTAAGGAAAACCCAACGTTACAGCTAAATATATAGAGACAAGGCAAAAAAAAAACTATACAACAAAATAACGGAATTTATTACAAATTCCAGCAATCTACTAAACAGAATGGGAGATGTTGATGTTTTTGGGGATTAAGAATGTAGTTGGTTTTCCAGAAACACGGCTTGACTCCTCAAAAGACTGGGCTGTTTGTATTCATGCTGATCGTCTTGTTTAGAAGGACACGGGACATAGAAAAGATGGAGGGGGGGTTTCTCTATGTTAGATGTGACGTGAAAGTCAGGAAGAAAGATGATCTTGTGGTTGGAGGTTGGAATGGTATGGAGTAGGAATTTACCTGGCTGCAGATCATTTGACCAGTTAACTCATCATGTGTGTTTCTCCATGTGATTATGAAAGTGAGGAAGAAAGATGATCTTGTGGTTGGAGATGAGGTTGGTGTTCCAGAAATACAGCTTGACTCCTTACAAGACTGGGCTGTTTGTATTCATGCTGATCCTCTTGTTTAGAAGGACACAGGACATAGAAAAGATGTAGGGGGGTTTCTCTATGGTAGATGTGATGTAAAAGTGAGGAAGAAAGATGAACTTGTGGTTGGAGGTGGTGATGGTGCAGAGAAGGAATTACGGGTGAAATGATAGATGGCTCTAGGAACTGAAGGACTTATCACTGGAGTATACTGCAGACACCCTAAGGTCTATGAAAAGGGGGAGAGTCAACAACCAACAAAAATATCCCCCTTATTCTCTCATGGATTTCGGTTAATAACATTGTTTAGGAAAACCCATCATTTAGTTGGTGTTCCAGAAACACGGCTTGACTCCTCACAAGACTGGGCTGTTTGTATTCATGCTGATCCTCTTGTTTAGAGGGACATGGGACATAGAAAAGATGGAGGGGGGTTTCTCTATGTTAGATGTGATGTGAAAGTGAGGAAGAAAGACAATCTTGTGGTTGGAGGTTGTGATGGTATGGAGGAGGAATTTCGGGAGAAGCTGCAGCCTATTATGCTGGGGCTCAGCTGCCAGCACCCTGGTTCTGACAGATGGGGGGTTTTAATCCTGGCTGCAGATCACTTGACCAGCTTACTCACCATGTGTGTTTCTTGATGTTTGATGTCATCTGCAAGTGAGGATGAAAGACGATCTTGTGGTTCGAGGTTGTGATGGTGCAGAGGAGGAATTACAGGTGAAGCTGCATGCTATTAGGCTGGGGCTCAGCTGCCTGCACCCTGGTTCTGACAGAAGAGGGACTTTCACCTGGCTACACATCACTTGACCAGTGAACTCACCAAGAGTATTTCTTATCTTGATGTTAGATGTGTGTTCAGAGGGACATGGGACATAGAAAAGATGGGGGGGTTTCTCTATGTTAGATGTGATGTGAAAGTGAGGAAGAAAGAAGATCTTGTGGTTGGAGATATGGTTGGTGTTTCAGAAACACAGCTTGGCTCCTCACAAGACTGGGCTGTTTGTATTCATGCTGATCCTCTTGTTCAGAGGGACAAGGGACATAGAAAAGATGGAGGGGGTTTCTCTATGTTAGATGTGATGTGAAAGTGAGGAAGAAAGAAGATCTTGTGGTTGGAGATGTGGTTGGTGTTTCAGAAACACAGCTTGGCTCCTCACAAGACTGGGCTGTTTGTATTCATGCTGATCCTCTTGTTTTGAGGGACACGGGCATAGAAAAGATGGAGGGGGGTTCCTCTATGTTAGATGTGATGTGAAAGTGAGGAAGAAAGATGATCTTGTGGTTGGAGATGTGTTTGGTGTTCCGGAAACACGGCTTGGCTCCTCACAAGACTGGGCTGTTTGTATTCATGCTGATCCTCTTGTTTAGAGGGACACGGGACATAGAAAAGATGGAAGGGGGTTCCTCTATGTTAGATGTGATGTGAAAGTGAGGAAGAAAGATAATCTTGTGGTTGGAGATGTGGTTGGTGCTCCAGAAACACTGCTTGGCTCCTCACAAGACTGGGCTGTTTGTATTTATGCCGATCCTCTTGTTTAGAGGGACACGGGCCATACAAAAGATGGAGGGGGATTTCTCTATGGTAGATGTGATGTGAAAAAGATGATCTTGTGGTTGGAGGTGGTGATGGTGCAGAGGAGGAATTACGGGTGAAATGATAGATGGCTCTAGGAACTGATGGACTTATCATTGGAGTATACTGCAGACACCCTAAGGTCAATGAAAAGGGGGAGAGTCAACAACCAACAAAAATATCCCCCTTATTCTCCCATGGATTTCGGTTAATAACATTGTTTAGGAAAACCCATCATTTAGTTGGTGTTCCAGAAACACGGCTTGGCTCCTCACAAGACTGGGCTGTTTGTATTCATGCGTATCCTCTTGTTTAGAGGGACATGGGACATAGAAAAGATGGAGGGGGATTTCTCTATGTTAGATGTGATGTGAAAGTGAGGAAGAAAGATGATCTTGTGGTTGGAGGTGGTGATGGTATGGAGGAGGAATTTCGGGAGAAGCTGCAGCCTATTAAGCTGGGGCTCAGCTGCCAGCACCCTGGTTCTGACAGTTGGGGGGTTTTAATCCTGGCTTCAAATGACTTGACCAGCTTACTTTCTTGATGTTTGATGTCATCTGCAAGTGAGGATGAAAGATGACCTTGTGGTTTTAGGTTGTGATGGTGCAGAGGAGGAATTACAGGTGAAGCTGCATGCTATTAGGCTGGGGCTCAGCTGCCTGCACCCTGGTTCTGACAGAAGAGGGACTTTCACCTGGCTACACATCACTTGACCAGTGAACTCACCAAGAGTATTTCTTATCTTGATGTTAGATGTGTGTTCAGAGGGACATGGGACATAGAACAGATGGAGGGGGTTTCTCTATGTTAGATGTGATGTGAAAGTGAGGAAGAAAGAAGATCTTGTGGTTGGAGATATGGTTGGTGTTTCAGAAACACAGCTTGGCTCCTCACAAGACTGGGCTGTTTGTATTCATGCTGATCCTCTTGTTCAGAGGGACATGGGACATAGAAAAGATGGAGGGGGTTTCTCTATGTTAGATGTGATGTGAAAGTGAGGAAGAAAGATAATCTTGTGGTTGGAGATGTGGTTGGTGTTCCAGAAACACAGCTTGGCTCCTCACAAGACTGGGCTGTTTGTATTCATGCTGATCCTCTTGTTTTGAGGGACACGGGCATAGAAAAGATGGAGGGGGGTTCCTCTATGTTAGATGTGATGTGAAAGTGAGGAAGAAAGATGATCTTGTGGTTGGAGGTGGTGATGGTGCAGAGGAGGAAATGATAGATGGCTCTAGGAACTGATGGACTTATCATTGGTGTATACTGCAGACACCCTAAGATTTATGAAAGTCTTGGAGTATACTGCAGACACCCCAAGGTCTATGAAAAGGGGGAGAGTCAACAACCAACAAAAATATCCCCCTTATTTTCCCATGGATTTCAGTTAATAAAATTGTTTAGGAAAACCCATCATTTAGTTGGTGTTCCAGAAACACGGCTTGGCTCCTCACAAGACTGAGCTGTTTGTATTCATGCTGATCCTCTTGTTTAGAGGGACACGGGACATAGAAAAAATGGAGGGGGCTTTCTCTATGTTAGATGTGATGTGAAAGTGAGGAAGAAAGATGATCTTGTGGTTGGAGGTTGCGATAGCATGGAGGAGGAATTTCGGGAGAAGCTGCAGCCAATTAAGCTGGGGCTCAGCTGCCTGCACCCTGGTTCTGACAGAAGGGGGGGGTTTCACCTGGCTGCAGATCACTTGAACAGCTAACTCACCATGTGTGTTTCTTGATGTTTGATGTCATCTGAAAGTGAGGATGAAAGATGATCTTGTGGTTGGAGATGTGGTTGGTGTTCCAGAAACACGGCTTGGCTCCTCACAAGACTGGGCTGTTTGTATTCATGCTGATCCTCTTGTTTAGAAGGACACGGGACATAGAAAAGATGGAGGGGGGGGGTTCTCTATGTTAGATGTGATGTGAAAGTGAGGAAGAAAGATGATCTTGTGGTTGGAGGTGGTGATGGTGATGTGGTTGGAGGTGGTGATGATGATGTGGTGTGAGGTGGTGATGATGATGATGATGTGGTTGGAGGTGGTGATGGTGATGTGGTTGGAGGTGGTGATGTTGCTGTGGTTGGAGTTGGTGATGGTGATGTGGTTGGAGGTGATGATGTGGTTGGAGGTGGTGATGGTGATGTGGTTGGAGGTGGTGATGTGGTTGGAGGTGGTGATGGTGATGTGGTTGGAGGTGGTGATGGTGATGTGGTTGGAGGTGGTGATGTGGTTGGAGGTGGTGATGGTGATGTGATTGGAGGTGGTGATGTGGTTGGAGGTGGTGATGATGATGTGGTGTGAGGTGGTGATGATGATGATGTGGTTGGAGGTGGTGATGTGGTTGGAGGTGGTGATGGTGATGTGATTGGAGGTGGTGATGGTGATGTGGTTGGAGGTGGTGATGTGATTGGAGGTGGTGATGATGTTGATGTGGTTGGAGGTGGTGATGGTGATGTGGTTGGAGGTGGTGATGTGGTTGGAGGTGATGATGGTTATGTGGTTGGAGGTGGTGATGTGGTTGGAGGTGGTGATGGTGATGTGGTTGGAGGTGGTGATGGTGATGTGGTTGGAGGTGGTGATGGTGATGTGGTTGGAGGTGGTGATGGTGATGTGGTTGGAGGTGATGATGGTGATGTGGTGATGTGGTTGAAGGTGGTGATGGTGCAGAGGAGGAATTACGGGAGGAACGATAGATGGGTCTATGAAATGATGGACTTATCATTGGAGTCTACTACAGATGTCCTGAGATTTATGACGGCGAGCGTCTGAATATACCACAAAAAATGTAAAATCTTTGACTTAGTTTTATTGTTAAAAAACAAGAAAATCCTAATACAAATCTGAAGACACGCCAATCAAATCTACTAAAAAAATGTATAATATAGTTGCATGGGTCGGTTAATTATAAAACATCAGAAAATGTCATATTTACCACTTTCAGACAGCAGGTGGCGTACTTCAAGCAAATGCATCTGCCTGTACAGGCTGACAGTACTTCAGCATCTCCCCTGTTAATCCATAAGTAATATTTTGCTCCTCTATTACCATAAATTCATTGTTTCTGAGGAGCGGGGGAGCACAGACTTCTCTATTATTTGGACTCAACCAGCACTGTACATGACTCCTGAAATACATTTCCCGCACTTAGGACAGCAATACGGCTTTTCCCCCATGTGTGCTGTGATGCTTAGCGAGATCTGATTTACGTACAAAACATTTCCCGCACTCAGCGCAGGCATGCGGCTTCTCCCCCGTGTGGCATATCTTATGTATGGAAAGATTGGACTTGTTGGAAAAACATTTCCCGCACTCAGAGCAGGAAAAGGGCTTCTCGCCCGTGTGGCACCTCCGATGTATAGAAAGATAGGACCTCTGTGAATAACTTTTCCCACATTCAGCACAGGAGTACGGCTTCTCCCCCGTGTGCAATCGCTGATGTGTAGTGAGATCTGTCTTACGTAGAAAACATTTCCCGCACTCGGGGCAGGAATACGGCTTCTCACCCGTGTGGGATCTCTGATGAGTGACAAGTTCTAATTTCCGAGAATAACATTTCCCGCACTCAGAGCAGGAATACGGCTTCTCACCTGTGTGAGACCTTAGATGTACAGAAAGATAGGACTTCTGTGAAAAGCATTTCCCGCACTCAGGGCAGGAATACGGCTTCTCCCCCGTGTGCAATCTCTGATGAATGACAAGTTGCGATTTCTGTGAGTAACTTTTCCCGCACTCGGGGCAGGAATACGGCTTCTCGCCTGTGTGAGATCTCTGGTGTACAGAAAGATAGGACTTTTGTGAGAAACATTTCCCGCACTGAAGGCAGGAATACGGCTTCTCACCCGTATGAGTCGTCTGATGTCTGACCAGCTCCGATTTCAATGGGAAGCTCTGCCCACACTCAGCACAGGAGAACGGCATCTTGCCCGTATGGAATACCTGATGTCTGACAAGTTGGGATTGCCACAAAAAACTTTCCCCGCACTCAGTACAGGAATACGGCTTCTCCCCCGAGTGACACCTCAGGTGCATGACAAGCTGCGATTTCCGTGCATAGCATTTCTCGCACTCGGGGCAGGCGTACGGCCTCTCCCCCGTGTGAGAAATTTGGTGCCTCTCTAAATTTGATTTGGTGACAAAGCCTTTCCCGCACTCAGGACAGGAGAACGGCTTCTCGCCCGTGTGAGACCTCTGATGTACGACAAGTTGCGGCTTCGTCGGGAAAAACTGACCGCACTCGGAACAGGAATAGGGAAGCTGACCCGAGTGAGACCTCATGTGGACGCGAAGGCTGGACTTAAAACGAAAGTTTTTCCCGCATTCAGTGCAGGGGAAGGACTGCTCACTCGAGTGAGATCTCATATGGACGTGAAGGTTAGAATTGAAACGAAAAAGTTTCCCACACTGAGTACAGGAATACGGCCGCTCGCCCGAGTGGCACCTTAGATGAACGCGAAGGCCGGATTGAAAGTGGAAACATTTTCTGCACTCGGGACAGCAAAACCTCTTTTCTGTTGGAAGGACGGCACCGTCCCTCACAGTCTGAGGTTCCTCAGGATAAGAGGAATACGATGGTCCGGCACCGTCCCTCACAGTCTGAGGTTCCTCAGGATAAGAGGAATACGATGGTCCGGCACCGTCCCTCACAGTCTGAGGTTCCGCAGGATAAGAGGAATACGATGGTCCGGCACCGTCCCTCACAGTCTGAGGGTCCTCAGGATAAGAGGAATACGATGGTCCGGCACCGACCCTCACAGTCCGAGGTTCCTCAGGATAAGAGGAATACGAGGGTCCACCTACACTGCGGGGCACCAGTTGGGCGTTTCTGGTGAAGAAGTCTTCTCCTGGACTATACTGTGTGGTGTCCTCATCTTCTACTTTACAGTCTGGAGACAATCTGGTCTTCTTCATGTGTTGTCCATGTCCTAAAAAATAAATATATATGTATATAATAAACAGATGACTATGAATGGGTTGGTTGGAAAGGGTTGGTTCAACTAAACCAGTCCACATCAGCAGGCACTTTGTTCTGAAGATGGAGGACTGCTGGATATCGTAGGCTTTGACCCTCAAGTGAAATGGTGTCACGGTTTCTTACCTCCCATGATCCAGCAGCCAGTGATTCCTCATAACTGCACACCCACAAGCACTTCTGGGTCTTACCCGGAGCGGCGCGTCATGTGTCATGTGTTGCGTCACACGGGGGTGCTGGATCTGCCATTTAAACCCAAGCAGAGCAAGGAGTCTAAATGCTCCTCCGATCACCAAAGCCTGTAAATGCCTCAGTTTCACCAATTTGCTTGTTGCCCCCCAGCCAAGTCTTCACTACTTCTGCAGTCAAGTCTCAGATGCACCTGCAGCCAAATATCTCCTGCAGCCAAGTCTCAGTTGCACCCGCAACTTCAACGTCCATAGCTGCACCTCTGCCCCCGAGGTCTCAAGCCTCCACTTCACCACCTCTGCAAGCCTCATCGTCCATAGCTGCCCCCGAGGTCTCAACCCACCACTGCACCACCTCTGCAAGCCTCATTGTCCATAGCTGCACTTCTGCCCCCGAGGTCTCAAGCCTCCACTGCACCACCTCTGCAAGCCTCATCGTCCATAGCTGCCCCTGAGGTCTCAACCCACCACTGCACCACCTCTGCAAGCCTCATCGTCCATAGCTGCCCCTCTCCCCTGGAGGTCTCAATCCTATACTGTACCACCTCTGCACTTGCAGCCTCATTGTCCACCTCTGCCCCGGAGGTCTCAATCCTCCACTGCGCCTTCTCTGCACCTGCTACCTAAACCCTCTACTGCGCCTTCTTTGCACCCGCTACCTAAAGCCTCACCCCTTCTTCCAGCTAGCCTGTGCCGCCTGCCCCTCTCATGCTCCAGTTCCTTGTTGCCCAATACCCTGGCTGATAGTATCTGTTAAGTGACCAGGGGGAATCTAGGAGCTAAGCTTAAACTCCCTTTAGGAGGTCTCTGGCACAATCTCTGCCCCAGCAGCCTCAAACCACGACTGCATCTCCTCTACCCTCAGCCCTGTGATTCTTCCATGCCTACTCTGCATCTGTAGTCCTAAGACCTTGAGGTCTTGAGCTACCTTGGCCTCCACTCACAGAGAAAGCAGCTGGATAGAGCAGGGTTTTCTCACCGGGTTCCGCGGCACCCTGGGTGCCACGGCAAAATGACACAAAGCCCTGCACAGTCTGACCATGAAAGGGTTCGCGTGTTACGCTCAGAGAGCCCATCCCATTCCTCCACTGGGCTCTCTCCTCCTCTACGTTGTTATCTGTGTTTGAAAGCTGTACTGGACGCCCGACCTGCCCTTAACAACCAATGACATCATCGGTTGCTAAGGGCAGGTCGGGCAGCTAAGATATCTGTATTTTGCCAGCAAAATTGAAAGCTAACAGCATAGAGGAGGAGAGAGCAACAATCACTGCTTAGCTGTCACAATCAGGCGCCATAGAACCGTTTTGTGTGTTTCCCCAGGATTCCAAATTCTACAAATCCAGATTTCCATGTCCACGTAACCCAACATGTGTCCCATCAGAAGGAATTCTTTTACTCTCTCTTCAACTGTCAGGAAGAACGGCACAGTATTCCGGGCAGAATGCCTATTTCTTTGTGTGGGCGCACGCGCGCCGTCCATTGCGCCAAACAGGCTGTCACGCACCTGGTGGTGAAGTCTGGCTTATGCAGTGGGCAACCTCTCTTACGACCCTGATCCGGGAGCCCCTGGTAGAGTAGACAGAAGGTTCGGGAGTGCAGGGAGGCACAAGGGTTGGACTGGGTCGCTGGTGGTGATGTGAAGGTCCCTTGATGAGCTTGTGCAAAACAAAGGCGTAGTGGTGCAGGCTGGGTCGGTAGCAGGCCGGCGGTACAGTAGAGAAGGAGCAGGCAGGTGGGTGGTCAGATGCAAGCAGGGTCGGCAACAGGATGGCAGCATAAGTACAAGGGATCAGGCAGAAGGGTCGTCAAAGGCAAGCCGGGGTCAGTGCAGGCGGATGTTGAGCAAGGTCTAGGTCAAGCCGGGTCTCAGGTAACAGGAATAACTTCAGAAAAGATCACAGGCAACACGGGTAACGCTGTAGAACGGACGGTGCAGTCTGCTTAGATGGGCCCTTTGGGCACAGGCTTCCAGACCCGGGGCAGCGGTTGTTTCCTGACACAGACCATTTAAACTGGACAGCACCATGTAACCGGTGCTGTCCGTTCTACAGCCTTACCTGTGACCCCAGGGATTAGTTTGCCTGAGTTGCCTGTTCCTGTGACCCGGCCTGTCTCCTGTTTCCTCCTTGCCTTCCACCTGCACCGACACCGGCTAGTCCATGACCATCCTTCTTCTATGTACCTCTCTGCCAGCCTGTTGATGACCCTACTTGTACCTGACTACTCTGTGCCTGCTCCACGCTGCCCGACTGTTGCTGACCCTACTTGTACCTGACTACTCTGTGCCTGCTCCACGCTGCCCGACTGTTGCTGACCCTACTTGTACCCGACTACTCTATGCCTGCTCCACGCTGCCCGACTGTTGCTGACCCTACTTGTACCTGACTACTCTATGCCTGCTCCACGCTGGCCGACTGTTGCTGACCCTACTTGTACCTGACTACTCTGTGCCTGCTCCACGCTGCCCGAGTGTTGCTGAGCCTACTTGTACCCGACTACTCTGTGCCTGCTCCACGCTGCCCGACTGTTGCTGACCCTACTTGTACCCGACTACTCTATGCCTGCTCCACGCTACCCAACTGTTGACGACCCGGCCTGTACCTACTATGCTATCATCCCAGCACGAGCACTTGGAGGGACTCTCCATGCTTGCACCAGTGACCCAGCCAAGCCCTAGTGACTCCCTGCACTCCCGAACTTGCCTGTCCACACTACCAGGAGTTCCCGAATCAGGGTCGTAAGAGAGGTTGCTCCCTGCATAAATCAGACTCCACCACCAGCAACCAATATTTTAGCTGTTATGAGAGAAAAATTCATTCCTCAGATCTGCTGATATAAATCAAAGCTTCGGGCCTCCTGGG
>BLSH010388805.1:20533-34433 GCA_018402905.1 Glandirana rugosa | reverse complement strand
CTCTGTGTCCCTCACGTGACCTCTATGACTCCAGTACTTCCCATGAACTCTGTGTCCCCAACGTGACCTCTGTGACTCCAGTACTTCGCATGAACTCCGTGACTTCGTCTTCTTTACACCTACCAGAGTCGGAACTCGAGGAGGACTCGGCACAGGGATTACGTAAAGTGGAACGGATAGTCCCGAATTAGTATCTCTACTTCCGCGCCTTGTTCTATTAAGATAAATATGTAGTAGTCGGCGTACATTTCGCACTCTAATTAACACGTACCTTTAGGTAGGACTTTTTCCAAAAATTTCTCTATCGACGGAGGACTATTACTAATAGGTACAGCCCTCCGTCGGTCCCGCACTCTCGGGCCTCTGTCTACACTACCAGGGGTCCTTGAATCGGGTGCGCAAGAGCGGTTGTTCCCTGCACAAGACAGACTCCACCGTCAGGTACGTAACAGTGGTTGTCAACCACTTTAATCATAGAGATGAAGGAGTGGAGCAAGACAATTCTATTCATACGTCATCAGCCGCTCGTAAGATTAATTGTGAAAGCAACACAAGGAAGACATGGCTGCCTCCCGACATGGATAATCATTATCAGGAGGCAGCTATCTCTTTAAAAACCTTTTTCAGGATGGATTTCCATGCACAATTAATCTCACGCTTTACATGCGGCTGATGATGTATAAATAGAATTATCTTGTTCCGCTCCTTCATCTCTATGATTAAGCCCTGATAGGCAAGGTGAAATGCATTAGGGACACGGCTCGGGAGGAGCTCAAGGCTGAGACCATCCACATTTCTTTTTACCTGTTGAGCTGGTGGCATGCGGCATCTCTCACCCCCTCCAGGACACGAAAAAAAAGTAGTGTCTATGATACAGACGAGAAGAGTGTAGATCCCGTAGATACGCTTCATGACCTCAGTGTCTCCAGTGCACTCCCTGTGTCTCAAGTACCCATCATGACCTCAGTGTCTCCAGTGCACTCCCTGTGTCTCAAGTACCCATCATGACCTCAGTGTCTCCAGTGCACTCCCTGTGTCTCAAGTATGCTTCATGACCTCAGTGTCTCCAGTGCACCCCCTGTGTCTCAAGTACGCTTCATGACCTCAATGTCTCTAGTGCACCCCTGTGTCTCAAGTACGCTTCATGACCTCAATGTCTCTAGTGCACCCCTGTGTCTCAAGTACCCATCATGACCTCAGTGTCTCCAGTGCACTCCCTGTGTCTCAAGTACGCTTCATGACCTCAGTGTCTCCAGTGCACCCCCTGTGTCTCAAGTACGCTTCATGACCTCAATGTCTCTAGTGCACCCCTGTGTCTCAAGTACGCTTCATGACCTCAGTGTCTCCAGTGCACCCCCTGTGTCTCAAGTATGTTTCATGACCTCAATGTCTCTAGTGCACCCCTGTGTCTCAAGTACGCTTCATGACCTCAGTGTCTCCAGTGCACCCCCTGTGTCTCAAGTATGTTTCATGACCTCAATGTCTCTAGTGCACCCCTGTGTCTCAAGTACGCTTCATGACCTCAGTGTCTCCAGTGCACCCCTGTGTCTCAAGTATGCTTCTTGACCTCAATGTCTCTAGTGCCCCCCCTGTGTCTCAAGTACGCTTCATGACCTCAGTGTCTCCAGTGCACCCCTCTGTCTCAAGTACGCTTCATGACCTCAGTATCTCCAGTGCACCCCCTGTGTCTCAAGTATGCTTCATGACCTCAGTGTCTCCAGTGAACCCCATGTTTTTAAGTGTCTCAAGTATGCTTCATGACCTCAATGTACCCAAAGCATCTGGTGTCATCTAGTGACTCCAAATGGACCCCTGTACACCTCTGTGACTTCAAGTGCACCCCGAGCATCCTGTGTCATCTATTGTCTCCAGTGCACCCATGTGTCTTCAATTGTGCCTCAGTGCAGCTTGTGCCATCTAGTGATTTCAAGTGTACCCTATGCACCCCCATGTCTCCAAGTGTGCCCTATAGCATCCTTTGCCACCTAGTGACTCCAAGTACACTCTGTATTTCTAAGCGTTCCCCAGTACTGCCCCCTAGTGCACATCAGTTACACTCCTGTCTCCATGCAGCCTGCAATACAGCTCTGAATCACCTGGACAGCCCTTCTCTCAGTGGATATGGAACCCCACCCCTACTACAGTTGCCTAGCAATCCGTTCAAGCAAGTTTTTCAAAGAGTCGATGCCAAAGAAGCCAGACAACTCAAGGTGATCTGACATCTCTACTCTCTCATTTTAACATTGTTTTTGTCTTTAAGAGATGCCAGTGCATATGGAAAAGGATAAAAAGCTGTAGAACTTTGTAGAAGGTCCATTATTGTAGCCTAGAGAGTCTTACGTGGATGAGCTTTGTCCATGTTCTCATCAGGACCTAACTTGTGTGGAGGAACTTCTTATCTTGGGATTGATCCTCACAAACAACACCTAAGGGGGCACATCTACACATTTCCACCAAAACATGGTCAGCATTGAGACATCACCAACAGAAACCCATAGAGAAAGGCTTACAGTCCTTGTTCTGCTCATCATGGCCTCACCTGTGTGGAGGAACCTCTCTTCTCGGTATCTATGATTGTCCAATCATTCTGTAAGGTTACAGCTACACATTTCCACCAAAACATGGTCAACACAGAGACAACCCAACAGAAACCCATGGGAAAAGGCTTGGAGTCCACTCTCTGCACATCAAGACCTCATTTGTGTGGAGGACCCTCTCATCTGGGGATCTGAGATCATCCCAATCATTCTGTAATTGATAAATCTACACATTTCCACCAAAACATGGTCAGCACAGAGAGAACCCAACAGAGACCCACAGAGAAAGGCTTGGAGTCCTCGTTCTTCTCATCATAACCTCACATGTGTGGAGGAACCTCTCTTCTCAGGATCTCTGACTGTCCCAATCAGTCTGTAAGGTGACATCTACACATTTCCACCAAAACATGGTCAGCATAGATACATCCCAACAGAGACCCACAGAGAAAGGCTTGGGGTCCTCGTTCTGCTCATCGTGACCTCACCTGTGTGGAGGAACCTCTCATCTGGGGATCTGAGATTGTCCCAATCAATCTGTAAGGTGACATCTACACATTTCCACCAAAACATGGTCAGCGCAGAGAAAACCCAACAGAGACCCACAGAGAAAGGCTTGGAGTCCTCGTTCTTCTCATCATAACCTCACATGTGTGGAGGAACCTCTCTTTTCAGGATCTCTGACTGTCCCAATCAATCTGTAAGGTGACATCTACACATTTCCACCAAAACATGGTCAGCATAGATACATCCCAACAGAGACCCACAGAGAAAGGCTTGGGGTCCTCGTTCTGCTCATCGTGACCTCACCTGTGTGGAGGATCCTCTCATCTGGGGATCTGAGATTGTCCCAATCAATCTGTAAGGTGACATCTACACATTTCCACCAAAACATGGTCAGCACAGAGATAACCCAAGAGAGACCCATAGAGAAAGGCTTGGAGTCCTAATTCTGCTCATCATGACCTCACCTGTGTGGAGAAACCTCTCAACTGGGGATCTGAGATTGTCCCATTCAATGGGCCTCATGCACACTGCTGCTGGTAAACGGACGTTTGGGAGCAGTTGGGCGTTTTTTTTCAGCTGCCCCTGAATGCTCATCTATGCTATTTTATAAGTACATGTACACAGAGTCGTACATAGTCGCTTCTAGGCAGTTGAGTTTAAAAGCTTTTTTTTGGCACCCAAAAAAATGCGTTCAGACGGAAGTTCAGAGGCATTTGAAACGCCAAATGCCTGTAACAGCTTGTAAATGCCGCTAAACAAGGTAACTCGTGTTTAGCAGCATTTTGTTTACAGCCGTTTTTTTATTTTTTTTAAAAATAACGCATCTAGACGCGAACATGGCCATTTTTAAGCTGTCAAAAAATCATTCAGGGGAGGTTAAAAAAGTGTCCCGTGTACATGAAGCCTAAGACACTACAAAGTATCTAATGCGCTACAAAGCCATCCATAACTCTGCTCCCAGCTACATCACCTGCCTAGTCTCAAAATACCAACCTAACCGTCCTCTTCACTCCTCTCAAGACCTCCTGCTCTCCAGCTCCCTCATCACCTCCTCTCATATTCGCCTCCAAGACTTCTCCCGAGCCTCTCCCACCCTCTGGAACTCCCTACCCCAATCTGTCAGACTGTCCCCAAATCTATATACCTTCAGGCGATCCCTGAAAACTTTTCTCTTCAGGGAAGCTTATCCTGCCTCCTCCTAACAAACACACTTCTTATCTTCTCAATCAGCTCATCCCCCACAGTTACTGCCCTTTTTGTATCATTTAACCCTCCCTCCTAGATTGTAAGCTCTAACGAGCAGGGCCCTCCGATTCCTCCTGTATTGAATTGTATTGTAACTGTACTGTCTGCCCTAATATTGTAAAGCGCTGCGCAAACTGTTGGCGCTATATAAATCCTGTATAATAATAATAATAAGACACATCTACACGTTTCCACCAAAACATGGTCCGCACAGAGACAACCCAACAAAGACCCATAGAGAAAGGTTTGAGGTCCTCATTCTCCTCACCATGCCCTCACCTGTGTGGAGGAACCTCTCTTCTCAGGATCAAATTGTGGTCAGCATAGAGACAACCCAACAAAGACCCATAGAGAAAGGTTTGGAGTCCTCATTCTCCTCACCATGCCCTCACCTGTGTGGAGGAACCTCTCTTCTCAGGATCAAATCGTGGTCAGCATAGAGACAACCCAACAAAGACCCATAGAGGAAGGTTTGGAGTCCTCATTCTCCTCACCATGCCCTCACCTGTGTGGAGGAACTTCTCTTCTCAGGATCAAATCGTAGTTAGCATAGAGACAACCCAACAAAGACCCATAGAGAAAGGTTTGGAGTCCTCATTCTGCTCACCATGCCCTCACCTGTGTGGATGAACCTCTCTTCTCAGGATCAAATTGTGGTCAGCATAGAGACAACCCAACAAAGACTCATAGAGAAAGGTTTGGAGTCCTCATTCTGCTCACCATGCCCTCACCTGTGTGGATGAACCTCTCTTCTCAGGATCAAATTGTGGTCAGCATAGAGACAACCCAACAAAGACCCATAGAGGAAGGTTTGGAGTCCTCATTCTCCTCACCATGCCCTCACCTGTGTGGAGGAACTTCTCTTCTCAGGATCAAATTGTAGTTAGCATAGAGACAACCCAACAAAGACCCATAGAGAAAGGTTTGGAGTCCTCATTCTGCTCACCATGCCCTCACCTGTGTGGAGGAACCTCTCTTCTCAGGATCAAATTGTGGTCAGCATAGAGACAACCCAACAAAGACCCATAGAGAAAGGTTTGGAGTCCTCATTCTGCTCACCATGCCCTCACCTGTGTGGATGAACCTCTCTTCTCAGGATCAAATTGTGGTCAGCATAGAGACAACCCAACAAAGACCCATAGAGGAAGGTTTGGAGTCCTCATTCTCCTCACCATGCCCTCACCTGTGTGGAGGAACTTCTCTTCTCAGGATCAAATTGTAGTTAGCATAGAGACAACCCAACAAAGACCCATAGAGAAAGGTTTGGAGTCCTCATTCTGCTCACCATGCCCTCACCTGTGTGGAGGAACCTCTCTTCTCAGGATCAAATTGTGGTCAGCATAGAGACAACCCAACAAAGACCCATAGAGAAAGGTTTGGAGTCCTCATTCTCCTCACCATGCCCTCACCTGTGTGGAGGAACCTCTCTTCTCAGGATCAAATCGTGGTCAGCATAGAGACAACCCAACAAAGACCCATAGAGGAAGGTTTGGAGTCCTCATTCTCCTCACCATGCCCTCACCTGTGTGGAGGAACTTCTCTTCTCAGGATCAAATCGTAGTTAGCATAGAGACAACCCAACAAAGACCCATAGAGAAAGGTTTGGAGTCCTCATTCTGCTCACCATGCCCTCACCTGTGTGGATGAACCTCTCTTCTCAGGATCAAATTGTGGTCAGCATAGAGACAACCCAACAAAGACTCATAGAGAAAGGTTTGGAGTCCTCATTCTCCTCACCATGCCCTCACCTGTGTGGAGGAACCTCTCTTCTCAGGATCAAATTGTGGTCAGCATAGAGACAACCCAACAAAGACCCATAGAGAAAGGTTTGGAGTCCTCATTCTGCTCACCATGCCCTCACCTGTGTGGATGAACTTCTCTTCTCAGGATCAAATTGTGGTCAGCATAGAGACAACCCAACAAAGACTCATAGAGAAAGGTTTGGAGTCCTCATTCTCCTCACCATACCCTCACCTGTGTGGAGGAACCTCTCTTCTCAGGATCAAATTGTGGTCAGCATAGAGACAACCCAACAAAGACTCATAGAGAAAGGTTTGGAGTCCTCGTTCTCCTCACCATGCCCTCACCTGTGTGGAGGAACCTCTATTCTCAGGATCAAATTGTGGTCAGCATAGAGACAACCCAACAAAGACTCATAGAGAAAGGTTTGGAGTCCTCATTCTCCTCACCATGCCCTCACCTGTGTGCAGGAACCTCTCTTCTCAGGATAAAATTGTGGTCAACATAGAGACAACCCAACAAAGGCCCATAGAGAAAGAGAATGGAGTCCTCATTCTGCTCACCATGCCTTCACCTGTGTGGAGGAACCTCTCTTCTCAGGATCAAATTGTGGTCAACATAGAGACAACCCAACAAAGACTCATAGAGAAAGGTTTGGAGTCCTCATTCTCCTCACCATGCCCTCACCTGTGTGGAGGAACCTCTCTTCTCAGGATCAAATTGTGGTTAGCATAGAGACAACCCAACAAAGACTCATAGAGAAAGGTTTGGAGTCCTCATTCTCCTCGCCATGCCCTCACCTGTGTGGAGGAACCTCTCTTCTCAGGATCAAATTGTGGTCAGCATAGAGACAACCCAACAAAGACTCATAGAGAAAGGTTTGGAGTCCTCATTCTCCTCACCATGCCCTCACCTGTATGGAGGAACCTCTCTTCTCAGGATCAAATTGTGGTCAGCATAGAGACAACCCAACAAAGACTCATAGAGAAAGATTTGGAGTACTCATTCTCCTCACCATGCCCTCACCTGTGTGGATGAACCTCTCTTCTCAGGATCAAATTGTGGTCAGCATAGAGACAACCCAACAAAGACTCATAGAGAAAGGTTTGGAGTCCTCATTCTCCTCACCATGCCCTCACCTGTGTGGAGGAACCTCTCTTCTCAGGATCAAATTGTGGTCAGCATAGAGACAACCCAACAAAGACTCATAGAGAAAGGTTTGGAGTCCTCATTCTCCTCACCATGCCCTCACCTGTATGGAGGAACCTCTCTTCTCAGGATCAAATTTTGGTCAGCATAGAGACAACCCAACAAAGACTCATAGAGAAAGGTTTGGAGTCCTCATTCTCCTCACCATGCCCTCACCTGTGTGGAGGAACCTCTCTTCTCAGAATCTAATTGTGGTCAGCATAGAGACAACCCAACAAAGACTCATAGAGAAAGGTTTGGTGTCCTCATTCTGCTCACCATGCCCTCACCTGTGTGGAGGTACCTCTCTTCTCAGGATCAAATCGTGGTCAGCATAGAGACAACCCAACAAAGACTCATAGAGAAAGGTATGGAGTCCTCATTCTGCTCACCATGCCCTCACCTGTGTGGAGGAACCTCTCTTCTCAGGATCAAATCGTGGTCAGCATAGAGACAACCCAACAAAGACCCATAGAGAAAGGTCTGGAGTCCTCATTCTCCTCACCATGCCCTCACCTGTGTGGAGGAACCTCTCTTCTCAGGATCTAATAGTGGTCAGCATAGAGACAACCCAACAAAGACTCATAGAGAAAGGTTTGGAGTCCTCATTCTCCTCACCATGCCCTCACCTGTGTGGAGGAACCTCTCTTCTCAGGATCAAATTGTGGTCAGCATAGAGACAACCCAACAAAGACTCATAGAGAAAGGTCTGGAGTCCTCATTCTGCTCACCATGCCCTCACCTGTGTGGAGGAACCTCTCTTCTCAAAATCTAATTGTGGTCAGCATAGAGACGACCCAAAAGACTCGTAGAGAAAGACTTGTGAGAAAAAAATTCTGTAGACTGAAAAGAAGAATCAAAATTCATTTATTTATTGTGACAAAGCTAAAATTGGTTATTTAGGTATTTTATGTACACTCGGATATGAGGAAGAGGTCAACGGGTAATGGCTCCATACCGACAGATCCACATATTGCACCGATAACAGTCCTCTTCACCTTGATTGGGGAAACATCAAGAAGTGTTGCTTAGGAGGACACCTCCATATCTTCATTCGGCAGTGGTGACCTTTCCGAAGCCTGAAATGACTGGAAGTTCATATCTCCTGAAGTATTTTCGGCAAAGGCTGTGGAACTTCGTGGAGCCAAAAGCTTGTTGTCTCAGGTGTGTTTAGGGAGAAATAGGTTTTCGTTTTCACGGTCACAATTCTGAGATTTAATCGGGATGCCATCTATATACAACATTTAGTTCAAACCTGAAGGGTCTACTGTGCTAAGGAAAACATCTCTGGGATTAGTTATCATGGGCTGAAGGGTCGGTCATCGAGGTTAATAGATTAGATAAGGGGATAAAATATTGGATCTCAGTCCATAGAAAAGATGGAAGTTCGGGTCTCTACGAAGGATAACCTTCTCTTCTCCTACCATCATCTTTCCTTTTCGCAGCTTCTGCTGAAGAGCAGGAGAGCTCAGACTACACTTGTTGGAGGGACTCAACCAGCGTGACTTTTGAATGACCCTTCCCGTAACTCAGGACTGTAATGCGGCTCCTCCCCCATGTGTGCTGTGATGCTTAGCAAGGTCCGATTTTCTTACAAAAGATTTCCCACACTCAGGGCAGGAATGTGGCTTCTCGCCGGTATGGCCTATCTGGTGTACTGTAAGATTCGACTTGTCGGCGAAGCATTTCCCGCACTCAGGGCAGGAATAAGGCTTCTCGCCCGTGTGGCTTCTCCGATGTATAGAAAGGTACGACCTCTGCGAATAAGATTTCCCACAGTCAGGACAGGAAAACGGCTTCTCCCCGGTGTGAGTCCTCTGATGCGCAGTGAGATCTGGCTTACGCTGAAACCTTTTCCCGCACTCGGGGCAAGCATACGGCTTCTCCCCTGTGTGAGATCTTTGATGCGCAACAAGTTCCGATTTCCAGGGAAAGCATTTCCCGCACAAAGGGCAGCCATGCGGCTTCTCACCCCTGTGGTCTTTTTGGTGGACAGAAAGGCTGGACTTCCGTGCGAAACATTTCCCGCACTCAGAACAGGAATACGGCCTCTCACCCGTGTGAGTCCTCTGATGTGTGTTAAGTTCTGACTTGCGGGAATAACATTTGCCACACTCCGCACAGGAATACGGCTTCTCGCCCGTGTGGGACCTTTGATGTACTGAGAGATAGGACTTCCGTGAAAAACATTTCCCGCACTGAGGACAGGAATATGGCTTCTGCCCCGTGTGGCATATTTGATGTCTGACCAGCTCTGATTTCATTGGATAGCTCTGCCCGCAGTCAGGACAGGAAAACGGCATCTTCCCCGTATGGAATACCTGATGTCTGAAAAGTTGGGATTGCCACAAAAAACTTTCCCCGCACTCAGTACAGGAATACGGCTTCTCCCCCGAGTGACACCTCAGGTGCATGACAAGCTGCGATTTCCGTGCGTAGCATTTCTCGCACTCGGGGCAGGCGTACGGCCTCTCCCCCGTGTGAGAAATTTGGTGCCTCTCTAAATTTGATTTGGTGACAAAACCTTTCCCGCACTCAGGACAGGAGAACGGCTTCTCGCCCGTGTGAGACCTCTGATGTATGACAAGTTGCGGTTTTGTTGGGAAAAACTGACCGCACTCGGAACAGGAATAGGGAAGCTGACCCGAGTGACATCTCAAATGAACGCGGAGGCTGGACTTAAAACGGAATTGTTTCCCGCACTCGGTGCAGGGATAGGACTGCTCACTCGAGTGAGATCTCATATGGACGTGAAGACTGGAATTAAAGCGAAAACGTTTCCCACACTGAGTACAGGAATACGGCCGCTCGCCCGAGTGGCACCTTAGATGAACGCGAAGGCCGGATTTAAAATGAAAGCTTTTTCCGCACTCAGGGCAGGAATACCTCTTTTCTGTTGGAGGAACGGAACCGTCCCTCACAGTCTGAGGTTCCTCTGAGTGAGAAGGATACGATGGTCCATCTACACTGTGGGGCAGTGGTTGGGCATTTCTGGTAAAGAAGTCTTCTCCTGGACTATACTGTGTGATGTCCTCATCTTCTACTTTACAGCCTGGAGACAAAGTGAGACGACCCTCTGAGGTTTTCTTGATGTGTCTTCCATGTACTGAAAAACAAATAGTAGTTATTTTGTACTTACTGTATAATTCATTTTTTGGGGTCCATTGAGGGACACGCGGAGTCTTAGAATGTAGGGTTTACTATCATCTATGGGAATACTGGCCAGGATAACCCCTCGTACCCCCAACATTCCTCAATTAGTAGGAAAGCAGGACCAAGAGCAGCTTTTCTCAAACTTTTCAACACAAAGGAACCCTTAAAAACGGCTTTCCGGTCTCAAGGAACCCCCCAAAAATTCTATATCTACAACTCATGATACATTAGTGTGATGGTCAATGGGAAGAATGCTCCTTACACTTGTGGTCATTGAGAAGAATTACCCCCTTACAGATAGCTAAAAAGAACAATGGTGTCAGTAGGAACTTATCTGAGAGCCAGAAATTGCTCATTGCTCAAGGAACCCATAGCAACCTCTGGGGTTCCATGGAAACCTGGTTGAGAAACCTTTGTCCTTCAATGGACTCCAATAAATGGATTTTATGGTGAGAATTCTTTCTCGTCTATTGAGGGACAGGGGAAACTATAGACTGTTGGGATGTCCAAAAGCAGTCCAACTGAGGGGTTGGCAACAGAAAACAAAAGTCTAACAGGACCACAAGGAACAAACCCATAGATTAACAAAAGGGACTCAAGGGGCCTACAACAACACCTGAAGAACCTTAAAACTGAACTCGGCATCAGCTGAGGCCTTAATGTCTGCCTGGTAAAATGTAATGAACATGAGAACAAAAGACCAGGTAGCAACCTGTAGCTTAAGAGCCGCCTGAAGGACCTTTGGCCCAAAGGTGGCTTTAAATGAGGACTCAACATACGCCTCTTAGGGCTTGGAGAACGTGTGAACAGAAGACCAGGTGGCAACCTGTAGCTCAAAGAGCCACCCGAAGGACCTTTAGCCCAAAGCTGGCTTTACAAGAGGGCTCAACATCAACCTGATAGGACTTGGAGAACGTGAAGCAGTAGACCAGGCGGCAATCTACAGCTCAAAGAGCCTCCTAAAGGACCTTTGGCCCAAAGTTCGCTTTAGATGAGGACTCAACATTCACCTTGGAGAACGTGTAAACAGAAGACTAGGTGGTAACCCGCAGTTTAAAGAGCCACCTGGAGGACCTTCAGGCCAAAGCTGACTTTCGATGAGGACTGGTAGAACTTGGACAACAGGTAAACAGAAGACCAGGCAACAGCCTTTAAAATCTGAGAAACAGTAGCCTGATGCCAAAGAGCCCAAGATCTAGTGCCAATGTGCCTTGACAAGAAGTGGTGGCACCTGGTCATTAAGACCATATGCTTGAATGATGGTCTGAGCTACAGAGAAATGGTGGAACGAGAAGCTGGTTCACCGTTACAGGGACCATCAAGAACTAAAACAAGACAGTCAGACGTAATAATGGAAGCAGTGGGTGAGAGATACATATCTACAATGTGCACGTGAGCATCAAACCTGGGCTATGGAGCGATGGAAGAAGGTGGACTGGTCTAGGGAAATAAGGAATGGTTAGAGGAACACAACGAGTTTGAGGTGTTGGCTTGGCCACCCAATTCTCCAGATCTCAATCCAATTGAGCATCTGTATGATGAGATGGAAACACAAGTCTGATCCATGGAGGTCCCACCTCCTAACTTACAGAACTTAAGGGATCTGATACTGATTGCTTGGTGCCAGATACCACAGTACACCTTCACAGGTCTAGTGGAGTCCATGCATTGATGGGATACGGTGGCTGTTAGAATTTTATAGCTGATTGGTGTAAATTATCACAGTAAGGTCTACAGTCAGGCAATGGAGGGAGACCTCCTTCACAATAAATAGACAGATGGGTGGAAGAATGAGGTCCAAAATGAGGTGAAAGGCCAAAAAGGTACCTTCGGTAAGGAGGAAGTTCTGGGCTTCAGCACCACCTTGCCAGATGAGGATGTCTGGTTGCCAATTGTCCATGCCTAGTATATAAATGAAGGACAAGGCTGAAATGTGAAGTTCTACCGAGGACAGGACCAAAGAACAATGCCATGGATGAGGTGAAGGCCAAATGTACCAAAAGAAGGAAGTTCTGGTCCTCAACACCACCTTGCCAGATGTGGATGTCTGGTTGCTGATCGTCCATGCCTGGTATATAAAGGAAGGTCAAGCCTTAAATCTGAATTTCTATCAAGGACAGGACCAATGAACGATGCCATGGGTATCAGGAACAGGGTCAGGAGGTGACCAGGTGACTGTAGAGGCCAGCGGTGATGAAGCAAGGAAGGGTCACCTGCAGTCAGAAGAAGCAGCAGAGTGATTCGTCCTCAACACATAATGGTGGGGAAGAGATCAACCCAGGGGATGATGTCAGCACTGGATCCCTCAGCTATAACCCCTTCCATGGTAAAATGTCAGGAAGTGGGAATGTACCAGGACCACAAGTCCTGGTAGTGAGGTAGCTCCTGCTCCTTGGTCTTGAAGGCCTACTCAGAAAGTGAGTGTTTAGAGAAAGGGTCACACCTGGGGTTCACCATAGACCAACACTGGGCACTCAGGTCTGGAAAGCTCCACAAATGAAGAGCCCAGTGCTCGAGGGTCACATTCCAGGCTAGCTCCACGATCCTCTAAGACCAGCAGGATCCTGGTATGGTCTCCAAAGTCTAGCTGGGAAAATTTCACTCCAGATGGCTGCATCTAGAGGCTTACCCATAAAGTGAGCCTTGAGAGACGGGGTCACTCCTGGGTTTGCATCATGGACTCAGAACGCTCAGATCTGGAAAGTTCCAAAATGCAGAGCCTGGTGCTCGAGGGTCACATTCCAGGCTAGCTCCATGATCCTCTAAGACCAGCAGGGTCCTGGTATGGTCTCCAAAGTCTAGCTGAGAAAATTTCACTCCAGATAGCTGCATCTAGAGACTTACCCATATAGTGAGCCTTGAGAGACGTGGTCACTCCTGGGTTTGCATCATGGACTACACAGAACACTCAGATCTGGAAATTTCCAAAATGCAGAGCCTGGTGCTGAAGGGTCACATTCCAGGCTACCCCATGATCCTCCAGGTCCAGGAAAGTGATTGTGGAGCTTCAGTGCATGACTCTCTATGCATGGGATGATGTCAGCACTAAATCCCTCAGTGATAACCCCTTCCACGGTAAAATGGCAGGAAGTGGGAATTTTAAATGATGCCCACAAGTGCTCAGCCTTAATGGCCTACTCATAAAGTGAGTCTTCAGAGATGGGGGTCACACTTGAGGTTCACCTTAGACCAGCACAGAACACTCAGATCTGGAAATCTCCATAATGCAGAGCCCAGCGCTCAGGGGTCACATTCCAGACTATCCCCATGATCCTCAAAGACCAGCAGGGTCCCATGTATGGCCTCCAAAGTCCAACTGAGAAATGGTCAACCCAGAGAGGTGCATATAGAGATGTAGTCATAAAGTGAGTCTTCAGAGATGGGGGTCACACCTAGGGTTGCACCATGGACTAACATAGGACACTCAGGTCTGCCAAGCTCCACAATGCAGAGCCTTGTGCTCGAGGGTCATATTCCAGGCTAGCCTTATCTCACAGGATACAATCAGGTACCACGTTGGGATCCACACTGGG
>BLSH010388719.1:586062-600636 GCA_018402905.1 Glandirana rugosa | reverse complement strand
CATGGACGTTAGGTTCGTATTGTCATATCCGGAGATGGGTGGATATAAACTTTTAGGACGGCTTGTAAGCAAAGGTGTCGCCAGCAGGGTGTCGCGAGTAGGGTGTCGTTAGCAGTGTGTCTCTCAAGGATGGATGCCGTTAAAAGGACTAGCAAGTAAACAGAAAATATAGAACGAAATGTAACGCGTACGCATGGCGAGAGTCCACGCAGCACTGCGACCGCGCACTGTGCATGGTTGCGGAGGTGCCTTGTTTACTTGCTAGCGTCGTTGTTGTGCTGCTAACTCCTTTCGTTTATACCGCCTAAGGGCGTCCTCGGTGGCATTTTACTTCCGGTGGGGGTACTGGTCCGATCTTTACCGGCTATACCACCGTTAGGATCTCCGGTTCCTGATGCGGTACGCATGCGCAATGTAAAGCAAGATATAAAAGACAAATGAACGATCAGGAAAATTGCCGTAGGTAGGAACTCTCTGTGTGACGATTGCTGTGGGATGAGCGCTGTGGGACGACCGCTGTGGAAACGAATGTTCGGCAGGATTTTCAAATATAGGTGGGTAGAGGCCTATACTGTTATGCTTGGATTGCAGGTACATGGGGGCCCCATGATAACCTCTCATACTTGACAATTGTCCCTGATAGTCATGCTTTTTACTAAGCTGGACCAGGATATCTGTGTCCTGGGCAGCATCCCAGAGCCTGTATGGTGCCCTCCTAACCCCCCCCCCCTGTACTGTGCACTTCTGCTCACCCCTTTGTGTTGATTAGTCTTTGATTTATGGCATGTTTTCAAATCTATTTGATTGAAAGTAGTGATGAATATATGTTTAATTACATCAACAATTTATACGTACATTCTTGAGAGCAGGTGCATAAAACAGGGCAGGCTGGTAGGGGCCCTAGTGCCTTACTTTGCCCAGGGGCCCATGGTGGTATTAAGAGCGCCCTGTTGGTAAAAATGGCTTATACTGCTTAGGTTTGCTACATCATCCCTTTAATTCAGGACAGATATTAATTACTCAGGTTCTGTGGCTGATTAGGGTGGTAATTAAACTCACTTGGTGCCTTACCTGCATTCAATTAGCCTCTGAACCTGTGTAATCCATATGTGTCCTGGAATGGATGATGCAGCAAGCCTAATACTGCTTGGCTTGGGGCCTAGATTTGGGGGGCTTTTATAGGGGTATGCTGGGTGAAGTTGCATGATGCTTTTTCTTCTGTCTTGCAGGCATAATGAGCGACTGGTTTTTTTCAAAAGAATTCCTGACAAAATTCATAGAGCTGTACCACCAGCTACCCTGCCTATGGAACATCCAGCTGAAGGAGTACTTTAACAGGAACCACAAGCAGGCAGCTCTAAGCCAGCTGGTTGACCTCTGTAAAGAAATAAACCCCGAGGCAACCGCTAAATATGTGCGGCAAAAAAATGCAAACCTTCGCACAACCTTTGGCAGGGAGGTGAAGAAGGTAGAGCAATCCAAACAGTCTGGAGCTGCAGCATCTGAGGTGTATGTACCTAAATTGTGGTACTTTCACAGCCTGCAGTTCCTACAGGGTGTATCTGAGGCTAGCCCCTCAATCTCCACCCTTCCCTCCACATCAGGGGAGGTCATGTCTCCTAGACATGAGGAGGAGGAGGCCGTCATCACCCAGGTATAGTGTTGGGGAACATATTGTAAAGATAAAATACAATGATAATAACTAAACATTATTGTCCAAACATTGGAGTCTTAACACATTTGTTTCGAGATCCAAACACAGTTGTGGCCTAAAGTCATTTTAAGTATAAATCCAAATGCTGGTGCCAGAATGCTAGTGTTTGTCATTTCTAATTATTCAATAAGCAACAGTAATGAAATGTCAATTTGTTTGGATTCATCACCCACACAAACAATCATATTCTAATAATGTCACTTTTTTCTACTCAGGAAAGTGTCACCGACACGGTGACTGAGGAGGTGGCAGCTGGGCCATCACAGCCATGTGAGTCCAGGATTCCTCCACTGGAGGTTGCGAGGAGAAGGAAGAGGAGGGCCCAGGACGCTGATGAGGCTGCGGCTGCATTTTTCCAACAGGCAACCCAGGTCCTCCAAAGGGAACCTGATGAGGAGGAGTCGTTTGCCTCCTTTGCAGCTGCAAAGATGAAACAAATGTTGGCGGAACAAAAAAATATGGCAGAACGCCTGATGCTGGAAGTGCTCATCAAGGGGGTCATGGGGCAAATTACCACTACCACCAGGCTAGTGGATGATGCCACACCACCACCACCTGCCCCATCCCAACCACATCCACTGTCACAGCAGCATGCTGCCCAGTGGCAGTATTACCCTCAGGACCCCCAACAACCCTGGTCTGGGGATTACGGCCAGTACCCCCATTGAGGCCTTTATTTTCTGTTTGTTTTTGTGTATTTGTTTATTTTGTTTTAATATTTCACATATTTTGTTATACTTTATACAATTTGTTTTCTGTTATATTTTCTTTGCTGAAAAATTAATATCATTATTTAATTTTTATTCTTTATGAGTGAAAAATAAAGAATATTTAAAATAACAATACTTGCCTAAGTTTATTAAAGAAAATGCCGGGTTTGAAGTAGGCAGTTACATTAAAAATAAAAGTTATAACAAATAGCAAGGGATCACAAACACGTTCAATTCAAGGAATTCTCATATTTCAGAGCTTATAATATTGGTGAAATGGTAAATAGAAGAAAAGAGATTGAAAATAATGCAAATTCAATTAATATCACTACAGAACAACTGTCTTTTATGACATTAGTATCATCTGTATCACTAGCAATGTGCATCTTCATTATTATCCCATTGAAAAAGATGCTAATGTGCGCCGCATTTCACTATTTGAATTGAATTGCCAATAGACAAACGAATATGCAATTGTGAAACAGAAACCTGGTTTTACACAAACGGACACTTCCGGGCGTTCCGGACTTGGCGCATGCGTGTTTTGCACAATACAACTTGTTGTACCAACTGATCTGTACACACGATACAACGGTCGTATGCGAGCTTGTTGGTACGACCAAGTTTTCTAGTCTGCTCATACAACTCCCTTATACGACCGTCGTATGTTCGACTGTTCAAATCACACATACGAATGATCGATTTTGCATACAACGGTACGACCTGTTGTATACGACCGTCAAACCGTGTGTACGAGGCTTAAGAGTGCATAGATGACTTCCGGTGGTGAATTCTAGTTATCACACCTCCCAGATTTTACAGTTTTGTGTATACATTTCTTTTTTACACTGCATTTTATGTATATAGCACATTCTGATTGCTTTTATGTTGGACCTGATTATGTCTATATTGCAATTGCATTTTATTTAAGTCAGACTTAGACTTTCACACAAGCAATGGCCCAGCTATACGAGGACCCCCGTTTAGCGGCCACTGTAGAAGCTGCTCTTCACACCCTGCAACAGGGCTGCTGCACGGCAGAAGAGTATGTCTTGGAGTTCCAGCGCTGGAGCGCTGGCACAGCCTGGAACGATGCGGCCCTTTGCTACCAATTTAGGCTGGGTCTCTCAGAGCCGCTCAAAGATGAGCTGCCCGCGTTGGGGTGCCACATACCTTCGACACCATGATCAATCTGGTCATTCAGACCAATCATCGCCTGTGGGAACGCGGGGCTGAGAGTTCCACAGGGCCCACATGCCTAACCTGGATGATGTCCTGGGGTACCCAGCTATCCTGGTCCTAGTCCGGATACCACCTCCTCCTCCGTTCCACAAGACCACCCAGAGCCCATGCAAATCAGGCTTCTTCACCCATCATTAACCCCCAAAGAATGTCAGAGACGAATGGCGCACAACCTCTGCCTGTACTGTGGAAGGCCTGGGCACCTGGTGAGAAATTGTCCCGCCAAGGCCGGTAAGTCTGCCACTGCTATCCAAGAGGGACTGATGTGCCTACAAAGTAACAAAGCTCACCTTATCCTTTCTGTTTCCCTACAGCTTCCAAGTGGTAACATCCCAGTGCAGGCTATCCTTGACCCAGGAGCATGCAGTTGCTTTATTGATGCCACCTTTGCAGCTCACCACCAAATCCCACTGCGACCCAAAGACCATCCCATGGTTGTCCGACTTGCCGATGGGTCGACCATAAAATCCGGCACCGTCACTCAGGAAACCATCCCTGTACCGGCCAAGACAGTGGGGAGTCATCTGGAATTTCTGCTGTTGGAAGCCATCGCGTCCCCTCTGTTTCCAGTCATCCTAGGCCTCCAATGGCTCCAGACACACAACCCCCACTTCAACTGGGCAACAGGTGAAGTACGTTTCAGTTCTCCCTATTGTCTCCACCATTGCCTGCCGCAACCCCAGGAAGTTTCCCCGTCTGTGCTTTGTATGAACAATGATAATGACCAGGAACCTCGCCTTGCTGTCCCTGTACCTTACCATGATTTCCTGGATGTTCTTAGCAAGAAGTGAGCTGATGTCCTCCCACCGCACAGACCCTACGACGGTCTGATTGACCTACTACCGGGGGCTGATGTTCCGTTCAGCCGAATTTTCCCTCTGTCCGAAGTAGAGTTGATAGCACTCAAGGTGTATCTCAAGGAGAACCTGAAAAAAGGGTTCATCAGACCCTCCACCTTGTCAGCAGAAGCAGGGATCTTCTTCATCGAGAAAAAAGACCACTCTCATAGGCCCTGTATCAATTAACGGGATCTCAATAGAGTCACTGTCAAGAATCGGTACCCTCTGCCCTTGGTCCCAGAGCTTTTTCAGAGGCTTGGAACGGCGATTATATTCCCAAAGCTGGATCTCCGTGGGGCTTATAACCTCATCCGTATCACTGAAGGGGATGAATGGAAAACAGCCTTCCGAACTTGGTTTGGCCACTACGAATATCTTGTTATGCCTTTTGGGCTCTGTAATGCCCCTTCTCCTGTTCCAGCACCTGGTGAATGAAATATTTTGGGATTACCTGGATAAGTTCATAGTGGTCTATCTAGATGACATCTTGATCTTCTCCCCATCCTTGGAAGAGCACCGCAGGCATGTGAGATGCGTACTCAGCCACCACCGACAGCACGGCTTATACTCTAAGGCAGAAAAATGCGCCTTTGAGTGCGCCAGCATCTCGTTCCTGGGGTTCAACATCTCCATCTCAGGGATAACTATGGACCCACAGAAGGTTTCGGCCATCTTAGACTGGCCAGCACCAGAGCTTTGTTTGGTTTGCAAACATTTATAGGAAGTTCATCAAGGGATTCTCGGCAGTCATTGCACCTGTAACCTACTCACCAAACAGGATTCGCGCTTCCGCTGGACTCCCGAGGCCCAAAAGGCCTTCTAAAGCCTCAAGGAGCTGTTCACCTCTGCTTCCGCTCTCAAATATCCTGACCCTCCCTTACCCTATATTCTTGAAGTGGACGCCTCAGAGACAGAAGTAGGAGCAGTCCTTTCTCAGAGATGAGGTCCAAAGGCCTCGCTCCATCCTATCGCCTTCTTCTCCCGGAAAATGTTGCCACCCAAGAAGAACTATGATGTCGGTGACAGGGAATTGCTGGCAATCAAATTGGCTCTGGAAGAATGGCGGTACCTCCTGGAGGGGGCTTTCCATCCTGTTCTGGTCTTCACCGACCATAAAAATGTAGAATATCTGCAGACTGCCAAAAGACTCAGACTTCGGCAGGCAAGGTTGGCACTATTCTTCTCACGCTTCCAGCTGCACATAACATACAGGCCCAGTTCTAAGAATGTGAAGCCAGATGCCTTATCCAGGATGTTTCATGAATCAGGAGACCCTTCTCCCCCGGGTACAATCCTACCTGCCCACAGTTTATCGTAAACCCAATGTTAGGAAAATGGACTTTCTGGCCGTTTCCGGCTTTCTGTGCGCTTTTGGACCCAGGAACATAACAAAGAGGTGTTCGACAAAGGGAGACGGGGAGAGTTGGACTTACAGCTCGGGGAAAAAGTCTGGCTGGCCACGAAGAACCTAAGGTTAGCCTGCCCCTCCAAGAAATTGGGCCCCAGCTTTATTGGCCCCTTCCCTGTGAAAAGGAAGATTAACAGGGTAGCCTATGAGCTGGAGCTCCCTTCTTCTTTGCGTGTTCACCCAGTGTTCCACGTGTCACTGCTGAAAATTGAAACCCCAAATTTTTTCCCCTGTGGAAGACTAGCCCGCCAGGCCCAATCCTGGTAGACGGCAAAGAGTAATTTGAACTGGAAGCCATCCTGGATTGCTGGAAGAGGGGTAACAACATCCAGTACGTAGTGAAGTGGAAGGGCTACGGCCCAGAAGAAAACTCCTGGGAGCCTGCAGATAACATTCATGCGGGTGAACTCATCCGATCCTTCAAGGAGAACAACCCTGATAAGCTTGCCCGGCTGGGCATCTGGAGGCTGCTACTTGGGGGGGGCAATGTTAGGAAAATGGGCTTTCTGGCCATTTCCGGCTTTCCATGCGCGCTCACGCGCATGCGCGCGCTAATGCCGCCAATAGCGGCCATTTAAGCAGTTCCACAGCATTTGTGTGAGTTTCCATGCTTCCTGATTGCCCGATACCTGTTCCTGTGACCTGGCCTGTTTGACCCTGCTCTGAACTCTGCCTGCACCGACCCTGGCTTCCACGACCACTCTTCTGCCTGCTCCCCTGTACTTAGCCGCCTGAACGTTGCCGACCCAGCCTGTACCCAACCATCCGTTTGCCTGATCCTTCTGTACTGCACCACCCGCCAGTTACTGACCCGGACTGCCTTACTACTCTTCTGCTTGCACAAGCTCCAGCGGACACCTACCTGCCACCTGAGACTTGTCCAGCCCTCGTGCCCCCTGTGCTCCTGAGCTCTCTGTCTGCACTGCCAGGGACTCTTGAACAAGGGCCGCATAAGCCAGACTCCATGACCAGGTACGTGACAGTAACGGACAGCCATGCCTGAGTCTGCACGGGGAGCCTCTCCTGTGAATGAACTGTGCTCTCACCTCACTGGGCTGACCCAAGCCATACAGTCCCTGAAGGAGGACTACTACCGGCTAGAGGGACGGCTCCAGGAGCTCACCGCTGGTCAATCTGCAACCTGCACCACAGTGACTATGCCCTCTGAACCTCAAGTGCCCCTACCGGAACAGTTCTCAGATGACCGCACCAAGTTCCGAGCCTTCCGTGTCTCCTGTGAACTCTATTTCTCCCTCCAACCCAGCACCTACTCTTTGGAGACCACGAAGGTGGGTCTAGTGATCTCCCTGTTGCTAGGGGAACCCTGGTCTTGGGTACACCGCCTGCTGGAACAGAGGGCCCCGGAAGTCTCTAACCTGTCCGCACTCTTCAAAGCTATGGCCCGCCTCTATGAGGACCCGCATCAGGCAGCCACAGCAGAAGCTGCGCTTCACACACTCCAGCAGGGCCGCCGCACGTCGGAGGACTATGTGACTGAGTTCAGATGCTGGAGTGCTGACACGGAGTGGGATGACGCTGCGCTCCATCACAAATTCCGCTTAGGTCTCTCTGACCCGCTAAAGGATGAACTCGTGTTGGGGTACCCCAGACCCTGGGCGCATTAATCAAGCTCTCTATCCATATCGACAGGTGTCTCAGAGAACAGGGAGTTGAGAGGTCAGCCGGGTCTCCACGACTTGCCTGGAGGCAACCCCGGGCTCCCATGGTCGCTACAGTAGCCTCAGCTCAGCCCGAACCCAGGAAACCGGGCATGCTCTGTCCTCCCCTCACTCGGGAAGTACGGCAATACCGCCAGAGCAACCACCTATGCCTGTACTGTGGAGAACCGGGACACGTGGTAGGGTCTTGCCCGGCCAAGCTTGGTAAACGCCCACCACCTGTCAATGGCAACGTACCAGCTTCATCAAGTACCTCATCTCACCTGACTCTTCCGCTCTCCCTTCAGCTCCCTGACAGGTCTATCCGGACTGCTGCCATTATAGACTCGGAGGCTTGCAGTGGGTTTATTGGCCGGTCCTTTGTGGTCCAGCATCAGATCCTTCTACGACCAAGGTCTCACGGGCTGGTCGTAGGCCTGGCTGATGGCACCAACATCAAATCGAAACCTTTCCTCTGCCTGCCACAACCTCGGATGGTCACCAGGAGTTCCTCTGCTTGGACGTTATTGCATCCCCCTGTTCCCTATCATCCTGGGTATACTCCGGCTGCAAGCCCATAGCCCCAGCATCAACTGCGCAATGGGTGAAACCAAGTTCCAATCCCCTATTGTCGCCAGCACTGCTTTCCAGAGACTGGGGATGTGGTCCCTAGTCTGCTCAGTCTGGACGCAGACACCGGCCTGGACGCCAGTCATTTGGTGCCCCCAGTGTACCACAGCTATTTAGACCTGTTCAGCAAGAAGGGGCTGAAAAGTTGCCGGCCCACAGGGCCTATGATTGCCCTATCGAGCTGCTCCCCGGAGCCGAAGTCCCCTTCGGGAGGATTTTCCCTTTAACGGAACTGGAACTGGTGGCCCTCAAGGTCTATATAGATGAGAACCTGCAGAAGGGTTTCATCCGACCCTCCACATCGCCTGCAAGAGTGGGAATATTCTTTGTAGACAAGAAGGATCACACGCTGAGACCTTGTATTGACTTCCGTGAGCTAAACAAAATAACGGTGAAAAAATGCTATCCTCTCCCCCTGGTTCCAGAGCTCTTCCAGAGGCTAGGGGTGGCAAGAGTGTTCCTCAAACTGGACCTCCATGGAGCGTATAATTTAGTCCGCATCCGGGAGGGCGATGAATGGAAGATTGCCTTCCGAACCCGGTTCGGACATTTTGAGTACCTGGTAATGCCCTTTGGGCTCTGCAACGTCCCAGCCACATTTCAGCACTTTGTAAATGATGTGTTTAAAGACTATCTGGATCAGTTCGTCATCGTCTACCTAGACAATATCTTGATTTTCTCCCCTACCTTGGAAGAGCACCGCAGGCATGTGACGAGTGTCCTGAGCCACCTTCAACAACATGGGCTCTATGCCAAGGCAGAGAATTGTGATTTTGAACGCTCAAGTATTCCCTTCCTGTGGCTTATTATCTCCGTCACTGGCATCACCATAGACCCACAGAAGGTCTGGCCGGCCTCTACGGACAAGAAGGGAGTACAGCGGTTCATTGGCTTCGCCAATTTTTACAGAAAGTTTATAAAGGTGTTCTCAGCCATTATTGCCCCAATTACCCAGCTGACCAACCTGCCACCTGAGACTTGTCCAGCCCTCGTACCCCCCTGTGCCCCTGAGCTCCCTGTCTGCACTACCAGGGACTCTTAAACCAGGGCCACAAGAAAGGTTACCCGTGCATAAGCCAGACTCCATCACCAGGTACGTGACACCCAAGAAGACCCCCTTATCTGGATTGGGCGATCCTTAGCCGGCCTCACTGTGCCGCCAGACTCTGGACTCATATTAAAAGACGGGCTGTGGTGGTCGGGTACCGACTCTTCATTCCTTAGGAACTACGTTTAACGTCCCTCGAACTTTGCCATGATTTCAAATTGGCCAGGCACTTCGGCAGTCGTAAAACGGCAGAGTTGCTATCCCACTAGTTCTGGTGGCCTCGTCTGAATGAAGACTGCAGGGAATATGTGGGTGCTTGTCTTGTCTGTGCCAAGAACAAAACAGAAAGTTCCAAAGCATGGGGTCTACTCAGTCCACTGCCCATCCCGGAATGACCTTGGTCCCAAATCTCAATGTACTTTATAGTCGAGCTGCCTCCATCTGCAGGCTTCAGTAGCATTCTTGTGGTGGTATATTGTCTCACTAAAATGGCCCGTTTCATACCCATAAAGGGCACCCCCTCGGCAGCCGAGACAGCAGAGACTTTTATAAAAGAGGTGGTCCGTCTCCACGGAATCCCCATCAGCATAGTATCGGACTGGGGGGTGCAGTTTACATCCCGCTTCTGGAGGTCCCCATGTTCTTCTCTGGGAATTGACCAGGCCTGCTCATCAGCATATCACCCGCAGTCAAGCGGCCAAATGGAGAGAACTAACCAGACCCTTGAGCAGTACCTCTGCTGCTACTCTTCGTATTCCCAGGACAACTGGGTTTCCCTGTTACCGGTAGTCGAGTTTGCCTGCAATAACTCCATGTCCATTCAGCCACCAAGCAATTCCCGTTCTGGGCAAACCTCGGCTACCATCCTACCTTCCTACCTAATCCACTAACTGAGAGTACTGTACCTGCTGTACTAAAAATCACCCAGTTCCTAGAAAAAAAACAACAAACTTCTACAGGAAACTCTCTCCCAGACTCAGGCTATCAACAAGAGAAATATTGATAAAGGGAGACAAGGAGAATTGGAACTCCGACCTGGTCAACGGGTCTGGTTATCAAAAAGAAACCTGAGATTTTCCTGCCCCTCCAAGAAGCTAGGGCTGAAATACCTCGGGCCTTTTCCAGTACAGAGGAAAATCAACAGGCAGGCATACGAGCTGGACCTACCCCCTTTGCTTCACATTCACCCATTTTTTCACATTAACTTGCTAAAACCAGTGGTCAAGGATCTCTTCTCTGGGCACAATACAGCCCCACCAGAACTGGTCTTAGTGGACAGAGAGGAGGAGTTTGAGGTGGAAACCATCCTCAACTGCAGGAAAAAGAGAGGGCATCGTTCAGTTCCTGGTAAAATGGAAGGGCTATGGGCCTGAAGAAAGCTCTTGGGAGCCAGATAGCAACCTGCATGCCGGAGAGTTGATTAGGACCTTCTGGAGAAGACATCCGACCAAGAGGGCCCGTCTGGGCATCCAGAGGCTGCCTCTTGGGGGGGCAATGTAAGGAAACATCTGGGGCCATTGGAATGCCTATGCACGGGCGCACGTAGCCTGTGCGCACACCTGTGTGCGGGAACGCACTCTTGCATATGTGCTGACAACGGCCATTTAAGCAGACAATACCCTGCAGCCAATGCTGTCAATTCTATAGAGTTCCTGTATCCTGAGACCCCCAGCATTTACTCTTAGAGACTTCCTGTACCTGTGACCCCGGCTTTCCTTGGATTTTGTTTGCCAGCAGCCTGCCCTGACCCCGGCCTATCTACAACTACTCTTTTGCCTGCTCCTTTGTACTTCTGCTGCCTGCACGTTGCCGACCTTGCTTGTGACCAACTATCTGCCTGCCTGATCCATCTGTACCTCACCGCCAGCCTGTTACCGACCCGGCCTGCATCACCATTCTTCTGCCTGCACGAGTTCCAGTGGACCCTCACCTACCACCTGTGACACAGTCCAGCCCTCGTGCCCCCCAGTGCTGCAGAGCTCCCTGTCTACACTACCAGGGGTTCTTGAACTAGGGTCGTAAGAGAGGTTGTCCCCTGCATAAGTAAGACTTGACCACCAGGTATGTGACAACTCCACATCCATGCTGACACAATCCTCCTGTTTGTTTGTTTGGCGGCTCTGCAGGAATGCTCTCTGCATAAAGGGGGCCTTGAGAGGAAAGGAGGCCCTCCTCTTCCTCCCTCTGTTCTGCCTCAAGTGCCCTGTCCATGATTCCAGGAAGCGTGTGCTCCAGAAGGAATATTAGTGGGATAGTGTCACTGATGCATGCATTGTCGCTGCTCACCATCCTTGTGGCCTCCTCAAATGGTGACAGGACAGTGCATGTATCCTTGATCATTAGCCACTGACGTGAGGAAAAAAGCCAAGCTCCCCTGAGCCTGTCCTGGTGCCATGCTCACAAGTACTCATTGATGGCCCTCTGCTGTGCGTGCAGCTGCTGCAGCATTGCCAATGTTGAGTTCCACCTGGTGGGCATGTCACAAATGAGGCAGTTGGTGGGCAGGTTAAATTCCAGCTGGATGTCAGCCAGCCGGGCACTAGCATTGTATGAACGCTGGAACTGACCACAGACTTTTCTGGCCGCCTCAGGATATCTGGTAAGCCTGGGTACCTGGTCAAGAAATGCTGCACCACCAAATTCAAGACATGTGCCAAGCATGGAACATGTGTCAACTGCCCCAGTCGGAGGGCAGAGAGAATGTTAGTGCCATTGTCGCATACAATTCCTGGCTCAAGCTGCCATGGCCTCAACCACCACCTCTGAGCCTGCCCCCGCAGAGCTGAAAGAATCTCTTCCCCAGTGTGGCTCCTGTCCCCAAGACGGACTAACGCAAGTACCGCATGGCATCTTTTAGCCTGACTGCTTGCATAGCCCCTTGAACACTTAGGAGCACTGCAGGTTCAGAGGACAATTCTGCAGTAGAGGCCACAGAGGTAGAAGAAGAGGAAGGGTGGAGGAGGTGGATGTGGCAAAATCACCACCAGGTTTTGGAGGCATGGTGGCGGAACTATTTCCAAAACTGAACCCTGTCCTGCATCCTTCCCAGCTGCCAGCAGAGTTACCCAGTGCGCTGTGAAGGAAAGGTAACATCACTAACCGTGCCTGCTGGACCATAAGTCAGTGGTAATATGAACCCTGCTGCTGACCGCACTGTCCAACGAGGTCAAAACATTGCCTTCCACATGATGATAGAGAGTTGGGGTGGCCTTACGTGAAAAGAAATGTCTTTTGGGAACCTGCCACTGTGGGACAGCACATTCCACAAATTCACGAAAGGAGGCAAAGTCTACCAGCTGAAAAGGCAGCAGTTGGAGTGCTAGCAATTTGGCCAAGCTAGCATTAAGAAACTGAGCATGTGGATGGCTGGGACAGTATTTCTTTTTACAGTTCAGCAACTGGGGTAGGGATATTTGCTTGCTTAATTCACCTGGTGGTGTACTGCTAGCAGATATACTGCAAGTACTGGTTGTGGCACGCATTGCTACACCTTCATTCCTCTCAGTGCAGGTTTTGGAGAGGACTGCAGGTATAGTAGAGGTTGAGATCCCAGATGAGGAGCAAGGAAAAGTCTGTCTTGTTTTCTGGTGTGGCTTTTTCAGGTACTCTTGTCAATGGACTGCATGGCTGGTCGTCATATGTCTTGTCAAGATAGTAGTGCCCAAGCGGCTGGAGTCCTGGCCGTGCTTGACCCGCTTCAGACATAGATTGCAAATGGCAACAGTGCGATCTACTGCACATGCGCTGAAAAATGGCCACACTAAAGAAATTTTGGAAGTCAGCGAGGAGGCAGCAGCGCCCTGCACCTGTGGAGCTCTGTGGTCTGATGCAATTGGGTGGCTGCCCTTAAGCTGGCCCCTGGAGGACATCCTGACTTGTTGGAGTTGGGCCTCCTCCTCCTCCTCCTCACTTTCCTCCTCTCTTCTCTCAGGCACCCAAGTACAGTCAGTGTCCTCATCATCCCCTGCCTCCTCATCACTGGAGCAAACTTGGCGGTATGCTGAAGCTGGGGGTACATGACTGCTAGTTTCTTGTCCTTTTGCGACACCCCCTGTCTCTAGGCTCACGTTACTCCCTTCCTCAACCTGGGAACCAACATCGGAGCCTTCAAACTGCTGCGCATCCTCCATCAGCATATAACCGACACTATGTTCGAATAACTCAGGTGACTCCTCTGTGCATGATGGTGGGGTTACAGAAGGAGTAACTGTGGACAAGGATCCGGTGGAATAGGCCCCTTTGCCAGAAGCATTGGAAGGCAAACTTGTATGAGCCTGGGTGACAGAGGATGAGGAGGATTAGTACGGCTTTGTTATTCACTTCACCAACTCTCATGCATGTTGTGGCTCAATAGCACGGCCAACAGCAGAAAAAAAGGACAAGCGTGACCCGCCTGCAGAGGATGCACCACATCCACCACCACCACTTTTCACTGAAAACACAGAGGCTGCTTGTCCTCTTTTAGTGGCCTGGGAGCGTCTGCCTCTCCTTTGTGGCCTTCCTGACATGATGGGTATTTTTTTTATCACCGCACTACACTGTACTATATAACGTACACCTCCAAATGCACTGCTATATAGTGTACACTGAATATGCTGTGTGTATATATGTATACACTAGACTGTATATATTTTAAGACACCACGTCAAGTAGTGTGCTATATACCGTACACCCCCGGATGCACTGATATATAGTGTACACTAAATACGCTGTGTGTATATCTGTATACACTAGACTGTATCTATTTTAAGACACCATGTCAAGTAGTGTGCTATATACCCTACACCCCCGAATGCACTGATATATAGTGTACACTCAATATGCTGCGTGTATATCTGTATACACAAGACTGTATATATTTTAAGACACCACGTCAAGTAGTGTGCTATATACTGTACACCCCCGAATGTACTGATATATAGTGTACACTCAATATGCTGCATGTATATCTGTATACACTAGACTGTATATGTTTTAAGACACCACGTCAAGTAGTGTGCTATATACCGTACACCCCCAAATGCACTGATATATAGTGTACACTCAATACACTTTGTGTAAATATATATACACCAGACTGTATATATTTTAAGACACCACGTGTACTATATACCGTACACCACTGAATGCACTGATATATAGTGTACACTCAATATGCTGTGTGTAGATATATATATCAGGCTGTATATAGTTTGATACACCACGTTGAGTGTACTATATACTGTATGTACACCCCGAATGCACTGATATATAGTGTACACTGTGCGTATATATATATATATATATATATATATATATATATATATATTATGTGACAGCAGGCAG